>OX155958.1:10989064-11317117 GCA_944548615.1 Micropterix aruncella
TATATTAATTTGAAACGTGCCTTTTCTTGTAACGGCCATATTGAGAGAACAGCTACGTGTAAAAATTTGGTTGAGGTGTGTAAAAAAAGCTCTCGGTATCTAGATGTGTCATCAAAAGAGAAAAAAAAAAGTCGTCAAAAGTAGGAATATATTTTTTTACCCGTTTTCCCTATAACCGCCAAATTGAGAAACGGCTAGGTGTAAAAATGTGGTTAAGATATCTAAAAAAAGCTCTCGGTTTGTTGATATGTCATCAAAAGAGAAAAATAAAAAATTATAATTGGGGAGAAGGAATGCAGGGGAGAGTTGTGAAGGGTGGGCGGTAGGATGTGGTAGTTAGTGGGGGGCGTGGGGGGTGAGTTGAGGCGGAGGTAGGGAGAGTAGGAGTTGGGGGGAAGAGAGAGAGTGAGGGTTGGGGAGGGGGTTAAAGGAGAGTAAGATAGGGAGGGTTGGGGAGGAGGGTTAGAGGGAGGGTTGGGGGGTTTAGAAGGAGTTTAGGGGGTTGAGAGGCTGGGGGGCTTAGTGCGCCAGGGGTATTGGCCGGGAAAGTCTAGGGGTGACACAACCGATTTTTTTACTCAATAAAGTTAAAAACAAATTTTTAAAATTTTAATCATTTCACCGCTATCTAGCGTATATTTGCTAAAGTAAGATGAATTGCCACGAAATTTTTTGTTTGCTTTTTGTCACACGTTATATCAAGTACGCGTCGCTTTTCGATTCTCCAAGACCTTGGTGACATTCCTTATCGTAGATTAAATGAGCAAGGTACCGCAACGTAATCGAATTAATCCAAATAAATATGGTATATATATAATTAAGAAGCATGTTTTCGTTTATTTTTTAAACATTTTACTGTCAATTAACCGACCGTCGATCACGACGGGTTTCAGCTAGTATATATCAATTTGAAACGTGTTTTTTCCTGTAACAACCATAATGAGAGAACGGCTAGGTAAAAACATTGGCTGAGGTGTCTAAAAAAAGCTTTCGGTCTCTAGATGTGTCATCAAAAGAGAAAAATAAAAATAATAATCAAAAGAGAAAAATAACTTTTTTTAACGTGTTTTGCCTGTAACCGTCAAATTGAGATAACGGCTAAGTGTAAAAATTTGTTTGGCGTGTCTAAATGAAAGCTCTCGGTCTGTAGATATGTCATTAAAAGAGCAAAATAAAAAATATCATCAAAAGAGAAAAATAATAAATGAGAGTGCCACCTGCTGGATTTCCGCGCGGAGGGGTGAGGGCTGGGGGAACATGGTGGAGATAGGGGGTGAAGGGTGGGCGGGAAGAGGGGGTAGTTGGGGGGTCAGGGGGTGCCTTGGGGCGGGGGTAGGGAGTTGGGGGGTTGGGTTGACCGTCAAGTTCGACAGTGACCGTCAAGTTCGACATGTTCAGCTAGTAATTATATTAATTCCATTGAATTTAAATCTGAAGAAGCCAATAACCTACTGGGAGTCGTACTAATGAGCAAAATTTACTCATAACCCACTTCAAGCTTTATTGGGCTACCTCCTATTTACTTTCTCAAATAAACGTAGTATTCGAAACTCCGACGGTCTCCATATCAAATTGCTAAGGTACCGGTCCCCTTGAGAAACTTGACTCAGACCTTTGAGAGCCTAATTGAGTTGGAATAAATAAGGGTACCGCAATATAGTGGATAAATACGTTGATTCAAGTTCTAATAATATATTTTGATTGAGGACGAAAACAATAAAAACTCCGGGGAAAGATTCGTAAGAATTTATATGAAATCATACAATAGGCAATCATTTCGAAGTTATTTATTCATTGGTATTTGAGTATTTTATTGTTTGAGAGGTAGGAACCTTAAGTTTAGTATATATTAATTTTCTCTGAAGTATCTAAATTTATTTATTTGCACGTATTTAATGTAGTAATATTTTTTTTAAGTACCTTGCAAAGGTTAACATCAAAACACTAATGACAGATAACAGATTAGAATAATCCATAAGTCAAGAATGGAATTTCATCGGTCTTTGCGAAATAATAAAAATAGGAGGAGATAAAGGAAAATATAACGAATATATTTTTTACTCTTATGGGGATTGTTCCCCCATATATAGAATGGGATTCCTAATAAAAAAGTATCTGAAAGACAAATAAAAAAATTTTAAAGGAATATCAGACAGAATTGCAGGGCCTAATATACAGCTACCAGATTTTTAACAACCATCGTCGATTATTCAAGTACATGTATCCATAGAACAGGATACAAAAGTAGCGAATGATAAATGCTACAAAGATATGATAGATTTGATGCAAATGAAGAACAGAGAGGAGGCCTATGTCGAAGGACAACCTGATGAAGAAACTGGCTTCTGAAAAACATGATATCCTATGTCAAAATTAGATTCAAAATATGTTTGTTTTATAAGTATCACATAAGGCAAAACTGTACAATACTGTCAGTGAATAAAGGTTTTTATTATTATTATAATACAGTAATATTTTACGAAAAAATATTTAACGTATAAATCGGAATCGGAAAATCAACTCTATGGCTTCGAAGGGGGAGAAAATGGGTGGTAAAGTGAACGCTCACATCTGTCAAGACAGCTGTCCTAAATTTACCACAGCCGGCCGTTAGTCCGGAGTGCATCGTTCACCCCCAGAAGTTTAAAAATAATATTACGATGGCCTGATTCCGGTCGGTGATTTTCATGTCAGCTCCGTTTGTATCTATCTATACTCTATTAACGACAGTACGACTCCGCAGCACAAGGTCTTGCATGTTCCTTTTAAAAAATCAAAAATAGATCGAAATAAAATATGACTAATACAAAAACATGCCAAAATCTATTATTGGTCATTAACATTGCTTTATTGTCATGCTTTGCATTGCTCATGGTCAGTTCTTTATCTTTCGGGATATGTAACTTTAAACTTTCTGATGTCCAGTTTTGCTTCGACTTATGACATATTCTTGGATACTTCGAAATTTTACAGCCGATTTTAATTTACTATAATTTATAGCCTAAAATAAATGGACTAAAAGCCTCATTTATTAAATTTTATTACTTATGAAAAGGGTTTTCTAATAGGTTAGGGTCGATGTTACGCCGCCTAAACAACATGGCCGGACAGTCTGTACCGGCCATGTTGTTTAGGCGGCGTCTGTGAAATCTGTTGATTATTATTCAATTTCTGATACCAAATCGCCATGGCAAGTTACACGATTGAGCAGCGGGTCTATCTCCGGCACCGGATGGTTGACAAGCGGGCAGCCTCGCGCCTTCGCTACCAGTTATGGCCGTATCTCTCCGTCCTCCCGACTGGTTACGGGTTCGAGGTCGCTTGCGCGGTAATTCGATTCGAATTTATCGCGTACGATGGCATCCTTTGCCCGACTCATCACGCAGGATCGGGTAGCCGACCTGTCGTTTTAAGAGCGGCTGTCATTAAGTCATCAACCACCACCGCTTCGTAGAATACCGTATGTCATTCAACTCCCCCGGTTATCAGCCGGAGTGCACAGTCGATTGGCTGATGTCGCACGGTGCGCTAACCGCCCAGATGCGCTCGAAGAACATCACACAGGGGAAACTGACCCACCTGCATTCTCAATTGCAGGGGGAACAAGATTACTTGCCAGGCTCGAACTTCTACGTGGTGGCTACCGGATGGGTGCTAACCCGTGAGTTAGGCCGAGTAATGAACGAAGCGGGTCATAGTGGCCCAACTGCAAAAGATCAATTAGCATCCAAAGCTGTGTAATTTGACTTAAGCTGTGTAATTTATCCATTTCAGATTGTCGCTTAGCCCGCGCGGCTAGTGCGGCTAGTGCGGCTGGTGCGGCTGGTGCGGCTGGCGCGGCTATCGCCGCCGGGTGAAATGTGGGCGGTGCGGCGCGTGCGGTGCGTTCGGCGCGTCGTCGGGTGCTCGGGCGGCGTCGGCGCCTCGTAGCGGCCGTCATGGGCGGCACCGCGCTGGCCGGCCGGGCGGCGGCGGCCGTCACCGCGCCCACGAGAGCGGCCAGCGACACCGCGCCCCCGGCACCTTCACTCAGTAAGTCGCTCTCGCATAACTGTCGTATGGGATTCTTGGATGGGGCTACACGTCACTTTTAGCTTTAGATCCTTTTAAGGTTTGTAATGACTCATGATGATGAACCAAGTATCTTTTAAATCAACAAACATTTTTAATTTTGAAACTTAATAATTACGTCGGGGTCACCACTGTAAGTTTTTCTCTGATGTCGTGAATGATAGATGATCAGAGCCCACTGTTTAATATTTAGACCATTTAATTATCCAAATAGAAGAGATGGCTTAGTGATAACGTCAGATGAGAGTGAATAATTATGCTATATAATTGTACGTGCTTATATATCGGTAAAATTGCTATTGGTAAGGTAATTTTCATGTGAATCGTGCAATCGTGAAAGACGTTTTTTTCTATACGTCCGATTATGAAAGACTGGTTCAAAAATGAAATTATTATTTCTTTTAATACTAACTAGTCATCAGGCAATTCGACAGTTTTGCCTGCTAAATAACGTCAATTGAGTCTCGAAATTAGAAATGTTTGTTGATTTAAATGTTACATGGTTCATCATCATGAGTCACTACAGGCTCTAGTCACTAATTAAAAAAATCTTTTTTTTTATTTATTGGTTACATACATATTTAGATGCAAGAGCACAATAAAAATACAACTTAGGAATACCCGTTATATATTACATTTAGCCGTAATTTATACCGTCTAAATTAGAGTATTTATTGAAATATTTATTGAATATTTGAAATGTGGGTTATTTTTCATATATTTTCTATGATCTAACAAATCGAAGAAATAATTATTATACTGTTACGTTATGAAAAAGATATTTTTTTGTGTTTTTATTCTTGAACTATGTATCTTATTTATTTATTACAATTGGATCACTTTGAAATGTATGTTAATTATTTCGTAGACTTTTAATTTTTCCGTTTAAATTGTCTATTTCCTAGACTCGCACGAGTATTTGTGCTTATTTAAACCTTCTGTTATAAATAAGAAATTGATATTGTACGCCCTGTGGGCAAAATGTATAAAACTGTATAAACTGTATACATACAGTTATGCCATAAAGATCTATTCTATTCTATTCTATTCTATACATAAGCCCAGGTTTAATAGTTAGATGTTTGTTTTTTAATGCGCCAAGTTAAGTGCAACCTAGCCCGCCTTGCTATGCACTCCTGTGATAAGGGGAGCTTACTTTCTTAGTCCTATTGGAGGGCCACGGCTGTGTCAGAAAGAAAAAAATATATTATTATATATAGCTAGTATAACTAAATATTTTTCCCGCAGATTACGTCATACAAATGCGAATAACACCCTTTTGCAGAGATTTTTTCTATCTGGAGAAAAGGAGAATCTAAGTAATAGCATAATTCTTAAAAATTATCGACAGTTGGCCGCTTTGCTCGCCTTTGCTACTAATAAGCGTTGTCAGAAACGTTTAACGACCCACTTTGCTGGTGCGATTGTGTTTTGTTTATATACACCCCCATTCTACACTATATCGTCGTCAGAATGTTTGACTGCCTAAAGGGGCCCCGAAAAGTACAAAGTGGGCCCCGAGATTTCGATGGCCTAAGGGCCTCTACATGGGTTAGTTCGATACTGTGCTTGAGCCAGACTTGCTAAACAGCCCGACTGATCGAGCAATGTTTTCAATGGAGAGTAGGCGTGGCCTGTCATTTTGCGTGAATATTTTCAGTGAAAAGTTATTTTCTCAATAATTTTTATCGTAGGGTGATTTCGTTTGATAAAAAATTTGGATATATGACTGCCACTATCAAATTTTGGTGACAAAACAAATAGAAAGCTAAGTTTAATATTTTTTTAATTCGATTACCAGCACCGCCACCCCACGGTCATTTAGCTTTGCGTGGACGAATTGAACAACCATAACCCAAAGCGACCTACAGATAACGATTTCAATTTTTATGAATGGTATTTTTTTGCCAATATCCATTCTGTTATGTGCTAGCCAATGGCAAGCGATTTTATAATATGTACTCGAAACGTTATATTCTGTTTCGTATTGCAAGACTGAAATCGACAGTGGAAAATATCATTTCCCTTTTAATTCAATTATAATTGAAAATACAAATTGTAAATACAAATTGTAAATACAATTGTAAATACAAATTGTAAATACAAATTGTACTATATGTCAGTGAATGGTATATATTATTAATTTACGTTAATATTGTCATATCCAAAAGATAGAGGCCGTGACGGCCGTGGCGGCCAAAAGCTATATGAAGCATAATTTTGTGGCCTGGTTGTGAGAAAAAGAAAAAGAATGGTAATACAATTATGCCGGATTTTAAAAACCCGGTCCTTAAGCTATCATTTCGCCAAAACGAAATTGGTTAATTATTTCCATATTAATTGTAAACTATCTTTATTCTGTTACTGTTTTCCAAAAAAATAAAAACGAGCGAGATTTATCTTCAGTTTTTGAAAAACCTAGAAATGATTCTTGATATTAAAAATACTATTTACACCAGCGTATGGTCTATTTGCATAGTATTAAGACAGTTTTTGGAACTTCCATACAAAAAATATAAGAAAAAAATGTTTGAAATTACGTAATTTCCAAAAATGTTATGGCCAAAAATTATTTTTTTCTATTTATTAAAGATACTTTTGAGTGACATAAAAAACAACACAGTGATCTTAAGTTATTTTATTATTGTAATTTAATTTTTACTTTATAAAAAACTATTCATTTGATAATTTATTATATTATAATTGAAAAGCCAAATCGACTATATTTGACGACGCGAAGCCGAAATCGTCATTCGTAATTGGCCACTGCCAACGGTGGGACGCATTCCATCGTCGCCGCGGTATACCTATACATCTTTATGTATATATTGAAAGCGCGCGGGCGCGTGGCATTGCAAAAATAGCTAAATTTTTAGTCGCGTCAACTCGGAAGGGAGCCTTAAAACGAACACGGCAAATATTCATGTTGGAACCGACAAGCAAATATGCTGCATATACCTGTTGCTGCTGTTAATAATTTGACTAATGTAAGTTGTAAGTACATAATGTATACGAGAAATATAGAGTTACTCACAATTAATTTACTAATACATGCTGGAATATTTCGATATTCGTATAATAGTATATTCATTAAAAACTATTTTAAAACGTTGTACTTAATGAACCTCTATATCACTTCGATATTCCAGAAAAAATGGTTTTGTTTATGTATCAGAATATTTATTAAATAAATGTTATAGAAAAAATAAATGTAATGCTATGGATGATTATGTATTATCTAATACATACCCAGATATTACAGTGTCTAATCATTGAGCCTTGTGGTCCAATATTGAAAGGACGTTTCGGACGTTGCTAAGTACCTACCTACTCAATCAGATCTCTGCGTTTTTAAGCTATTGCATAGCTTTTATCGCGGGCCTAGGCCAGCGCGGCGACCGAATTAAGAAATTTCTAACTAAAATGAATGATTTTAAACTGATAATTACGTCTAAACGAGTACTGCTTACGATTCGAAAAAAATACATGTTAAACAAGAACATTTTCCTAATGTTCTTAGCTTTGAATATTTTAGATTTTGTTTATATTACATAGTGTAATTAATTTGTGAAATTAGGTCTAACCGAACACAAAAACGACTACTACGCAAATACTATCTGGCGTATTATTATGAAACCTGCACCATTTTAAAGATAATTTAATTATCGAATTTTTTGAATAATCCGTTTTTTTTGCTTTATCGAATAAAAAAATCGTGCGCGGCGCTCTATCGGAAGACGTTTAAATTATTCCGAATCATTTGCTTTCGCAGATGATTCGGAATAATTTCAACGTTTTTCGATAGAGCGCAGTTATCTGATATCAGAAAAAATAAAATAAATAAATAATTATAATTGCTATGCTATGCAATAGCTTTACCGCGGCAGTCCCCGAGTGCCACACGTATTTTTTAATGAAATATTATTTTTTTTTGACTTTTTGCTTTCTGTTTTCCAAGTAAGTCTTGTATACCTAGTGAGAAAACGCTATAGGCGGAATATGCATAAACAGGAACGACCTTCACGATCATACCAGAAACTACATAAAAAATCATAGGTCGCCACCTATGCGAAGATAACTTATCTACAATTAAATTATATTATGATACTTTTAAAATTATAATCGCTGAAAAAATAATGTCATTATGATTTCGCCAATTACTCTCGCTTTACATTTTGCTCAATTTAACATTCACTTATTCAATCGTGCGAAGTAATCGGTGATACGTAACGTTTGTTTGAAGAAGTAGTATTTTGTGGCTATTTCGGTAAGTTGTATATTTATGATATTAACTCTCTGATGCTTATGTAAACGAAGGATAACGAAGAGACGCAATTCTCGTCTCTGTTATAGTTTTAGGTTAGCGCACAGATAAAGCAATAACTTTGTTCGAATCAACCGTTTGTTTGTTCCTAATATGTATTTTTCCATTTCACAATGGGCGGGTTTATTATTATACGAAAATCTCTTACAACGAATCCTACTACGAAGTGTTTATATGCATGTGTGCATGTCATATGTGTCTAAGTGTGTATCTTGTTATTGCATTGGATCAACAGAATTAAAATGCATTTCCGTTAATTTTATCCCAACGGAATATGGTGACCCAGACGGGAATTGAAGCCGTATAATTCTGTGAAATTATTTATTGCTGTTCATGAATGTCGTTCCTGTTTATGCAAGTACTGTTTATGCAGCAACGGTAAAAATCGAGATACATCAAATGACTAAACTTACTTTCAAAGCAGAATGCAAGAAGTCGAGATAAAAAAGATTCGCAGATATCGTCCGTATTGATTCCGTAGCAACTTCCGACACAATTATCTTCAATACTGAAGTACCAGAAGGTTCAATTCTGAGACCATTGCTTTGCATAATGTACATAAATGACCTGAGCCCAAATTTATCTAAATATGAAGTCACCCAATTCGCAGACACTCTGATTAAATCTGAAAACATCAGTTCGCTCATTACTTATTCAAACGGTATTTTTCGTCAAAACTTAAGAATATGCTACACAGACAGTCCCGTCTGCTAAAAACAGCTATTAGCCCATACCTCTTTGCTCAGCCACGTGTTATATTTTTAGATGTTTTGTATTTTATCATTGAATAACAAAAGCTGATGGCGTATTGATTTGTTATTATATGAAATTTAGAAGAAATCATAGATAGAAAGACGGTATTTTATGTAATATGCATTTTTGGCTATATTTGTGTGCTGCTACAGTCGAACGCAGGGAAGTTATGAAAATGTGAAATCAAAGGATTACCTACTCAGAAACTTACGCACAACGGCCCAATCAAGAGGCCAAGTGCGGGAAAAAGCCCAGACAAACTAACTACTCAGAAACTTCTTTTTTTTTATAAAACAGTAAAAAATATCCGATTAGTCAATTTCAAGTAGGTATATCGTTATTTCCTAAAGGACTCTCTAGACGATACAGCCTGCTTGTCAAGCATCGAGTCCCGGGCTGAATATGCAAATTTTTTTTTTGCCTGCGAAAAAATGCCTGCGTAGTTTTATGCCAGGGACTCAATTATTCATCAATAAATTACGTCTAATTAACGTAGCTCCCTGGTATAAACTACAAAATTGGGCATTTTTGGTAAATATTACAAAAAAATGTTTGCATCATTCCTGCGGTTTACAATTCCTTCCCTGCCCGCGACCCGAAGCTTGTCAAGCATGCTTGATCGTCTAGAGAGCCCCTAAGAACTTTCCGAAATTATTTTAGTTATCAAAAATGGAATAATATGCCGGTGCTAGCTTATATTCAAAATACTTTGTAGCAAACATAGTATCAAGGTAACATTATAGTATCTATATCAGGTAGGCACGCTAAGTAGATACACCTTTAAGGGGGGAATAGAAGGCCAAAAAATACGTTTTCCATGTTTTTTTTAAACTCAAAGTTGAAATCTTATCATGAATCTTTTATATCAGTTTGATAAACATTTGAAAGATATTTTTTTGTAATATTTAAAAAAAACTAATATTAAATACTGTAATATTAAACTGTAATTTTAGAAAAAAATGGGATATTGAATTGCAAATGTTTTTAACGCTGCAGAAATGACGGTATCTGCTTGCGCCGGAAATAGCAAGCGTAATTTTGGGCTGAAACAAAAAAAAATAAAAAATTACATATTTTATGTATTTTGTAAATGAACTGAAAAAATAACTTAAAGGTATAATCCTTATATGTTTTCAACGATTTAAAGAAATAAAAACTGTTTTCGCTCCAAAATGTTGTGTTTAAATAGTTAAAAATATACATTATAACATTTTTTTGTTTTTTTTCGTTCATATATAAATTTACAATATATAAATCTTTAAAAAAAATAACATTTCGATCCGTTAAGAAGATTTTTTTTTATCACCAGCACAAAACTGAAAAATAATGTGTTGAAAAAAACGCGTATAATTTTTTCTTTAAAGAAAAGTAGTAATACTTTTATCTTTACAGCAATCTGAGACTATCAGCTATTCCAGAGGTAAAATTATTCATGAATAAATTTCAAGTTTACGTCAAAAAAAAGAAAACCACGTTTTTTTGCCATCTAAACTAGGTTTCCTCCTTTAAACTTTGCTTGAAGATGCTAGCATATTTTATATTATGGCTTTGCTTTGAAGAAGGTTACGTAAACCGATATACAATCCTAAAATAACTTTTGTACTCGATTTCTTGTATCGTTTCTATATTTTATAGATTATATAGATTATGACGTTGCAATGATAAATCAATGAGTCTGTAGATAAAAGTAAACAATAGGTCAGTTTAGGCCGATCGCAGAAATAAATGCCTACTGTTGCGGCACGTCACCTCGAATTCAAGGGTTGTTACTCTTAAAATTAATGCGCAATTTTATTTGTGCTACATTTTTTGTTATTTCGATTACGTCAGTACATGGTGTCGAGATAGTACGATAATCCATTTAAGGGGTAACTCTGTACGTGAAACTTGTAGGTTTGCCTAAAATCATTGACATTGATCTCCTGAAATAATTGATCACAGGGATATCTCACCGGTCTTCTATAGATTACTAACAGCAATGCATGTTGGGCCTTAATGAGAGGATCCAGACAAGACAGCGAGGCATTCTCCAACGAATTATTCCATATGACAAGTTACTATGCACAAGAGCATAGTATACCACCTTAATTTCTTATTTCGCCAAATCTTGAAGGGGTACATAAGTTTCCGCTATTTTGCAGCTGTATTATCCACATGTAATGCCCAATTTAGCCTGTTATATAGCGTCACACCGAGATTTTTGATGGTATTCACCAATTCTAGGCAAGAGCAAGAATATACTTGTGTTGAGTAACAGGTACTTGAATAGATCTGAATGTAGAGTGCAGCTGCTTGTGGCTCTTTCCTGCCAGTTTTTGTTAGATGTATTTCATTTTAAGACATTAAAGGACAGCAAATTATGATCTAGCCATTTTTTACCTTGCTGGATACATCTCTGACAATTGCTATAGACAATTCGCCATGTTTTCCCTATAAAGACTAAGGCCTTTTCGTTTTCTATGCTATTTATAAAGACTAAGGCCCTGTTTTCTGCAAGTAAAGACCCTTTTCCATTATTAATAAATATGTCGGATAATAAAGATGTAGATCAATAATAAAGTTGGACCAAGTACGCTACCTTGGGGTACACCAAATTTCATTCTTGACACGGAATGAATCCCCTATCTTGTTGACCTGAGTTCTGCTACAAAGGTAATCCTCAAACCATTTCGAGCAGTAGACGATGGGAGACAGTGTCAAAGGCTTTTGCTATGTCTAAAAATACCGTGAGACATTTGTCCCCGTCGTTTAATGCGCCGATAATTTATTGCGTAACGAAAGCAATCGCGTCTTATATTTCTACCGCAAAAGGAAACCAAAATGCATCTATTTAATAACGTGGTTGCTTTATATATGCTTCAGTAGATTCTTTTTTTAAATAGTCTGTTATATTTCTGATAGCATATTTTATTTGATTTACATTAAAAAATGCAAAAAAAAACTTTTTCCAATTTCAAAAACATTGACTTCCAAACGGTTTTTTGTAGTTACTAAAGATTAGTGTGTGCAGATTCCGAATATGCAAAAAACTCTTTTTCGAACCAACTGTTGGTTACTGTGTGTTACCTTAGAACAACCGCGCTGCTGGCTCAGTCGTATTTTGCGCCGGATCCACCTTTACTACCGTCCTTTATTCATCATCATCAACCTTACTCTCCGGTAGTACACGTGGCTCGTTCTCGAGGTTAAAACTACCAAACCGGAAGCGATTAAACCGTGGTGCGTTCGATCGGGCTGTGTAGATCGTGCACATTATTGATATTGTGTGCCGTTTCTGCTGTGTTGCTGCCGCGACGGGACTCATATTCGAAAATTTCCGAATTTTCAACTTTTCCATGTTTTTACAAAAGAGAATATCCGATCAATGCCAAATGATAGAAAAACAAATGAATAACTAATTTCGGAAAAATGAATACCAAGGATAGAATACGTAAATTTATTTGAATTTGGGATTCGAACTGGAAGTTCAAAGTTGTCAGTTTAAAAAAAAATACAATACTCTAGGTATATACCTAATGTTAATATAACACAATGGCCGTATTCTGTTTCTTGCAGGCTTAAACTAAGCTCGTGCTTAAAATTCGGATCTTAAGCACCTTCGTTATTTTGTTGGTATTCCGTTTCATCAAAATTAAAAACCGGCCTTAAATCTTAAAATATTCCGTTTTATCTATGGCCGTTCCAAAGCGGGGTCTTAATTTTGACAGATCGGTCACTCGCTCGCCCTCCCGCGCCGTCGTCTCGTGTCGCCGCACGTTGATTTTCGCCACGTTTTCGTTTGTTTTAAAATACACAAATATACAAGACTTTTTATCATACAATATACAAGGCTAAAAAAATATATAAGGCTTTTTATCATAATGTACAAAAATTACTGACAGTGGATTTTCAGGGCAAAATACAGATATAACAAACGATTACTTATTATAATGGGCGCTCATGGTTCCTTCTTTGATTTAGAAGCCAATGCTAAGCAAACATCGTTGAAATCGCGACAAAATAATCTTCAAGCTACAACAAGAGCTACACGGCTGTCAGACGCAGAATGCTCAATTTAGACCATTTTTAGTTAAGACCCCGAACGGGACCCATCCGCCATAACACTTGTAGAAACGGAATACGGTAAAGGGTCTAGACGGTGATTAACGTCAATTTAAGCGCCCGATGAGCTCTATATAAGCCCGCTCCAGTTAGGACTCATAAAAGGGAATACCAAAACGTCAGTTTAAAATTAAGCGTCGTTTTACTGCGTTTTTAGACCCCAAGTAAGGCACCTGTGAGAAACGGAATACGGGTCATTATATTATATAACCTGTTATTACAACATCGTGTCCTTTAGAGATGGCGAGCCAAGTATGACATAATATACTTAATATTAATAAAATGTCGCACCGAACTTACTTATTCTGGTTCAAGGTAAACATGATCTCTATTTTAAGATATTTTTTAACGGCGCCATAATGTGATTGATATCTACAGTAACTTTCGTCATCTAGACCAAACAAGTAACTAGACGGTACGTTCGTTTGCTGTTGATTTTGAATGGCAGTTAATTTTGAAGTCACGACACCTCAATCAGGTATTTAATCTAACCGACTGCTGTTACAAAAAGTAAACAACGGTATTTATTTTTATTACGGTATTTTTTATGAAATATTTGAGGTTTATGTATTTACCTATATAGATACGTAGGTATATATTTTATATTGTAATATCAATCACACCTTTTAGTTGACACTAGCCACGATATATTTATATTAATTTATTGACATTTAGAGATTTGGACATATTTTCAGACACTCGGGATGACATAATGATTCTAACAACATCACATACTTCTAAATCGGTTCGAACGTTTAGAAGTTATGGTGGAATAAAGAAAAGGAAAACATACATAGATGAACCCTGAACACATTACACTTCTTTATTGTTGGGCAGTCATGTAAAAATACGCATTGTGACCAAGCGAATAAGAAATAACCGTTAAGGCGACATGAGACCTCACAAAAATATCCGTAATGGGCGGACACGCGAGGAAATAGGCGGGGTCAATTTTGTAGGGTTTGACCAATAAAAATCCAGGGTTGACGAAGCGATTGACACAGATTTGACGTCCGCTCGCGCCGGCGACCGGCGCATACTAAACTTTCGATCGCAGCTCTAGCATAGAATAACTGTCTTTGCGCTGTGGTGGTATAAGGGTTTTAATGGTAAAGCATATTTAACGTAACTCTCAGAGCGCTCTCACGTGTTAAATAATTGTAATTAAATTAGGGCCTAAATAAAAAATGTGGCTTAGCGCGACGCTAGGGAATTAACCAGTTAATATAATGATATTAAAATAAAACACACTCACCGCTTACATTGTAGGAGTAATCGTGCCTGAAAGTTTCCGAAATCAGTTTAAAACCATAATTTCCAAGGCAATGAGCAACTTTTTTGAGTCTAAATTGTAAATTGATTCCTTATAAGAGGGATTCGCTTAGAAACTTTATTTAAATTAACGCTTACATTTTTAAAAAAAAAAACATAAAACTAAAGTTCTTCAGATATGGTTTCATTTATCTCCTAGGTTTGCTTACAATATTCTAAATCGGCTGCGTTCTGCGATATAAGTAAGTAAATACAGATATTAAGTAAACACAGAAATCATAATACTAGGTACACTTGAACGGAACGCTTCTGGGGATGGAGTTTTCATGGATCTCGCAGAGGCGCAGCTGAATATTTTTATATTATTATGATAATTGGATGGCAAATATTGACTCTGCTATCTCATAACAGGCCAATTTATTTCGTTTTCCAATTTACGGGTTACAAAGATCCGAAATTGAAAATTCTGGTTGATATACGTATCTATATATAAAAATTGATGCTAGTATATCTGGGCTTATATATATCCTCCTAGCCGTGTTCGGCCATAGCGGCTGCATTGTAGATTCTAGTGACTTCTTCAGTCTTCTAAAGGCGCAGGCTATATTATAGTGCACAGGTGGGCGCGCGACCACGGGTGCACTCTCTTTTCCTCCCTCTTCTGAACCCGATGGAACGGAGACCGTTACGACCAGAGAAAAGTTTGGATGCAGATAAAATAAAATAAATTAATTAATCGCCAACACAGCAATGGCTGTCATTGTTAAATTTGTACTCAATATTGCAGAGCTATTTTTTTCGGATTTAGTTCGTTTTTCCACACTGTCATTTATGAAATTGGTAGTTAGGGCTTGTGGCGATGTTTAAGCTTTTTATGGAGCTATTGTAGAGATGACCGGTGACTTATTGGTAGTTGTTGTAATAGGCGGTGATGTAGAAGATGCATTATTGGATTTATCCTGGTTTTTTGATGATCTCGTGTTGTTGCTCATGGGGCTGTGTTGAATACAGCATACAGTCTCTTGTTCCGACATTATAAAAAATTGTGATAGTTTCCCTTTTGGCAAATCCCCATTAGTTTTTGGTCAATTTTCCGGCGGTAGATATACTCCTAAAACGCCATTTATTTCACATGACTCTTCACGGCAGTGTATATGACAGGTCCCTTGGCACTTCCGCAAGGGCTCTTTCCAATACTGGTAACGGCGATTATGTTGAAGAGGTATTGGTTGTCAGCTATCGTCACTTGCAGAGGTCCACCACTATCGCCCCCACAAGAGTCGCGTCCTCCTTCTAAGCTTCCAGCGCACAATTGATCGTCCGTTATACCTTGCGGTAAACTCTTTCTGAGAGTCTTTGCATATAGTCTTCGACAGGTCAGCTGGTCAATCAAATCCACCACCACCTTCAGTAAGTCGTCCGATGTGTCTTCAGCAAAGTCGATCTGCCCCCAGCCAGTAACGACAGCTCGCTTGTTTTCGATGGTCGACTTTGTCCATAGACACTCTGGTCGAATATTTAAAGTGAACAGCTCAGACCGATAAGATCCTTCGGGACGCGTCCCGTGTTAACCGCGAGTGAATCCAGACTGTAGAATTGCACTATATTCTTTTAAAATATTATTTAATTATTACTTAGTGGTAAGAAATTTTTAAAATGTATTGACACTTAGAATTTAAATTTCGAATTAGTATCTGGTCTTAATAGACTTCGTAACCGTTTCACCGATCACCATAAAAGTTGGCACATAAATGTATTTTATCTTGGAGAAGGTTTTTCCACTTTGTTGTAACTCGCCGCTACATGGCGCTGCAGCACATCAACTTCTCGCCATGAAAATTGGTATATAGGTATAGGTTTCAGAGCTATCGCCCTATCCAGTTTGTTGTAACTCGCCACTAGATGGTGCTGAAGCACATCAACTTTATTTATTTGTGTACAAAAAAAAAATTGGAATTATTTTTACAGAATGATTTTTTTGCCACTCTTTAATAGGCAGTGCCTGTTCCAAGGAAAACGCCAATAATATTTAAAAAAATTAATTTAAAAAAAAATATTTAATGAAAATATGTTAAGAAAATGTTATAGTTAATTTTTAAAAAATAAAAATATAAGAAAATAAACAAAATAACCACAAAAACATCATAATAATCATTAAATAATAAAAGTAGTAGAAAATAATTATACAATAAATTTAAGTACAAAATAATATGTTATGTTATTATATTTTACTTTTTCTATAGTTATAATTAGTTAGGTATTATTAGTTTTAGCATTATGGTTTATTCCCTTATAGTTTATTAGTTACCTTTCAGCCGCCGGCCCTCCAGAAAGCTATTATACGCCCCGCGCCAGCCTGTTTTGAAAAGAAGGGCGAGCGCCGCGCTGTGTTTATACTAAGTATTTTCCATATTACCATCATATCGATCAAAACTACTAAATATCTATCAATGAATTGCCTAACTTATTTACTTGTTAACCTATTTATCAAAATTTGACAGTGATAGCAAAGGTCGTTTGATCAGAATAATGATTTATTCAAACGAGTGTCATTTTCTCCCGAACGTAAATAAAACACCCACAATTAATTGTTTGAGCATATTTTTTCACTTTTTTTTTAAATTATCAGAAAGCTAAATAAATTCTCTTTAGAATAAAAATAAAATCGTATAACATTATAGTACTAATAAGTAGTGTAATATTAATTTCAATATGTCAATATTTTTGGCTTTACTTTTTCCGGCGGAGTTTACGTGACTCAAAACATAGGGTGTTTGTAAACGATCGATATATTATTTTAGTTAGACTCTCTGTAATGCCTCTGATATCTTGAAACTAAACATAACGGCTACCAAGACAAAGTTTTACTAGGTAATCTACCTAGTAAAATCCCTTTTTATCCCCAACTATATACCCATTTATTTCGTATTTTTAATACCAATTTCGTTGAATAGCTAGGTAGCTACAAAACACTACCCAGAAACAGTTTTCTCAAAGTAATTAGTAAGGGTGTGTTATGATTATCCATAAAAATATAATTTTCGAAAAATTTCATCAATATCATTATAGCTATTTTTGAAAAAAAATACCTAGGTATTTTCCAATAAAATTAAAGTATAGTAAAAATATAAGTGTAATTATTATTAATAATATTAATAAGGGAATATAGTATAAAATATATAATTAATTAAAATAATTGTACCTAGGTACTTCCTTGGTAGGTACTTTTTTACTTATAGATTGCAACTATCCCACATTTTGTGTAAAACCATCATTCGTAAATAAATAAAACATGTGTAAAAGAATCACACCGTTCATATTTTAGCGCCTAATTTATTAGTAGCCATGCTTCTAGTAACTGACTATAATATACCTGCAAAAGGCGATTCAAAAGGCCACTCCTTTTTTTAGGTTACTCAAGTCGAATCGTAATGTCTAACATCTGTTTGTCACTTCCCACGCGACCGACCGATACAATGACGAAGCCCTATGAAGGTCGAAGCATCGATATCCCTGCGTTGGGACCAAGGGTCTGTACTCTGTTTCCAAAACTTTAATCGGCAACAACTCTTACTTCGTCAATCATTTCTTTTAAATTTGTCCTTTTTAATTAGACACCGTGTCACATTTGGACTTGCGTTAACGTATTAGAATCATTGTCAACGTTTTAAGAAATAAATTTTCATTAGGGTTACTTATTGTACTCATCTATATTCACGAACACTAGCGTATTATTAGTCTACTGATTATTATTTTTCATCATTGTAAACAAAATATTTTACCAGTAATTATTGTCGTGATATTTTGAGATTTAGTTATATCATAATTTTATAATAATTCTTATCTTGATTAAGTAGAATATAACAAAAATACAACTTACTGTTACCGTTTTAGATTTATTTTACTATACGAATATAAGACAGGTACTCAATGACGATTGTTTGATAGTGATAGTTAAGTACCAATAATAAAGATAAAGTTTACATTCAAAAATGTCAACATACCTTACAATTAAAACTCACCAGGTTGACTTTCTGAGATGACACGAAATATTCGGCAACTCAGAAATAATGTCCATATAAAATTTAGCTTAAAAGTCTGAAAGAGATCAAGAGCAACAAATAACATCGTGATTTATGTCATGTAAAATTTATTAAAGAAAACATTTATTCCCAAATAATTCCACTGACCGCTGGCAAATGAAAGTCCTAGAAATTGCATGGATACTATAAACATTACTTTTTAACTTATGGTTAGTAGTTTTAGAATTATAAATAAAGTTATTTTAAAATATTCATATTATAATTTAAAACTATGATCTCAAGTATATTATCGAGTTCATTATTTGATTTGGTGTAAAAACAATTATTTATTCGTTATTGTCCGTAGCAAAAACAATAATATGTACAAAAATGTTGTATTTACTATTTATGGCTTTAATTGAACTTCATTTGTTTCTCAGTACGATGACAGAAGGTAGGTCTACTTTTGTAACTCGATTTTGACGAACTTTTACATAACCAATTATTTTTAAATTTTACATACATAAAAAGTTCCGATGACAATACAATATTCTATAGTTAAAATAATAAAATACATGTCGGGTGTTTGAATACCTACAACATTTAAAGGGGGTTATTATTTATGAAACATTGACAAGTAGGACTGCTAGTATTAGGATTATAGAATTATAAATCACCATTGATAATGAAAATATAAAAATTACCCACAAAAAGCAGTTACTTATACTTACATATTATATTTAAAGCGACCTGATTGTAGACGAAAATAGACAATACCTTCTAACTAATAGAATACATTCGTAACCAAAATTCTTTTATACCCTTCCGAGACTCATTGACATGGTTATCTAGGCGACTATTTTGACTATGGTTATCTAGGCCACTTGATTGCGTTGGACGTGATATTTTACTAAACAAACTAAATCATTATGGAGTTAGAGAGGACTGCTTAAAATGGTTTGATTCATATTTGAAAAATAGAACTTTAATCGTGGAAATTACACATTGTCAAAATCAAAACATTACGAAACACTGTTCGATTGCTTTAATTAATAAATTTGTTGTCCCGCAGGGTTCAATTTTGGGCCCTATTCTATTTTTAGTTTATGTAAATGATTTACCAATGTATTTCAAAGATATATTTCCAGCACAGCCAGATACATACCTTATAGGTCTAGTTGGTTGTACGACTTCGCCTCATTTCGGATATGCTAGCACATTTATATGCATAGAGCTATGTTTTTTCTTCTATACTAATGTTTATTTTTAAATATTCTGCATATAAGATAGTATGTATGTCCATGTCTCTTTTTTTGTACATTACTTTAACAGTTTGGAAACGCGTGGTCTGGTGGTTAACGCTGGCGATACCGTTACATGTCAAAATCATAAATACGGACTTTACGAATTGCCGCAGATCCTTGCTCGCCGAAATTGCCTATACAATACTGTACCTCTAATCTCTCTTTGGAATTCTCAAATCAAAAATCTATGACATCAAGGAATTTTAAGACTCAAAAATGAAGATTCAAGTTTAGTATTTATTGGAGAGTAAAAGACGTAAGCTTGATTCTATACATAAAACTATAGTTAAAAACTTTAAAAAATGTATACTCCATTTTTTTAATATTTTATCAAATACTTTTTGTTTATGTACTTAAAAAACTGTTAAAAATCGTGTGCAGGTTATTTTTCGTAGACTTTTGTTACAAAGAAAAGGAAATAATAAAAAATATATATATCCTCGGAAATTGAATATCCTGTGAAACAAAGTCTGAATTAAAAAAAAATATAGCGATATAAACTCACTTTTTTATGTTAAAAAAATCTTTCGTTAAAAAAAATAAATAAAAAAAAACTTTCTTATAATCATTATGTAACAAATATAAAACACCCTCTATAGTCGCGATGTGTTTGGGCGTTGCTACAGTAAGTTAAAGTTTTCCAGGAAATTACTTTTGAAACGTCAGATTAATTTAAGTATATGTAATCTAGACTAAATTTCTAATAACATGATATATAATTTATTATAAATTATTTGAAAAAATACGAGATTTTACTCAATAAACGGCTTGCTCGTGTTAACTGTTCCAAGGAACCGGCATTGAATCGCGAATAATACCTATTGTTACTTCCTATTTCGGAGAATTGAAGGTTTATATATGATAATAATATATTTAAATAATATTAAAACAACATCTACTTACATTATTTCTGGTATCCACAACACAAATCACTTATACAGATACTCTAAGAACGTCTTTAAACGTTGCCGTCCGAAGAAATTATGATGTACGCATTTCAGGGTCGGTTTAGGCATCTCAAATATGATATTTTGTAAACTGCGATATTTCTTTCGGTTGCTAGTTTTATTGGCAAGCGGCTGTACTTAAATTTATTACGCTAGTAGTAAACCATTAAGTAGAAAAAAAATAAAAATCAGCGCCGCATCTGCTGTCACAGACGGTGTGACGCCGGCGCCGAGGGACAAAAATCGTCTGGCACAGCGTATGTGACGGCGGCGCTCTAAGAGTTAAGACAACGTAAAGATTATGGTATTATATATTTTTTAATATATATTTTTTATTGCTTTTGCACAATCGACTAGACAGCTCTAGAAGCTACTAGAAGCTCATATGCTTTTTTCACAATCGACTATACTAGCTAGTCTTTAAAAAAAAATCGTGTGCCACCGCGACTAACGAGGGACTCTCAAACATTTTCTGTTGTCGCTTGCAATAACAACATCGGGTCGAATAGACCTCTTACCAGAATGTGTCGCGTTTTTGATAAATATTGTGCAGCATGGGATGCACTCGGTTTAATTCTCGATATTTTTTATCAGGCGCAAGAACAAATAAAGCGGTTGATTTGCCGACACGTGAACATGCCACGTACAACTGACCATGAGAAAACACGGATTTATATTTTGTATGGGATTTTTTTTTCTTTTATTTTATTTCTTCGTCAATTTTTCAATTTTTGTTTTTAATAGTTATTCTGCTATTCGGGATGGAGACAAATTTAAAAAAAATCAAAAACCATGAAAATCGCCCCAGCCGTTCTCGAGTTATAAAAGTGTTCGAACAAACCCGACTTTGTTTTATATATATAGATGTTATAATCTTTGAAACTTTTGATATGAATATTAGTAAGACATGAATTGTTGATTAATTAAATAAATAAATAAAAAGCTGTTAGTCTATCGCCATGGACCCGCAATGAACGCCACCTGGAAACGCCAAGTAATATTCTACTAGTATCATATACTTTCCCAGTGTTATCTTGTTGAAAGTACATACAGCAATAAATAACATTTGAATGGTCGGAAATTCGAAGGAGATGACTCAGTAGTAGCCGCAGTGCAGGTATTTTTAGGTGATCGGGATTAAGAGTTTTTAGGAAGGGTATTTTAGGTTTAGAAAAATGGACATAGCAAATGAATAAACCTAAAGGGTGAATATGTCAAAAAATAAAATAACAATCAATAAACGTTAACTTAATCATACTCTTTATCAGTTTTTATTGAACGCCGAAAAAGATATAGCAACTGAATAAACATAAAAAGGTGAATATGTCCAAAAATAAAAGGACATTCAATATAATACACATTTTGAAAAAAACCGACTCCAAAATGTTTTATAAGTGCAGCAGCCATGTCGTGATGATACTTAGAATGGGCTATAATAATTGAATGTGTATACAAAATTTTGTGCCTGTGCTGTTGACCGTTGAGGAGTTCCCTCGTTGGAAGCCAACCCAGGGTGCCGCAGTCCTGTCTTGCCGAAACTTAAAACGGGGTGTCGTAATTGATTGCATATACATAATTTCGTGTCTGTGCTGTTGACCGTTGAGAAGTCCCCTCGTCGGGAGCCAACTCTGGGTGCAGCAGCCATGTCATGATAAAACTTAGAACGGGCTATCATAACAGAATGAGTATACAAAATGTCGTGTCTGTGCTGTTGACCGTTAAGGAGTCCCCTCTTCGGGAGCCAGCCCAGGGTGTAGAATTAGGTCATGCTTACTATAATAATAAACACATTGTCATTGGAATTGAATCAACATGTACATTTTCAACTTCATATGATAATATTTGAGGGGTTCCCTCAATTCCTCATGGATCCCATCATTAGAACAGGATTTTGATACAAATGGGACCAATCTGCAATAATATCCTTTCAAATAAAAAAAAAATTCAAATCAGTTTATAAATGGCAAAGTTAACAAACATTAAGAAATATTACATTAAGAAACATTAAGATAAACAGGTAAAAAACAGGTAACAAACATTAAAAAAAAAAGATGCAACCGAATTGATGACCTCCTCCTTTTTTTGAAGTCGGTTAAAAGTTAACTGCACCATACTCATTATCAGTTTTTATTAAACGCCGCAGTATATACAGGGCACGGAATAAAGAATATATAAAATATATAAAGCACGGATTAAAACTCTACTTTATTTACAGTGCCGGATTATCCAATAGGCCTAGTAGGCACCGGTCTATGGGCCAGCTACAAGGGATCGTTAAAATCATATTTTTTAATCATTTCTAATAAAATCGAAACAAATATAATTAATTAAAATTCTAAGGAGAAAAAAAATATGTACTTTTTGATTAGACTAATAGTATAATTGTTATAATTTTCGACAATTGGCAGCTGCCAGCCTGTGCCATCTTATTTTGTTTATATGCGCGTCTTTGCTACACGAAATAAACGTTGTCAGAAATGTTTAATGGCCCACTTTGCCGGTGCGATCGTATTTTTAGTATATATTTGTTTATTTATTTATTTTTCAAAACATTATTAACCTTACAGATAATTCCAAAACGTTAATTATTATTCTAGGCTATTATTCTAGACTATAACTGTATTCTACTATAGCCTATTATTATTATATTACTGTTATTATTATTATTATTCCAATATATAGACTATTATTCTAGACCAGAGGTACTCAAACTATTTTGTCACGTAGACCACTTGCTGTTTTCCGTCGACCCCTGCCTAAAAATTATTGAATTTTCCTAAACCTTTAAATGTATTTTGTCAGCTGGCACAGTACTGGTCACTTGCATATGGTTCTTGGTAAAGTCCACAGTTGCAAAAAAATAAAAACATTACAATTTTTTGTTGTTCATTTCTAAGCGTCTTCGATTTTGAAGTATGAAGCAGCTGAGAAAGCCACACATAACTGCACATTTAGCACTATCTCTTGCACTAATACCAATTGAAGTGCAAGTTTTACATATCTCATTCGCACCTACCCTCGTTGGTCATGTACGCTGGCCTCCTCCATCGACTGGTGATGCAATTTGAGCTGAGTGTTGATTTCCTTCCATGACACGAAACATTTGTTTATTGCGATTAATATAACTTTGAAATACTGTGCTGTACACACAACCTGTTTTAGGTGTAATAAGACATTTACTGATCAACTAAAATGTTTATGATGACCTTTCTAAATGGGATCCGCTTACGTAAACCCCCATTTACAAACTTATGCCCTCCCATTTTTTTTCTCATGACATGGACCCCTGCAATTCGAAATCGACCCCTGGAGGTCTATATAGACCACTTTGGGAATCACTGTCTAGACTATAGCAAACGAGACATTGCAATATGTTAGAGCGGAATATGAAACGATTATCCTACCTTTCTTATTATACTAGGTGCTACTTTTTAACAACTTTTATACTGCATACTACGTAGTTATTTAATTATTAAGTTGCCTAGAAATGTCATTACCGTACTTTGCAGTTGTGCTAAGTTCACCGTCCAAATATCCAATTCTGGTTCAGCCGAACATAATACATTTAGGGTACGAAGCGTCCGCACCGTGAAGCAGTGTTGAACGATGTTAGTTCTAACTCGAGGTAACGCGAACAATACGTGAGTCCTAGCACGACAGTAATAAGCGGGTACAAACAGACCGATTCTTTTAATGATGGTTGGATTATCCGGATTATCGGATACTGTATTCGTGAGCAACTTCATTGGCTTCCTATTTGCGATCGAAGAAATTTTCATACGTTGTCGCTACTCTACAACATACTCAATAACCCCACTTCACCCTCCTATCTAAACCCTTTGGGAGGCCACGGTCTTCCACTTCGATCAAGACGGGATAACACACTCGCCATTCCGATACATCATTCTTCTGTTTACACGCACTCTTTTACAGTCCATTCTGCTCGTTTATGGAATCAGCTCCCTCACTCTATCAGGCATGCACCTTCGCTGCATACTTTCAAAAAATTGTTGAAGAAACATTTATTTTTACACAGCCACTAACCAAATACCTCACCTTGTCCTCTCCCTTATCCTTCCCTGGGCAACCTTAGCATAAGTTACTGACATGTATCTGTATAAGTTTATTTTAAATTTAACTTTACTACTTCTTCGTGTATTGTACGGTGAAAATTAGGAATTATTTTATCAAATGGTTGACTGTAAGATCGCAATAGCGATAATTCCGCCATTTGTGCATAAATTGTCTTTTTTATAAAACCAGCGTAATATTAATTAAGTTATGTTTTTATAGCATAATAAAGTTATTCTATTCTATTCTATTGTACACTATATCTTCGTCAAAATGTTTGACAGCCCAGAGGGGGCCCTGAAAAGTGCAAAGAGGACCCGAGATTTCGACCGGCCTAAAGGCCTCTTAATATGTTAATCCAGCACTGATTACTTGTTTCGTTTTCAGGAATGTACGAGTACGCATCGGCGATCGGCGACAGCTGGCCGGGCCCCGGTCCGGCCTACCTAGAGGAGGCGTATTTCAACTGCTCATCGTGGACGGTGCGAGGCTGCAACTCGAGCCTCGATGGCGACGTCCGCGTCGACTGGCCCACGGACAACAGCTCGCTGTTCGACCTCGCGCTGAACGCCACCGCCGACCCGCACAACCACACCAGCCCTGATACCCTCGCGGAGACCATCGCTATGGCGGCCACGTCGGTCGTGCTCGCTATAATCATACTCGTCACCATCATAGGTAATGCCGACAATATAAATTACTAACTGTTGTCCTCGGCTTCGCTTCGCGTAAAGTTTCGAATCAATTTGTTAATTTCAGTAGGGTCATTGCCATTTTAGACGCTACCTCTAGGATATATAGTGCAAGACGTCCCCACTCAGATGCACGCTACCTATATCGTAGACATACGCGTCTTGTTCTTCGCCACCAGCGCCGCCTTCTGCTGAACGCTGACCTTGCTGGGCCAGCAGCCGCCGCCGCCGTCTCCTAGGTGTTTCGGGGTGCTTATACGCTTTACTAATTTCATGATATCTTTATTACTGTACCACCTAAAAACTTACAGTACATGCGTAATTTTATCTTTATTAACCACCCGTTATAATGGATTTTTTTTCATATGGATTCTTATTTTATTACTAATGTTTTCAACAAACTCTGCCTACTTATTTTGCTTATTTTTTTGAGACATAAAAGCAGTTATTGTAGCTTAAATATAAAAGTTGGATATATGCTGTCGCTGACTTTTTTATAGATCTGTCTGAGGCTGATGTTTATGTCATATATTATTTTCACATATATCAAACCATTTCGTCAGCGCACGCCGATAAAGCAACTCCCCGGTTTATTTTTTTCCGACTTGATTTACAAGTATCATGATTTCGTATGGGGGAGGGGGAGGGGGATAGGGTTGTCTAGTTGCCGGGAAAGTCTTGGGGTGACACAACTGATTTTTTTTTATATTATTCACTATCAGGGGGGGTTGGGGGGTCGTCAGGGGGTCGTCGCGGGATCGTCGGGGAGTCGGCGGGGGGTCTCCTCTCCCCCTTTCCCCCCGTAGCCACACAACTACCTATGTGGCTGCGGGGGGGAAAGGGGGAGAGATGTTGGGGGGGGGGGGGGGGGTTGAGGGTTTGGCTAAGGGGGGAGGCGGAGGCTTGTCTGCTTGCCGGAAAAGTCTTGGCGTGGCACAACCGATTTTTACAGTATTTACTCTGAGACAATATCTTTCATCTGTCCATACATTTCCCATGATGCCAAAGATTACTTCCATAAAAACATTAGATATAGGAATACTACACCCATACTGCACGATTTTTTTTACATATTTGGTGCTGCTTTATTGTTAACAAAGTGCACCACATATTAAGAATCCTAGTTCCTATACTTGTCAGTTGTCGGCCCAAGCGCAAGCGCCAGATATTACGCGTTTTCTTATTGTCTGATTTACAAAGATTTTCTTGACCAGACGGACACAAAGGAAACCGGACTGGTAGGTCGAAAACCGGGCATCTGGCAACCCTAGGGGTAGTTGTGGCGGCTTCCGACCTTCGTGAGCTCTGCAACTGTTCTCTCAGGTAGACTGGCTGCAGGATAACTAGTAGTGTGGCTGCGGTGGCGACTACAACGGGCTAACCCGTCACCCCAGGCTGGTATAACGATATGTGATCATTCTTTCAGCCGTGGGATGAGCGTAGAAGAATTAAGAGACAAGACAATCTACTGTCTAGCTCTGCCAACAAGCCCGTTAGAGGCCAACGCCTTACGGCGAGGCACCGGGAAAGGTAAACAGCGGGCAGCCTCGTCCCCTAACTACCAGTTTTGGAAGGGTATCACCTTCTGGAATTAACATTCAGGGTACGCCCGTCTTTCTGACTGGTCATGGGTTCGAAGTAACTTGCGCGACCTCTACCTGCCGTATGTTCCGCGGTGATTCGGTTTGAATCTATCGCGGGCCAAAGGCATCTTTTGCCATACTCTGAATTCAGGATCAGGTAGCGTAACGATCATTTCAAGAGTGGTTGACGACAGGTCAACATCCAGCCCCGCTGCTTAGGAGACAGTATATTTCTATAGTCTCCAGACTCCTTCAGCAATTAGTCAGACTGCACAGCCGAATGGCGTCGCCGAACGGTGCGCAAACCGTCAAGTAGCGCCGGGATGCAATTCCACCAGGAGAAACCGGTCCACCAGCCGTGAGGCCTGAGACGCAAGAGTTTTACCAGGGGTAGCGTTCCGCACGTGGAGGCTTCTGAATAGGAGCTGAATTGTGAGTTGAGCCGATCCAAGAACAAAATGGATCGTATGGCCCAAGCTGCACGAAACCATTCGCTATCCACCAGAATCACCAGTGCTGACCGTTATTGAGTAAACTACAAATGCTCTTAACGAAGGACTAAGTGCATGTGATTGGATGACTGTGCTCAACTTTCGTGACAGCCGAGAGGGGCCAAAATTGGACTACACTTTATTAATTATTTATTTGTATTGCTTCAGGTAACGTTTTTGTAATCGCCGCCATCATCCTCGAGAGAAACCTCCAGAATGTCGCCAATTATCTGGTAGCCTCACTGGCCGTTGCTGATCTGATGGTTGCCTGCCTTGTAATGCCATTAGGAGCAGTCTATGAAGTAAGTAAATTCTGAGTTTGTATTATCAGAAAAAATGAACACAGAAAGCAAGTAATACCTAAACATTTTAACAAAAAAAAAACGATTCCATTTTTTTTAAATGCAGCAGCTATTTCATAGTAATACTTCAAACGGCCTATCATAATTGAATAAGTATACAAAATTTTGTGTATGTGCTGTTGACCATTGAGGAGTTCACTCGTTGGAAGCCAACCCTGTATACCGCAGTCCTGTCTTGGTGATGCTTAGAACGGTCTGTCGTAATTGAATGCATTTACAAAATATCGTGTCTGTGCTGTTGACAGTTGAGAAGTCCCCTCGTCAGGAGCCAACCGTGGGTGCATCAGCCATGTCATGGTGAAACTTAGAACGGGCTATCATAACTGAATTTCGTGTGTGTGCTCTTGACGGTTGAGAAGTCCCCTCGTCAGAAGCCAACCCAGGGTGGAGAATCAGGTCATGCTTACCATAAAAAAATGCATTGTCATTGGAATTGAATCAACGTGTAAATTATCAACTTCGTATTTCAGGAGTTCTCGTCATCAGAACCTTTCAAATAAAAAAATATTTGTGGCACTCGGGGACTGCCGCGGTAAAGCTATTGCATAGCATTTTTAACAAATTATGCAATTATATTTATTTATTTATTTTATTAAGCTATTGCATAGCTTTTATCGCGGGGCGGCGACCGAATGAAGAAATTTCTTAACGAAAATTAATGATTTTAAACTGATAATTACGTCTAAACGAGTACTGCTTACGATTTGAAAAAAATATATGTTAAACAAGAACATTTTCCTAATATTCTTAGCTTTGAATATTTTAGATTTTGTTTATATTACATAGTGTAATTAATTTGTGAAATTAGGTCAAACCGAACACTAAAACGACCACTACGCAAATACTATCTGGCGTATTATTATGAAACCTGCACCATTTTAAAGATAATTTAATTATCAATCTTTTTATCTACGATTTTTTTTCGAATAATCCGTTTTTTTTGCTTTATCGAATAAAAAATTCGTGCGCGGCGCTCTATCGGAAGACGTTTAAATTATTATTCCGAATCATTTGCTTCCGCAGCCGCAAATGATTCGGAATAATTTCAACGTTTTCCGATAGAGCGCAGTTATCTGATATCAGAAAAAATAAAATAAATAAATAATTATAATTGCATAAGTTGTTAAAAATGCTATGCAATAGCTTTACCGCGGCAGTCCCCGAGTGCCACACGTATTTTTTTATTTTATTTTTTCTGATATCTGATAACTGCGCTCTATCGGAAAACGTTGAAATTATTTCGAATCATTTGCGGCTGCGACGTCTTCCGATAGAGCGCCGCGCACGATTTTTTTATTCGATCAATCAAAAAAAAAACGGATTATTCAAAGAAAATCGTAGATAAAAAGATAGATAATTAAATTATCTTTAAAATGGTGCAGGTTTCATAATAATACGCCAGATAGTATTTGCGTAGTAGGTAGTCATTTTTGTGTTCGGTTAGACCTAATTTCACAAATTAATTACACTATGTAATATAAATAAAATCTAAAATATTCAAAGCTAAGAATATTAGGAAAATGTTCTTGATTAACATATATTTTTTTCGAATTGTAGGCAGTACTCGTTTAGACGTAATTATCAGTTTAAAATCATTAATTTTCGTTAAGAAATTTCTTCATTCGGTCGCCGAGCTGGCCTAGGCCCGCGATAAAAGCTATGCAATAGCTTAAAAGAATTTTCCAAATCGGTTCATAAATGGCAGAGTTCTGGTAACAAACATTTAAAAAAAGATACAACCGAATTGATAACCTCCTCCTTTTTTGAAGTCGGTTAATAAAAAGGCGAGTTTCATACAAAATCGACCTGGCGGTAAAAAATAGGTGCAGATTTTACAGCATGAGAACAGGCAAAACATTTCCGCCCCTATTTAATTCTTACACGTCACATAATATAGGCATACACTGCCAGCCATCAGTCCTTATATATGGCACAGTATACCGAGAGAATCGCACAGTATCTGGTATACTGTGTATATGGGTTGGTCTACTTGTGACGTCATAAGAACATCCTTAAAATGCCAGCCATGAGAATGAAACTCACGGCGACATGTTTTAAAACCCCAAGAATTTGTTTGTAAGGAGTTTTAGTGCACGCATAGATACTAATGTATAACGGTGGATTATTCAATGAAGGCGACTTTTACCCCATATAATTTCATAAATGTATAAATACGGAGATCGGCTGCTTGCGAATTGTCACAACAGAAAAACCACCGATTGATAGTATTGGCATTCCAGTGCTTACATGCCTTTTTATTCTGCTAAGAGCGCAGAGTGCTGCAGAAATATCGCCATTCATATATTAAACCATAAAAAATACAGTGTTTTTAGTTCCTCGATAGATACCTTTGGGGATGTTGTAGAAGAAATTAGTTGCTATCTATACTGCGATGTTTACGTCTATGCAAAAATTAATAGTTTCGTGGTTTTTTTTTTCTTTCAAAAAACCTACTCCTCTTTTAGTGAAAATAAAAATTAAAATGAAAAGTTAAACTTCTTTTATCTTCTCGTGAAACATCAGTACGTACAACAGAATTAGCGATAAAAAAGAGTAAAAAAACTATAATAACCCTGTAAAATAATATTGATACCTTTATAAAGTAAAAATTCACACATTTTTCTAGGGAGTAAATAATAATTATTGAAATGATGCAATATAATGTATCTTATGAATTCTTAATTTGACTTTCAGATCAGCAAAGGTTGGATATTAGGACCGGAACTCTGTGATATGTGGACATCAAGCGACGTTCTCTGCTGTACCGCCTCTATTCTGCATTTAGTCGCCATTGCTACTGATAGGTGAAATTTAATCTAATTTCCAATTTTATTCATAATTCACAATGATATACAGTTAAATTGACAATTTGTACAATTAAAATGTCAAAGACAAAAATCTAGCAGCTAAAAACTAATAACATAATGTGCCAAAAACTGTTGCCAGTGATCCTATTTTACTGTCACCTAACTAGGCTGTACTTAGCCTGTTTTGAGACTGACATTCAATTTTTTTATAAATATGTCAATAACCTATATAAAATCTAAGTAAAAAAAGAACATAACAAATTTCAACAAATGTATAAACTAATATTTATTATTAATCCTTATTTACATTTACATTTTTACATTTACGTTGTGTCCAACTGATGGCTTAAAACTGTTCTTAAATGTGTCAAAATATTTGTGTTAGGTAGTAAGTCTCATTACTACTCTAATATTCACTCAACATGTCAAGAATTTAGCTAGTATTTTTTTTTAATGTATCTAAAAAACTTGAAATGTTATTCGTCGTAAAATCTTATTACAAAACAAAATAAAGGGTTAATAATTAAAATAATCAAAAATTCTAATGGGTACCTACTAAAAGTTACTCATCATAATAACTAGAATAGTCAGTAAAAATTGAATATTCAAAATAGAAGCCTAATAATTGAAATACTCAATAATGTACGTAACGTACTAAAAGTTGTTCATAGTAATATCCAAAGTAGTCAGTAAAGTAGTCATTAAATAGTCAAATTAAAGCTAAATCACACATTTAAAAACTAAAAGTACAAATATCAAATCGGGACTATCGCGGTTGTTTGACACTATAAATAAGTTAAAAAACGAATTTAGCGCGTGAATTCTGTAACACCCGACGTTTCAGCGACGTTGCAGCCGCCGTTGTCTAGGGTAGACTCGAGACTAGACCGTCTACTCTAGACAACGGCGGCTGCTAGGCCCGCGATAAAAGCTATGCAATAGCTTAAAATTATGGATAAATAGACAGTATTTAAATATTCCTAATTGCTAAAAAATAGAGTAGGGTAACCTACCTTAGAGTAACCTACCTAAGATAAACGCATAAAAATAATAAATTGGTTGTAAAAAAAAAAATTGTTTTGGAAAAATTAAGTTATTTCTTGATTTATTTTTTTGTTTCCAGATTTTGGGCTGTGACACGCGTGGACTACATCCACACGAGAAACGAAAGAAGAATATTCACAATGATAGTGTTAGTGTGGAGTGTCGCGTTGGTGGTGTCGCTAGCGCCGCAGTTAGGGTGGAAAGACCCCGATTACCTCGATAGGATAACGCTCCAGCAAAGATGTCTAGTTAGCCAAGATGTAGCATATCAAATCTTCGCAACCTGCTCAACTTTCTACGTACCCTTATTAGTAATTTTAGTGCTCTATTGGAAAATATTCCAAACGGCCAGAAAGCGGATACACCGCAGGAGGGATCACCCTCCTGTCGCTAGTAATACATCGAACCCGCCGAATAGCTCCATTAATCTGTCCAATAATCAGAGGTTTTTGAAGAAAAAATCTTTTTTGAATCTTAGGAAAAATAAAAAGAACGTGTCTAATAATCAGGAGCCGTCGGCGGCTTCGCTGCTCCTGACGGAAGGCCAGTCGACGACCACGGTCGATACCGTGGACGAAGAAGCGCCTAAGGAGCATCGCACGACCGCTTTCACCGTGTCAGAACGGGTCGTGACGGTGCCGACGCCTGCGCCGGTATCCACTGTATCAGTCTCGCCGGAGAAGTCTTCCACGCCGTCCACGAGAAACAACGGCTCCGCAAGCTATCAGGCCCAATCGGGCGACAGCCGAGCAGCGTGCTCGACCAGCATATCAAACGTAATCGTGGAGCACCAACCCACGTACAGGGAGAAGAAGGAATCCCTGGAAGCCAAGAGAGAACGAAAAGCGGCCAAAACGCTCGCCATCATTACTGGCGCGTTCGTCGTCTGCTGGCTGCCATTCTTCATCATGGCTTTAGTCATGTCCATCTGCCAGGAGTGCATGATAAACGACTACATCTCCAGTTTCTTCTTGTGGTTAGGTTACTTTAATTCTACTCTAAATCCAGTAATTTATACGATATTTAGCCCAGACTTTAGACAAGCATTCGCTAGGATCTTGTTCGGAAAACATCGCAGAAGAAGAATAAAAAAATGAAATAAATATTTAAATTAAATATACATTGCAATAAATACTTCTTCGTATTTCTTCGGCGACTTATGAATAGGAATTTAGCGCTGTTAATTAATATTTGTATATAAGATACGTTCCTCAGAAATATATTATTATGTACTGTTATAAAAGCCTATAGAATTGCTTGTAAATATTATAAAACATTACTAGTTGATGAAACTATTAGATTTATTTACTTTTAAGTAAATTGTATAAATTAAAAATCATCAAAGCATTGTAAATAATACCATCGCTTGTAAATTGTAAATTCTTATGCGTATTACCTAATGATGACAAATTGTATTTAAAATACTTGAGAAACACCACAAATTGATGCAGTGCACCCTTGAGTCCATGGTGCAATGTCTCATATTTCGGTGATAGACGTATACCTATGTATACTTATGTTGTTGTTTCCGTCATTTTAATACTAAAAATATGTTGATCTATAATTATAGTATTATTACTTATGTTAATGCTGCATACAATATTTACATATATAAATAATACAAAAGAAAGCGAAATTAGAGTGTATGAATATATTGAGTTAAATAAAATAATATTTATATTTATTTACCATATTTCCTTGAATTATCCTAATGAATCTAAAAATTTATCGATATTTCTATAAATATGATCGCAGGCTGCAGCCGCACGGTATTATGGCCGCTCTACACGTTGGCAGTGTTTGGCCGCAACGTTAAGGTGAAAGAGAGTCGGCACCACTATGACGTGTGAAGAAATTATGGAAAAGTGAATGAGAAATAGGTAGTGGCCAAAACATTGCCCAAGAGCGAGTATTATATAGGTAATGCCGTGTAGAGTGAGCATTATATTTACGCCCCCTTTACACGTTGGCCAATGTAAGGCCACATTGTTACGGTGGGAGCGAGTCGGCACCACTGTGATGTGTGAAAATGTATAGGAAAGAGCAAGAGAGATAGGTAGTGGCCAAAGCATTGCCCAAGAGCGAGCATTAAAAAATGCCGTGTAGAGTAAGCATTATATTTATGCCCCCTCTACACGTTGGCCAATGTTAGGCCAAGTCGTTAAGGCACATCTGTGGAGGTGTAGCCTAACATTGGAGAACATTATTACTGGAGGATAGACAGGGAGATTATAGGGAAGAACAGTGTAGTGCGGGATCGGGGAATAATGCTGTATAACAAATTAATACTAGATTCACACACGCAGTGATCAAATGATGGAAAAGGCTTACCAGAGCTTTTGGTTTCACGTTGAGAGCATTTACACTATTTGCCGACATCGATGTGTTCTTCTCTCTATAATGCTAGATTTACACGAGCTTAATAGCTAATGACAAGTATATATAGGTACTTGTCACTTGCACTAATGCCTTTAGTGTAAACATGCTGATTCCGCATGATGACTTAGAGCTAAGTATTAGTGAAACTGCCAGTACTAGTGAATAGAAGCCGATCCTATTTACCAAGCGACAAGTGACTTCCCCCACCACAAATTACTAAACACTTGTCCATTGCTGACTCGTGTGAACAGCCGCGGCAAGGGTTAGTGAGAAGTTGAAATGATAAGTGAACACACGGGTTTCTCTGTTTACGTTACGATTGCTAAGTTTATTTTGTGATTATGACTACAGAAAGGTGGAACTCCGAAACAACAAACAAAAGTCATCCAGTAATTTAAATTCTCTTTATCATTCTAAAATTTAATATCCTCATTATATCCCCATAATAAAATTTATAATCCTCAAATTAAATTTTTCCGTGAAAAAGCTTCAAATCGAGCGTCGGCGTACAAGCGACACGAACCACAGCCGCGGCTAAATTGTGACATAGGTTCGCAGGTAACAGATGGCGCTAGCCGCCCGCAACTTCACGCGTGGTGAAATATAACAAATAAAATATGGCTGATTTTAAAAAATATTTGCGTCGCTTTTATACTTGATATTCCAACCAAAATTTAACAAAATGATTTCGGTCTAACAAAGCAGCTGTGTACCGAATTTCAAGTCTCTAACTGTAATATTTCGAGATTGAATTATGACTAACGCGCACTCTGGTCGACCGATTTCAACTAAAATATTTTCCACTCTTGCCATGACCGAATGATGCCTGCATGTCAAATGTCAGCTCAATCGGATGAAGCGTTTGAGCGCTATCATCTAGGAATAATTATAGACACACAGAAGTGCGTTCACAATACTTTCCTCTGGCTGTAAAGTAAAATGTTGTAAATCCGAAAGTGAAACGTAAAGTAAAGTAAATCCGAAAGTTGAACGTAGAACATGAATATACTCGGTAACGAAGTCCTGAATGAAAAAAATTTTGGAATAATCTTCTCAGTTTTTTTGTGTAAAATAATCTCCTGAATACAAAGGAAATCTCACAATAACTTGAAATATTACGAGATTTTTAATATTAAACCAAAGTTGGCTAACGTTTTAGAATAAGGGCCATTATGTAATATTTCGGTTTTTTTTTGGTTCATTATAATTAAAGTATTAATTTTCTGTCGTATTATTATTTTTTGTTCGTAGAAATACAATCAAAATTAACTTTTATATACAGTTTATTTATTAATGTTCTGTTTATGAGTTTTTTCCATAATAAATTCTGTTATGTAATTTTAATAGCATTATTTTCAAATATATTTATGCATATTTTTTTCAAAAAAATCCGTGCAGAAATGTTGGAGTATGATTTATGTCGTTTAGAGCGGACATAAGCATTTGCCCGTTGGCTAATGCTAGGCCACAACCTAAAGTGGACGCGAGTTGGCAGCACAGTGACGTATGAAAAATGTATGGGAAATAGCGAGACATAGGCAATGACTTATAGTTGGCTAATGCCCGTTCCGGGCGGATGGCCTATGTTGGCCAATATTGCTATGGAAGCGAGTCGGCACCACTGTAACCTGTGAAAACGTATTGGAAAGAGCGAGAGAGACATAGGCGATGCGGCCAACGCTGGCCAACGTGTGGAGAGGCTATAATCGCTATAAATGTGTAGAGCGGGCACAAGGGGGGGGGGGTGCATCTAAATATTAGGTTCAAAAAGTGCAATGCACTTTGTGTTAAAAATATTTTCTATAATTTCAAGCCGTGCACATTATTGGACGTCAGTCGCGGACGTGACCTTGAGGCTTCGGACATCCAATAGAGATCCGCAAGCCGCGTCCCAAACGACTGTGCATACTTTGTCGCGTCCATAAGCCGCGGCTTACGAAGGCGTCCGATAAATGATTACCCCTTTAGTTCTGTCCATATTCCTTCAGTGTAGACTGTGCTCATACCTACTTATTACTTTGTCACAGATAGATCCACAAACAAAAACTCATTTTTAATAGCACCTATTTTAATTAAAATCTTTTGCACGGAGAAAATACGCATTCTACCTAATATCGTTACAAAAATGGTAAAATTAATGAAGAATATTTTTTCTGCCTATTCAATACTTATAAAAATATTTACTTTGCTTATCTAAATTTAAAAAAAACAGCGTGAAACCGTGTTTGCAAAGGTATTGAACATTAATATGCGTTATTACTTGATACAGCCGCTCGTACTCGTTACTTTATAATTACATCTCCGGCTACTCTATTTTCTGTGGTCATTAGGGGAACGTTTATATCGACTTTACGACTATCGACTAGAAAGGTAAATGCCGTGACAACGATAATTTTAAAATTATGAAATAACACGTAAATAAGGTCCAATCCACGAGCAAAGATAAATTTTGTAAATTAACTATTGCTAACTGTGAAGTCGCCACGTCATGACCTATAGCTACCGGTGAATAAGGTGTTCATACGTCTAGCCTTTTCTTAAAAATAAAGCGTTTAATTATTATAATAATAATTAATATTATTTTAAAGTTTTTGCTGGAATATTGGTTTTTATCAAATTTGTATTTATGAAGACATATAGGTATATTTGTAGAGTTTCTCCGTATAATGGGCAAATTCGTAAATAGAGATTCGACGTTAAAACTCACCATTATGGTGTGACAGATCGAATAAGTAAGATGCTAAACAGATTCGATATAAAACCGATCTTCAAACCGACCCAAAATATAGCTCGATTTTTGAGGCCTGTAAAGGATGTAATACCACTGCAAACCCCGGGTGTGTATAAAGTCGAATGCAGCTGCGGTCTAGCCTACGTTGGACAAATGAAACGGCCCATAGCCACGCGACTGACAGAACACATCAAAGCTGTTAAAAACGTTCAGCGAGAAAAATCGGCGATCTGCGAACATATATTGGAATTGGATAGCGGAAGTAACCACTGGATGCAGTTGCAAAATCCCATTGTTTTATCCAAGGAATAATTCTACTTTCCTCGCATGATCCGGGAAGCCATTGAAATAAGAAGAACCCCGAACTTCAATAGAGACGACGGCTACAGAACGCAAAGACGCAAAACAGGATACAGTGAGTGTTGTGTGCAAGACGGATTTTCAAAATTCCCGCGCTCCGAACCCGGCCCCCCACCACTGTTATAACCTACGCAGTGGTGGTAGCGGTATGCGGCCTACCCGCAAAACAACGGACTGACAGCTCTTCAGTCTACCCTAGACAACGGCGGCTGCAACGTCACCGAAACGTCGGGGGCAACAAATTTCACGCGGTAAATTCGTTTTCTATCCTATTTATAATGTCAAACAACCGCGATAGTCTTCGATTTTATAATAGTATGTAGTTTGTAATACAGAATTGAAAAAAATCTGGCATACCTCCATATGTAGAGAAATCGGTGGTTCTAGAATGAATCAGAAATGTAGATTTTTTCTTGTAGTGAACATGAGAGGAGTATTAAGGGTGATTGTTGATATTGCTGCTACATAATATTTGTTATTATGTAGGTGATATATATTTTTTTAATATCGAATATCGATATTGAATCCACTCCCTACCGAGGCGTCAGTAGGTATGTGTTCGGACGCCATTTTGTTTCTTGTTGGTTTGCGGAACGCGTGCTCGCGAGTTGTGGAGAAAGTGCTTTTTTTTAAAATAACTTGGAAATCGAGTCGATTCAATGAAAATGGTGGATAAAATCGACATGAGCCTCGACGACATAATAAAGTCGGGGAGAAAAAGCGGTGGTCGCGGCATCTCTGGCGGCGGCGGTGGCGGTCGGAGACAAGGCGGCGGCGGCGGCGGTGGCGGCCGCCGTAATCAGGGCCAGAGAAATATGAGAAGCAGCCGCCCGGGCGGCGGAGTCCAGCGCGGCAGAAATCGTGGCGGTATCGCCAAACCTGCCAGCTACACCAGGGTAAATTTCTATTTTATCTCGTAGAAGGATGAAGGACGGCCATTTTGTGGCTCAATGGCGTCTCGCGCAACATTCGACTCTGTTGTTGCGATATTGCCGGCGGCGACGCGATCAAGGATGGCGGGTTTCGAGTTTCCGGTGAAATTTCGAATGGTTTTTTTACGTACTTCGGCTCTGGCGAAGTATTGCAGGTTTTGGGCTGGACCGGCCACATCGCGCAAGGGGCAGCGGAGTGGCGGCCCATGTTGAGCATCACTCCTTGGTTCGCTTCCGTTTTGGTGGACGTCGACAGCTTAAAAGGAGTATTTCTACAGACAGATGACGAAAACATGCCGTTGGACCTGCGCGTTAAGTCCGCAGGACAAATGAAAAGAGAGGGCGTCTTTGCCATATAGATCATAAAAAAACCAACAGAAACGCAGATCTTTATGTTCGAAACATGCTTTATGCATAATAGATACTAACGAGGTGGCCGCAGTATAAATAAGAAACACCACAAAATTGTTATTTCCTCAAGAAGAACCGCTCTGGCAGATCATTTAATTATCGCGAGTTGAAAAAAGGTCACTGCGTTACCCATAATAATGCCGTCACAGTATGTGCTGTCAATACTGCGGCCAAGGGAGAAGCCCCACCCTAAAAGGATGCTATGAATGGTCCTGCATTATGAGATCTATTTTGACTATTTAGACCTGACCTAATTATGACATTTCACCATTTAAATGTCAATGAAATGGAGATTCGGAAGAACACACATGCTGATGGAACTAATGACCGTTTTGAACCGATTTTAAGACCTTATGGATGGATATTGTCATCGATATCTACACGGGACACTGATTGATGCAGACTTGGAATGTTACGGGCGTGTAAAATGCGACGAGATAAGCAAACAACGTAAAGGCGGCTTGCAGATCCTCGACAGATCCTCGCCTCCTGGCAGAATCGCGCGCGAGACGAAGTGTGTGCCCAAAGAATCTATCAGACAATATAATCATAATAAATTTTATATTGTATTTTTTCACACATGTATTGTAATTTAAAGTGAACAGTGCTATGGAACGATTCAGTGTTACAATGTATATGTACTAATAATATTCGCTCCCGTCCCCCCGCCGGCGGCTGGTGCCCAAATTCGTTTGGGCCTGCGGCTCTCCTTTTTACAAGCAGGTATCTTTCAGGGCGATGTTAATGATACGTGGAAGCACGATATGTTCTCGGAATTCGGCGGAAGAAAGGCGGCGCAGCTGAGCAGACTCGTCGGCGCAACCGTGAAAGGACCTACGAAGCTCCTCGTCTCCAATTTGGATTTCAGCGTGTCGGATTCCGATGTCCAGGAGCTGTTCTCCGAGTTTGGAGTGCTGAGGAGTGCGGCCGTACATTATGACAGATCTGGCAGATCTTTGGGTATGTATCAATTTTTCATCGACTACTTTTTCAGCTTATTTATAGATATATACAAACAGACCTGCCATGGAATTCACCGACCGGAATCGGCTCATCGTAATATTATTATTATACTTCTGGGGGGTGAGCAGTGGGTTCCGGGCTAACGACCGACTGTGGTAGGTTTAGGACAGCTGTCTTGCCACATGTGAGTGTTCTATTTACCACCCATTCACTCCTTCAAAGCCGTAGGATTTGAGATGCGGAAATCAGAGTTTTAGATTATTTTCTGGGAAGTTGTTGATATTTTCCTGGAGAGACCAAGATCTTTAAAGAGATGCAACAGAGATCTGGCTCGCAGGCCACGAGCGCCAACTTCCACCGCATGAAGGTGGACAGTGAAGCCTTCCGGGTGACGGCATTTGCGAGATCATAGTTGTAATTAATTTGTCCTCATGGGCTTTTGGGATATTTGATTCCCATGGAACAGTTAATTCTACAATAAAGGCAATCTTCGGAGATAGGGAGTAAATAATTATATCTGGACAGAGGGCTGTGCATCTGAGACTTTGTAATTCGACACCGAACTCAGTTTTCTGTATTGCGGCGGGCGATTAAAAGCCCATACTTTGTCAGACATACTGTGTACAGCCAGGCTTTTTACAAAACAGTTTTAAATATGCTTTTAACTTCGTTAATACTTATCCAATTCAAACATAACCTACACTGGATGACTTTAAATTTATACAAATTTAAATTTTATTTTCATCGGCATTTTCCAACTCAAGGTCTGTAAATGTCTATATTTTGTCTGATGGCTGTAAAATCTGTATTTATAGGTATGGTATACCCTAGTTGACCAGGAGATGGTATACCAGGAGATAAGATGTTCCCGCTGCCATTTTCTTACTATGACACATACCATAGACACGAATAAATTTCGAACATTCTTGTTTACTGTTTCTGAATAGATGCGTGTGTGAACGAGTGTTGTTTGATTAAAAATCTGTTAAGGGAAACGTTAGTTGTTCAAACGATTCAAATTGTGTCTGTCCCGCGCTCGTGACTACCAGCTATATCTCTGTTTCATCTCTTTAAAGTTCTTGGTCACTCAAGGAAAATTATTAACTCCTCTCTAGAAAAAATACCTAAAACTGCAATTTACACATCTCAAATTCTATGGCTTCGCAGGGAAAGTCAATGGGTGGTAAGGTGAACGCTCGCATGTGGCAAGACAGCTCTCCTAAACCTACCACAGCCGGTCATTAGTCCGGAGTCCACGGCTCACTCCCCTGAAATGTAATAATAGTATTACGATCGGCCTGACCCAGGTCGGTAAATTCCATGGTCGCTCTGTTTTGTATTTTATTTACCATATTTCTTTGTAAAGAAAGTCATGACGATTGTTTTATTTTAAGTTCGATTCTATATAACTTAGTGTTATTAATTATTCAGCTGTTGGGACAAAACAAACATGGGTATAGTATAATAGTATGTCTCATTCTGTTCAGGGTGCCCTCTTTTGTTATTGAGTTCACTTTGTTTATATTAAAAAGAAATAATGACTGACTTAGATCATTATTAATTGTTCATTTACTTTATATAATAATTTTTTACATTGGCAATTGCATTAGGTGTAATTGTTGTACCTTTTGTATTCAATAAACTCTGGTACCAATGACTTTGTCTTTGTTTAAAATTTGCTTGATCGTCTTTGCCTATGTCTAAAACTTGATTGCTAAATTTGAGTTTGTTTTTGATATTAGATACGGCAAACATCTTAGATTATGATAGTAATTTATTTCGATGTTATCAATAACATCTGTTGTCTGAATATAATATACGAGGTGTATTGGTATAGTAAGGACCGCTTACTCATGAAAACAAATGAACTTGTGAGAATAGGTTTTTAATTAGAATTTTATTTTACTACATATGTACTTCACTTTTCCACATCTTCTTCTTCTTCATCAGCGCGCATTCGCCCACCGTTGGGCATACGCCTCTCCAATCACTCCATCCGGATCGGTTGTCCGTTTCCCTCATCCAGACCGGTCTAGCTGTCTCCTTGATGTCATCGGACCATTGGGCCGCACTTCTTCTGCCGAGCCGGGGTCTCCTTTCCAAAACGCGCTTGCTCCACCGTTCGTCGTGTCGTCGGGCCACGTGGCCGGCCCGAGCCCATTTCAGCTTGGTCACTCTTTGACCCACGTCGACCACCTTCGTGCGCTGTCTGATGAGCTCGTTTCGGACTCGATCGCGCAACGATCTGCCGAGCATGACTCGCTCCATGTTACGCTGCACCACCTTAAGCTCGTGGATCATCCCAGCAGTCAGTGTCCATGTCTCACAAGCATACGTCATAGCCGGTAACACGCACTGACCTTTGTCTTGAGCGATTGGGGAATTCTGGACTTCAGCATGAAGCTCAGCTTCCCGAAGGCTGCCCATCCCAATTGTTTTCTTCGCTTTATCTCTGCCATCATCGAGTCCCGGCCGAGGTTTATCACCTGTCCTAGGTATGCGTACTCCTGCACCTGCTCCAACGGTTGTCCATTCAATGAAATGGGATTCGGTATGAGATCGGGCTTCGCCTTAACCTTTCCACATAATTGTCATTAATTTCTAAGAATATTTCCTATCACTGCATCAGTTTCTTTAACCCCTCCGCATAGAAGTTCCCTGTTTGGGTATTAAACCAGCTTACAGTCATATCAGTCTTGAGTTCCTCCTCGTTTTCAAACTGTTGTCCATCAATCCACTCTTTCAAATGCAAGAATAGGAAGTGTAGTCGCCAGGTGCAAGATCGGGACTATATGAAGGGTGGTCAAAATGTTTCCAATGAAAATCTTGATTCTTCTTTTTGGTGAAACGATTCTTCTTTTTAGCTAAACATTCTGGTTTTACCCGGGTTCTGAACCCCACTTCTCTAGCCAAAACGAATCCGCTTCCGCCTCGAAAGTTGTACTATCTTCTCTTGAGTTTTTGTAAGACTTTCAAATCCAGAGTTGCTCATTAAAAACCTCGTATCTGAGAAATATCGGCGACTACCATTTTTAGTATCAATACCATTCAGTGACAACTTGATATTTCGGGAATTAAAAACCTTCTTTTATTTTCTTCATCTGAAAATCTTCTAATCCTTTCCGACATACCGAGTCAGTTTTTCGATATTTTCTTTTCTTTATTGTTTTAACACTGTAGTCGGGCATTATCGCAGCATAACGCGGGTGTTTTTTAAAATTTAGATAGATCGGGTACCGCCGACAATAGATAACGCACAACCCCCCCCCTACTCGTTTTGAGCCCCTTGTTTTTACAAGTTTCCCGCGCCATACCTCTTCGCGCAACAGAACGAGTAAACTCATCTCCCGCGTTTTACTGTAAAAAGGGGTATGATGAGTTTACTCGTTTCCCGCAAACAATGTGTTAACATGAGTGTGTTCAGGGTTCATTTATTTATGTTTTCCGTTTTTTTATTCCACCATAACATCTAAAGGTTCAAACCGATTTAGAAGTGTGTGGTATTGTTAGAATCATCATGTCATCCCGAATGTCATAGGGTACCTTAACTGTTCAAATATTAAATAAATAGTTGTATAAATGTCCAAACCTCCAAATGTCAATAAATTAATATAAATATATCGTGTTTAGTGTCAAATGAAAGGTATCTATCAGGATTGTTGCTGATACTGATTTTTTTATATAAATATCAGCTGATGCTGATTTTAATGAATTACTTAAATAAAATGTATCCAACTATGAAATTGTAATTAAAAGGGAAAATATTATTAGGTATTTTAAATGAAAAGTCAGTTAGTCAGTCTTCTGTGACTTTTAATTATCAAAATCAATCTTCTCACATTTTGAATAGGTATAGTACTATTACCTAACTTACAAAAATAAAATAAGATTGGCAGTTAACCATCCAACTTGAAATTTTATTAAAGGTAAGTTATATTTTAAAAACAATAGCTGAGCTGCCTTTTCAGATTGCAATCGATTACGGGAAGGCTTAACTATAACTCCGGCACTGCTGAATAATTGTTCGCTAGGAACACTTGCTGGCGGAGATGACACAATGCGCAAGTGGCTAGAGCTAAGCTCCGCCCTTCAAGGTCATGTCACGAGCAGTATATTAGCAAACAATAAAAGCAGCATTGATTAATGCGAATGCTGATGCTAATGTTGATATTCGCAACAACCCTGGTATCTAGACGTATTTAGGATGACGGATTTTCTTTGAATATGCGTTCGTGGACTGTCACCGAAACCCACACGCAAATTGACTGCTGATGGTCGCGTGGCGTGCTCGCAGTGGTGATGAATGAAAGTCTGTCCGTTTACGACTCCGTTTTATTGACTTTGAGGGGCCCGCCCGGCAAGGCACTTCGAGAGCGTCTCGTTACAAAGACTGCGGCGGGCCAACTAAACTTACAATAGCCGACGTCCGGCCGCGCTCTCAGCGATCCAGCCCCTATCGTAGGGGTGGCTAACCATCGGTCGTCGGCTTCGACGCTTAAATCAATACTTTGAACAATCTTAAAACAATCCTAATATAACATAAATGCTAGGTAACGCTTAAAGAGAAATAATAGACAATAACTTAATTCTAAACAACCCGAGAACCCGGTAGATTTGTCAATCACTTTCGTCGCCACCCTTATTAGCCACTGGGTAACCGACCCCTGCTTAGATTTCGCCACGGACAGTTTCGGAAGGGTTTCGACGCGCCGACATGTGCAACCCTTTGTCTGCGGGCCTCGAGGCGACCAACTTTCACATTCCAGTGCTATGGCACTGGCAAATGCTGCTACAACGTATAAATATACAAACCACAAATATTTAATTAAAAAACTAATAAAAATGATGATAAATACAGTAGTTCACTTTCTGTAACGACAGTCGTGTGTTTTATTCCTTTTAATATATTTACTTGTCTACCATTTGCAAGATTTCACAATTGGCGGGAGAAACAATTGTCGCGGAAATGATGATAAGTATTCACCGGAAGGCAAACGACTACTGAAACAAAACAACTTCTGCAGTGGGTATCGTAAATTGTTGCTAGATGGCCCTGCATGCGTGAAACCTTGTTCAAAGCCACCAATATTTAATTACAAGCCAATGGTCCTCACTTTACGAATATCCCTCGTAACCTTCAAGCGGTCGTGCGGTGTCAAATATCAACAAATTTTTTAGAACCATTGCAGCTTTCGGTTTTCACAACCATTTCCTAGGAAGCCTTAACGATTATATATTATTTTTTGTAATTCCAGGAACTGCAGATGTGGTTTTCGAGCGACGGGCTGATGCTGTGAAAGCATTGAAACAGTATAACGGAGTACCATTGGACGGTCGACCGATGAACATTCAGCTGGCGACATCAGATATTTCGACAGTGGTGCGCTCACCGACCGAAATTCGCGGCAATAGCAGACCTAGGAGACAGTCAGGGCCGGAGCGATCGCCCGGTGGCAGACCTCCGAGGGCGGCAAATAGAGGTAAGAGCGGAGCTAAACCTCTGCTGATTTTGATTAATGCCAATCGAAGTAAAGCAGTGAGCAGATGGCAGAAAAGTTATACATTTTATTCCCTACCTTTGGGTCATTATTCAAAAAGTAGGTAAAATATCAGGAGTTCTTTTTGCATCTACTGTCTACTGATGAATTTTCAGCTTTTCCAAAACACTTTGAGATATTAATTAAAATGACACCTTTCCTAGCACGCCAGCGCCAGGTGTCCCGAAACCTAGCCTGCTGACTGTACCCCGACATTCTATGGCCAAAATATTGTCTGATCTGAAAATATCAGCTTTTCCAAAACTCTTTCACTTTTTTGTCGCTGGCTCATGGCTAATAGGTGCTAGCTCTCACGCACCACGAGAGTGTAAACAGAAACTTATTTTCCTTCGATCACACGAGGCGAGACACAGACACGAGACGCGAGGCGAGAGTGTAAATCAGCTATAAACATCTCACCAGGAGGGGGAGGTGGGGGAGTCGGAAAATCTCCAAAATCGCCTCACAATTAATGGATGTCCCTAAGATATAGTAAGCGTGGTAAAGTTCAGAGAAGATTATAATTAGGAATTAAAAAAAAAAAATTGAATTACTCCACTTCCTTATATTGGACTTAATATAAGGAATTTAATAATTTTCAGCCTCACCACGTATAGGTTAGAAGACATTACCACAGTATACCGAGTTAAAACAGTAAGCGCACTCTCAAGTGTCGAGGAGTGGGATTATCAAATTTCATCGCACTCACTAAAGCAGTGGAGTGGCGACCGTATGCGCAAGCGCGTCGTCATTGATGCACTTGCGCCTTTACCCCTGGGTATTTCGCTCAGCGGGACCACAGTCTGTAATCGTATTACCATTTGTGGTACCTCTTAGGATGTGCGACGTTGCTCACTTTGATTTTAATTTTGTCCTAAGAGAAGCTACCGTCTGTATACTGTGCCATTACTTATCACCTTAAAAATAGTTTTCCATGTTGAGCTCAGCACTTTGGTCTTTGTTCAGGGAGGAGCGGCAACAACAACCCCCGTCCGGCGGCCGGGGGCCGCGGAGGCGGAAGAGGAAAACCTGAAGTCACCGCCGAGCAACTGGACGCTGAACTCGACGCTTACCTCAAGGAGATGAAGTGAATTCTCCGTGCGGCGATATTAAAAAATTGACGGTCATTCAGAATTGCGTGCGGCGAATTCATAGTGACAGTGTCCTTCGATATGAAGAAACATCTTTTTGTAAATAAATATGTACCGTAAAAAAATAGATTTTGTCAGGAGTAAGCTTATAGAGCCTTAATTTCGATTCAACGATTAGTCCAATCTTGACGTTAGATAAATGCGGACGTCCACATGGCAACAGCCCAATTTATGGAAACAGATAAAGTTCGGATACGAGTTCTCGAGATTATCATATTTTTGTTTTTAAAAAAACACTTGTCGTTTCTAAATTAAATTTTGAGATTTTTTTGTGATTTTTGCACGATTTTAATGGTATTTCTGGAACGGATCGACTTACGGTGGGTTCTTTCTTTGTGGACGTCCTCAAATAATTTAACCGACGATACGGCTCGCTCGTAACGATCTCCAATTTAGGAACTATTGCAAAATAAGAACTACATTGTCTTTAGATTTGTATAATTTTGAGCCTTTAACCATAATTTTAACTTACGTTAACCTTAGTGAATAACGCTTTATCAGAGCTCGATGTCACTGATTTATCTTTAGTTACTATCCTAATTCGATTATAAAGTTCAATTTTACTATAACTCTAGTTTCAATATTTAATAGACACCTCGATTATCCCAATTTCCCGTTACATCATAAAGTGGGCTATCGTAATTTCCCGTTACATCATAAAGTGGGCTATCGTATTTGTAAAATTAGTGTAGTCAAATATCCCAAAAGACCACAAAGACAAGAGTACAAATTAAATAAATACTTGATCTCGCAAAAGCTGTCACCCGGAACAGCTTCATTAGTTAGTTTAGTTAGTTTGTCTAGGCTTTTTTCTCGCACTTGGCCTCTCGATTGGGCCGTTGTGCGTGGCTCTTGTTTCTATTTGTGGTTATGTTACTCCAGCCAACCCAGGCTGTCCCAGAAGGTTAGCAGCCTGTTTGGGTTACTACAGGCCTCCGGGACAGATGCTGGAGATTGTAGTATTTTTGCCCGTTGCTCTACCACACTCCTGCATTCCATGAGCACATGCTGTGGCGTTTCTTTTTCCTCCATGCATCCTCTGCATAGAGGGCTGTCTCACGCCTATGGTAAACAGGTGTTTGTTTAGGAGACAGTGGCCTGTCATAGTACCTGTGACTACGGATTTTGTCCCTTTTTAATCTGGTGAGGTTGCGGGCAAGTTTTTTAGACGCTTCCGGAACCGCGTTCTTTGTTTGCCTGCATCCTGGAACGGCTTCATTGTTTGCATTCACACGGTGGAAGCTGGCGCTCGAGGCCTGCCAGCTAGATCTCGGTCTCTAGGAAATAATTAAATCCTTCCTAGAATAATTATCTAAAACTGCAATTTCCGCATCTCAAATTCTATGGTTTCGAAGGGGGAGTGAATGGGCGGTAAGGTAAACACTCCATGTGGCAAGACAGTTGTCCTAAACCTACCACAGCCAGTCCACAGTTTACTGCCAACCCCCAGAAGTTTAATAATAGTATTGTGATGGGCCTGACTCCGGTTGGTAAAATCTATGGCAGCTCCGTTTGTATATGTATACCGTCTACTTCATCTTGAGAGATGTTCCCTGCAATATTCGACACACTCCTAACTACCATTGCAATATTTTTTTTCGTAATCACTTCAGATGGCATCACCTAGCAGTTTGGAGGAAACAAGAATTTGTTATGGTATCAGTATGTATGAGATTTTTTATAAGATTAATCAGTGTTGTCTTAGCGCAGAAATTGACAATTCTGATTAATCGGGAAAACAATTCGACCGTAGCAATTAACATTGTCGGATATACATTTTTGCGATTTTCATTTTATTGCATTAAAAGTCTTAGAATAAGATTATGAATGCCCCCGCAAATTATTAAATTCCTTAAATCAACCATCTTTGTTTTTCCAAGTGGAAAAAGTTGTATGTGTTCAGTGCGCACGGTTAATATTGTCGTATATGCATTGAGACGTTATCTGCGGGGCGCGGGAAGGGAACATTCGCTAGCGGGTGGCGCGGATGTGCCAGTTCCGACAAAGTTATAGGGAGGAGCGCACGCGTCCGTTTTATTTTTCAACGCGTAAATTTTTCGCCAATTTTATTACAAATTCAATGTTTCCGTTATGTCGAGGTCAAGACGGATATTAGAATTATTGAATCCACCAATTCCGCCACAAAACGATCCAAATTTTGAATTAACGGACACTTATGACGTGGAAACTTATCTGAGAAAAAAGAAACAAAGTAAGTAAAAAATATTTATTTTATCATTTCATAATACCTAGCCTAAACATAATTAATTATTGATTATTATTAGCGTATTATTGAATTCATATTTTTAAAGAAATGTTGAAAACTACTCAGAACGGACAATAATGTCGTAAATGGCAGATACATCAATGTTAATGGCTTTCTATTTCGTTTACTGTGTCGGATGTGTCACATACTACATTATTGCTTGATCGGAGATAGTTTTGTTTTGTCGGATATGGTACTACAGACTTTATTGCATGTTCATTTGATACCTAATATTGTAGGATGTACCACTTCCTACATTATTGACTGCTGTTAGTTTGATTGTATTTTGTCGGATATGGCATTACTGACTTTGTTAACTGTTTATTTCTCATTTCTTGGTGTCGGATGTGTACAACATCGACATTATTGTTCGCTTAATGAACAAGCTACTATTGGATATGGTATGAATGACATCGTTGTTTGTTGAAAGTTTTATTTTTGTCTTATGTGATATAAAAGAGGAATCAATTAGTTTTTTTTCAATAAGTTATCTTTCTAACTGCATTTACTTGGTTTGGCTTGCTTGCTTTGTTTGCTCACATAGTATCATTTATTTTAGGAGAACCGTCGCCTCTTCCTGCTGGCTTTGAGGACGAGATTGTGCAACTGAAATATCTCATTGGAGACATTTCTGATGACAGTGCCAAGAGCCTCGTGGGAGACTTTCCTGATATAGTGAATCCCATCCACGTGAATCCAGTAACTCAACCAAAGACACCAACTCCAAGCGTTTCTGCTCTCGACAGCTTAGCAACAACTTGCAACTCGCCAAAAGTTCTGGAAACCAATGAAGACGTAGATTTCACACAATTTGATTACACAGTAATAACACCGATGCCGTCCCCGAGTCCCTTTTCTTGGCTTCCTAGCGATGGTGGATGTGTAAACATAGGAACACAGTCCCAGATCTCTTCTATGAATCACGCGCTTCCCACCCACGAGGTTTATGAAAACATGGGTATACCATCCGAGAACTCTTCTGTAACTCATGTTCATACGCCATCTTCTACAACCAGTTCCAGAAAAAAAGCCTTTAAGACTGATAAGGGAAAGAAGCGCCTTGCGCATAGAGAAAGGTGGCTTGTGGTCCAAAGAAAACTGAAGAAAAACAGCGGCGAAGAATTCGTGAACAAAAAGGGGAGGGTTGTCGAAAGTAAAGAATTAAAGGATCCTTGTAACGATAAGTGCCGATTGAAGTGTACCAAAAAAATTTCTCATGAAGATCGAAAGCGAGTCTTTAAATATTTTTGGCTTTTAGGTGAGAAGAAAAAACACTAGGAATTTGTTATTAAAAACACAAAGAAGAGTATCAAGCGACGCCAAACAACGGAAGTTACGAAGCACGACAGACAGAATACTTATCAATACTTTTTGCCGGATGCAGAGAAGAAACCAGTAAAGGTATGCAAGACAATATAAAATCGAAGACCTGTAAGTGGTAATTCGTTTTCTATCCTATTTATTATGCAAGACAATGTTCCTCAACACTATAGCTCTAAGTGAACGCGTGGTGAGCACGGCCTGGAAGAAGTTTGATGGGAACACGGTGATAGAAGATGACAAAAGGGGTCGTTATGAACATGAAAGACGCATTTATAATGATGACATGGTCAAAAGTGTTTGCGATCACGTAAGATGTTTTCCAGTAGTTGAGGCTCATTACGTTCGTAAGAATTCAAGCAAGCTCTACCTTGAAGGCGTTGAGAGCATATCTCGGATGTATAAACTGTACTGCGAATGGTTCGATGCTAACAAAATTAAATATTCCTCAAAAGCAACTACGAAAAGGCAGTATAGAGAAGTAGTTAATGCCAACTTCAACCTGGCACTTCACAGACCTAAAAAAGATAAATGTGATGTCTGCCACGTGTTTTGTGATGTCTGCCACGTGTTTGAGAACAAAATATCGACTGCAACAGACGAAGAGAAAGCTGCGTTTGATTTACACCAACATCGCAATAAAAGGGCACGAGATTTAAAGAAATCCGACAAGCAAGAGGCTGACAAGATGACTTGGTCACTGCTACCTTTGATTTTCAGAAAGTTTTAGTGACCCCTTACGGAGAAATCAGCGTACTCTACACTGGACTCTACACTGGAAGGTAATGCTCTATGACTGGACGCCAGAGATGCTGAAATTTTATTTGAATGCCTTTCAGCATACACTTCCAGACCCCAGTAACCTCGCTCGTTGGAGCTTTGCCGAGGATAGTTCTTGTCCCCTCTGTAGCAATACCCCTTGCACAGCTAGGCACATTCTAGCTGGCTGCAAGGTGGCCTTAGATCAAGGACGGTACACTTACCGCCATGACAAAGTTCTCGCTGTTATTCGCGAGGTAATTAGTCTCTCAGTGGCTCGTGCCAACAAGGGTTTGACAGTATCCTCCAAACCCCCAATACAGTTTGTGCGGGATGGCTCTAAAGGCAAAAAACATTTAACTACAAAACCTTTCTCAATAATCGAGAAAGCTACAGATTGGATTCTGGAGGTTGATTCGGTCTCTAAGCAGTATAAATTCCCTGAAAGTCTCGGATGCACAGCCCTCCGTCCAGATATAACTCTTTACTCTCTATCTCGGAAGGTGGCTCTTATCGTAGAATTAACTGTTCCATGGGAATCAAATATCCCAAAAGACCACGAGTACAAATTAAATAAATACCATGATCTTGCAAATGCCGTAACCCGGAACGGCTTCACTGTTCACCTTCACGCGGTGGAAGTTGGCGCTCGTGGCCTGCCAGCTAAATCTCTATTTCACCTCTTTAAAGATCTTGGCCTTTCCAGAAAAATAATCAACTCTTTCTTAGAAAAATTATCTAAAACTGCGATTTGCGCATCTCAAATTCTATGGCTTCGAAGGGGGAGTGAATGGGTGGCAAGGTGAACGCTCACATGTGGCAAGACAGCTGTCCTAAACCTACCACAGCCGGTTCGTAAGTCCGGAATCCACTGCTCACCCCCCAGAAGTGTAAAAAAAATAGTATTATGATGGGCCCGACTCCGGTCGGTGAATTCCATGGCAGCTCCGTTTGTATTTATATACAAGAGGCGGTTCGCTACATTAAATTTCACGGTCTATGATTTAGTATCCAAGATAGGCACCTGCTACCTATGGCATGAAGCAATCGCTCGGCGCGGCTCTATCGAAGTATCTAGTTGTCTACTCAACTTCATCAAATTCCATGCTGAACGAGGCGTCAAGGAATTTTGTTTTTGGTCTGATAACTGCGCAGGCCAAAATAGGAACCGGATCGTGTTTTCGCTCTACATGTTCGTAGCAAAAAAGCTCGGAGTAACTGTCACCCATCGTTTTCTAGAAATAGGTCATACACAAAACGAGGGAGACAGTGTGCACGCGACAGTAGAACGGTATAGCAAATACAAAACGATTTGGGTTCCAGAAGAATGGTATTGCTTAGTCCGTTGGGCTAAGTCTGAAGGTGATCCTTACGTAGTGAAAGAAATAAGACAAGAAGACATTTTCGATTTCAAAGCCTTGCTAGTAAACAAGAATTGGAATGTCTTGGAAATCCATAATAGAGGTGAAAATAAGTGCAGAACAGAACGATAGAATAGAGTATAAGTACGATTTTGATGAAGAACCAAAGACAATCGTTGTGTTGCGATCTGGCACCCGAAACAAGAAAAGGCTGGAAAATAATCTTGAACTGAATCAGGCGTATGAAGGACCTTTGCCCATCAGTAAAGAAAAATATAAGGATATTACAGATCTATGCAGAGGGGGAATCGTTCCTGAGCGCTACCATGGCTTTTATTTAAACCTACCTCACACCAACGCTTCTACTCGTGAAGAAAATGATTCAGAAGACGATTAAGTTAAAACTGATTAGGTTCAATCTAATTTTATAACAGTGCTTTATTAACAGTAATAATTATATTAAGGTAAAACTGAACCGCTAAATGCAGAAAGGGCAATTTTTGCTTTTTTAAACTTTACAGGAGAGCCAAAAAACTGATTATATCCTACAATGCTGCAAAAATTCATGAAGCTCATCATTTATTTATTTTATTGAATAATAAAACAAACACAATAAAATGATAATTGATAATCAGTTTAAAAAAATGTGCCCTTTCTGAATTTAAAAAAAAAACGTGTGTAGATGTAGCTAATAATGTTGATTACACTAATAATAAAACCAATATTTCAATTCAAACACATGTATTTCTAAAATCAAAACATTGTTCCATCTCTACTCTCTCAATTATAATGTAGGCCAAGCAAAAATTTCTGGCTAGAAAGTTAGGTACTGGTCGGGCATGTACCGGGATAGATTTTTCAGGTCTTGCATCTTCTTTTCCTGTATGGACAACTTCTCGATGTACATTAGTGATTAGAGTACCAGGAAGGAGCAGATGATTTCTAATGTTTATCTTTCTTCTATGTACTCTTTCATTTTCACCATACTTGGAACGTCAGAACTGAATTCAAAGTAACGATACTTCGAAATTATGTTAAGTAAAATGAGGCTGGTCTCAAATGTAACTTACTAAGACTGTTATTTTTATTGTTATAATTTAGTTGCAGACATTCAGTGGTACATCCAACATAAATGAGATTTCAAAGTCCAGGTAATACTGCGGGTTGTGCCATATCCGACCAAATTCAGAAATTGTAGTTCAATTAATAATGTCGGATCTGCCATTTCCTACAAAATAGTTGGATAATTTATCGGCTGAAGCCTGAAGTCACCACTCAATAAAAACTGTTATTATTCTATATCTCAACATTTTAAAACCCGTGAATACGTTGCACTATTTGAAGACGCCATTGAGGTCATTTTTATATTGTCTTTTTATATTATCCGGGACCATTAGTTGACTGAATGCGGTAAAAAGTAGCAAAAAATTGCTATTGTTGAAATTTCAGTGACTTAGGGGTCGTCCATTAATCGCGTGATGTTTTTTAGCAACTTTTTAACCCCTTCCTGCCCTTTGGTGATACGTAGTAAGGTTTTAGACGAAGCCCCTCCCCCCCCTTACCCAAAATCACGAGTATTTTTTGGTACAAAGTATTTTTGGTAAAAAAATTCTAAATATCCTTAACCCGTTGAGTATGAGTCAACCAAATCTGGTCGCGAAACAATTATCCGTTGAGTACGAGTCGACCAAATCTGGTCGAGCGTTTTATTCACTTTGACGTTCTCATATTTATTCATAATTATCTAATTGTTTTACAAAATGATATTTCAATATGCTATATTCGAAATTTCAATGCAATCATTGTGCAGTTGTTCTTTTTATGATTGGTGTAGTAGTTTCGTAGTTATAGTACTTTAAGTCGATGTCGCCGAAAATCCTGCAAAAGAGATAGATGCATCTATGAAAATACCCATTTACTCCAAGGGTTAAATACAGGTAGGTAGGTATAATCTAATTTATTTCTGGAAAATTAAACACCGTGATAAAAATGTCCAGACAGACATAAAGGTTGCAGGTTGTTTCTGACTGGCAAAAAAATAATAAAGGAAAGGAGTAATCATGAGAGAAACATATAATTGTACTGGCAAGGGCGAGTCAAGGTCATGCGCCATTTTTTGGTTTAGAAATCGCGCGTTCAACAAAAAAATAAATACACGTGATATCTCACTACCCCCCCCCCCTCCCCCTTGTGATATTTCGTGTTTTTTTAAAACCCCACCCCCCCTTTCGAGCCTCACGTGATTCATGGAAGATCCCTTACCAATATGCATCATATTTTGCTAACGCTGCTCGATAACTTATAGCCTGCACTATACCGTAGTATTTTTTAATTATTTATGCCTTGAGTTGACTGCCCACTTATTGCATGGCTGCAATCTCTTCCTTTCGGTGAGTTTTTTATAATATATCACGCGTTAGCCATGATTATGAAAAAGCAATAAAATTGATATTTTTCAAATGCTCGAAAAAATAATATTGTACTGACGCCAAAGAAATTTGGCGACTTTGTATCTGGATAAAGCTGATATTTTTACAATCCATACACAAATAATCCATACACAAATATACACAAATAAATACTATGACAAAAATAGTCACAGTTTACTGAAAATAGATCCATAACTTATTAATAGTATCTGCCTATCTATAATTATTGTGGGTCCTAAAACAGAGGGTATGACGCTGTACTCTGGGTTCCAACTCCTCAATCATAATGCTGCCATGGTTCGAACTGCCTAAGACATTGGGTTTTACGATGTTTTAGTTTTAAATTGGGGGCCTCAAGCAGAGACTAGGTGATTGAATTTCGGGTTCCAACTTCTCAGTCCCAATGCTGCATTGGTACGATCTGCCTAAACCATGAGACTTAACGATTTGTCGGTTTCAAATTGGTATTGTGGGTCTCACAGACAGAGACTGTCAATGAACTCGAGGTCCAACTTCTCAGTATTTATATTGCAGTTGTACAGCCTGCCTAAATGTAATGATTAGTCTAGTCTAGAAGAAATAACTTGCATATTAAGAGCATACGATATTTCAAATTAATGACATTGCACTGAGGGTCACTTCCAACGGCGGATGCAGACATCCCGCCGCCCGAAACTACTCGTAGTAGCTGGGGATTTAGTGCAACAGTTTGTATTGGAACCCTGCATTTTGTGATTAAAGGCTCATACTTGGCACAATTGTTCCTTAGGTGGTCCTGAGTGGATTTAGACCGGGAGCCATTGGGGGCCACCCCGCGGGTGGTGGGGGGGAGGGGGTGGAAGTTTGATTCCGCCGCGCGTCAATTTGAGCCATATATCTCTCGGACTATAGGTACTAGGGCAAGTAGGATATCATTTCTGGGTAACTCAATGATAACGAATTCATTTCTGGAAGAAAAAAAATACCGGTCCATAGAAAAAATATGAAATAATTGGTAACATCCAAAAATCATTCACATATTTTTTTTACATATTCAAAGTTTACTTTTTAACCATAAGAGGTATCGGTATTCAAAAAATATATTCCGAAAGCCACGCTTATCTTAATTACACCGATATATATTTTATTGGACTGCCATGGTAAAAAGTGAATGAAAAAAATATAATTCATCGCACGGCAGACCGGTGTATTATGCCTGCTAAGTAGATACGGGCATCGAGCGAAGTTAGATAAGTACTTATAGGATTATTTAGTTTCTGCGATAGGTTAGTGAGTTGAAAATAACAAGTACAATAGTAATAATTAGTATGATAATTATATTATTATTGTTTTTTCTATTTAATAAAAATAATTCATCATTCACACACCGTACCTACCTAATTACTTGTGCTTAACATACCTTAAATACTTACGTAAGTATTATTTTTTCTGTAATCCCTACTATTTCGTCGGAAAAATAATACCAAGTAGTATATACAAGTACATACCTACTCATACCTACTTAATTAAATAAGGGAGGGCATTTTACCATACGTTATAATGCGTTGAGAATTTCGTCATGCTGCAGGGCGGCGCGGGCACTACCTACTCGCTCTTTTGAGCGAGCAGTGCCCGCTCCTTCGGTGACCTTTTGGTCCATCCACTCAGTTCAGTAGTAAACAGTGAAAGAATTTGTCTGCCGCGCGGAGAATTATTAAAGCACTTTGAAAATTTATAATATTTGGGTCAAAAAAGCTATCGCAAGTTTACGGGGATGGCTTTGGACCAAGCACATGAGCAAATGAATGCCACATTAAAAGGAGATTTACATAGGTAGGACCTATTTTTACACTTACATTCATCTATACGCTAAATAGTTTGTGATTACTTCTTCATTATGCAACATAATATTATTTTACACATCACAGAATTGATTGGTTTGACTGGAATGAAAACCTTGACTAAGTGGCTTCTCGCTGGACCTGAATTGGTAGATACCGTTTACAGTTTTGAGCCGGATGTTTTGTATTTTGTTCGGAGAACAGCGCAACAGATGAACACGGCAGCTACCTTTCTGACACTGCCGCAAATAAGAAGAACTTTATTCTAGACCTGCAATCACCGGTAGCTACAATAAATACTCCAGGAAATCCTTTTGTCGAACAGTCTCCAGACTTCTATGTACTGAAGTTGTAAATGCAGTATTCAAGATAGAACAAAGCGACAAAGAGTTTTTGATCTTGTAAAGCTATTGCTCCTAAATACATAACATTTGTAAAGGAAGATTACACACAAACTCTAAACAAAGTTTACTGGATCCAACCAAACAATAATATCTCATTATACAACAAGTATAAGTATACAAGTTCTTAAAACACGTAAAAAAAGAGTAAGAGCAAAACGAAAGCAAAAATAAGAGGCCTTGAGAATGACTGCAGTCCATTCAGCAAACTTTATATTGCAACCTGTGAGCACAGAGTAGAAGATCTCGATTCATTCTTGGCGGAAGAAAACCAAGCCAGTCCTCTAGCACTTTCTTCAATGGGTAAATTGCGATCTGGAACAAGGTCAGACCTACTAAAATCGATTACCAGTATTTTTGGCACCGCAACCGTTCCAAACGCCCCCCACGAGCGAAAATTCTAGATGGAGCTGCATTAGTTCACATGCTAAGTTCTGGCTATAGGAAGACTTTGGAGAATAGGTACACCAGTATGTATACCATTTCTTTGCAAAGAACTTACTGGGTTTCAAAAGTAGATATGGTTTGGGACGTATAACAATGAAAGCATAAAAAAATATTAACAGGAAAACATTCAAAGAACACGGGTCACTGCTACGACGAAACTACCTAAAGGTTAGGCCAATTTGATGATGAACGATTGTTTGCTCTGACAACGGCAAGGAAGTTTGCAAGATGGATGGACCAAATATTTTAACCAATATCACACGTGATACAAAGCGTACGCTTCTTCGTGGTTATGTGATACGTAACCACGAAGATGTGAACACTCGCAAGATGGTGTATGTATCTGACACTGTCGCTCATGGCTTGACAAAAAATATGCTATTGACTGTGGATACTGGCTTCGTAGACCAGCAACAGCAGAAGTGCAATTTACCACAATTACCCAGCTTGAGGAGCTGTGGGTGCACAAAGGTACTGGAAAGTACATCTGCTGTCATGATATTGCGACTGCCTTAGGTAAAAAATATAATGTTTGTTTTATATTAGTAAGTATAGATAGGATATATTTGCGGTGTTATTCAGAGTCCGGCTTAAACAGCGTGACTAACCTCTGATTAACAAATCACCAAACAAGCCTTGATTAACCCCACTCCTCCACAGGCTATGCAGAGTCATTCTTAAACAGATGTTTTGTAAATCACGGGATTAAGCTCCGCCCCCTGGCAACAACCGTCATTTTAAGGAATATTGTCTATGGTAGTGAAGGGAGCTGTCACTTTCGAGCATTATTTCGCGCCATTTGTGTGTTGTCTTTTCGTTCTTTCCGGTAAAACCAGTGGACGTGAGCATTTATCGCGGACTTCGAAGCAACTTTTATTTTAGATCATGGCCAGTGACAGTGCAAAGCGCCCGAAATTTCAACGGCAGCAAAATTGGGACGACAATGAACGCGCCATTCTGTTCGACCTCGTTAAAAGTCACATGGACATCGTTGAAAACAAGCAAGCGGACACCAATATTACCAAGATGAAACTGTCTTCTTGGACTGATATACACAAGAAGTACGTATTTATAAGTATAAATGGCGCCCGGATAACTAATTATCCTGTATGTAGCCTTGATTGTTTCTTACTGAAGTTTGAGCCAAGATCGTTGTTTGAAGCTAGCTCCAGTTGTAACATCAATCGTTTCTATTAGCCATTTGACAAATTGTATCAATAGTTATGTTATGAATTACATTTCCGATGATAGTAATATATTTTGAACCTTTTTTTTCAGTTTTTGTTTACTGGTCGGCAAGGAGAATCGAGCGATTGGTAAATTGAGAGAGCAGTGGCATAGAATGAAGCAAGCGGCGAAGAAGAACATTTCCATGTTTTTGAATGCGCAGAAACGCACTGGCGGCGGTTCGAATGAAGTAAAGGTGACGTCGATGGACTGGGCGATTAAGGAGGCCCTTCCACATATATTTGTGGAAGATCACTTCAGTTTGGATAGTGACGGCCACTACGAATCCACCGGTCTAGCTATGAATCCACCGGTCAACACCGACCCCTTGGACGAGATTTCAATTCTCGACAATGTGGTCATCGCCTATTCACAGGCCCCTTCGCCTTCAACACCCCATATGCCCATCGCAGGGTGTAGAATAGATATTAATGCTCCCCTTATCGTGAATCGTTCACCGTCGTCAGATGCGGACAATGTCATCGCAGCAGGCAGTCAGCAGCAATTTCCTTCTCCCCGCCGCATCGCTAACTTCACTTGCATAGGAGATAGCAGCCAGCAGTAACCCCAACTTCGAGATATTGTCACACCTCATCGCCCGCAAACTGGTCTACTTTCAACCATAAATACAATGGGCGAACTCCGAGGAATCAGCAGCCACCAGGTCACATCTAATCGCGTTAAAGCTGCTGTTAGTATGAATTATAAATATTATATAATTTAGATGCTCAGTAGTCCAGATATAAAATATATATTTTTTTTTAAAATAAATTGTTTATTTTTTGAGGAATGAATTTTTTTTTTTTGTTTACCATATACAACAATATCTGCCATGTGAATTTTACGCTCGCTGTATAGAGTGCAGCAATACTCGAGAAGCGACCAGAATACTCAGCGGCGAGAAGTACTCTTCTCGCCGCTGAGGAAGGAGCCACGGGCTCCGAAACAATCGGCTAAGGTACTCACCTTTATCCTCTTACTAACTATAAATCTCATATATATATATATATATATATATATATATATATATATATATATATATATATATATATATATATATATATATATATATATATATATATATATATATATATATATATATATATGTATATATATAAACCTACATCTCTGTTCACAAGTCACAAGACAACCAACCAATCTCGTTTAAACTTATAGCATTCCCAAATCCACTCAAGGAACTCCTTCGTCGCTATGTAAGTGGCTTTTATTATTATTTTCTTTTAAAACATTCATTTAATCAATTCTATAAAGAATATAATATACAAAATATCATCAAATATATATTATTAGAAACAGAAAGGCAATCATCTCATTTCGTAGAATTTTATTACAGAACATTATTATTACCAAAAATTACAGAACATATAATTACACTAATTAATTACACTAATTAATTAGAAACATTTCAACCACATCAATAAGCAAGTAGGTACTTCGTCGCCATTAGTGCCTTGGTGTTAGAACCTTCACCCGTTACCCTGGGCAGGGACCCATGTATATACCCCATGGGCGGAGGTCCCCGGGTGGAACTCAGCTACTGCGAAGCACGACTCTCTCCCGCGACTAGAACGCGTCCACCGAGAATTGCCCAGGTGAGCCTGGAAAACCTCCGGGCCCCCGAAGGCCAGGTTAATAGCTCAGTTTGTATCCATGAGCCAAAAGCGACCTGAAAAAAAAACAAACGTAAATATTACTGATAAAAATTGACGAATAAATTGTATATGTGTTTTTAATCCGGATGTGCGTGCAGTCAATGGCGCTTATTATTTGGGGCATATTGGCAATTGCTTGAAAGCCTTGCATTGCCTTTACCTGCTCTGGCAAACTCGTTGGGAATCTAATCACTTGCGGCAATTTCAGCGCTAATGCCCTCGACACCTCTACATTTATTCGGCTCATGGTGGATTGACTGAAACCATGCATTTGGGCAGTGTCATCTTGAACCTACAAAAGCATAAACGTTTTTAAATACGCAACATATAGCAAACAGCACAACATAGCAACCTAACCTTACCTTTTTACGTGCGTAACCACTGAGGGTGGCTAGCACTTTCAGCTCTACAGAAATGGGCTTTCCTCTCTGACAAGCACTTTCAACCAGATCATCGCGCACCAGGTCTATGATTATTCTGACTTCTTCCTTAGTGAAGCGATAGCGACGACGAAATTCCTGCGCGTCGTACATCTTGAATGGATCCACTCTGCCTTTATATCTTCTCGGAGCGTGGACGTAGATTTCGTCTAGTTCGAAAATTTCATAAATTTCATCCATTTCAAGCTATGTACGATGAAAATCGTGAGAAATACCGAAAAACCCGCTAAAAACGAAAACAAATCGTGTACACATGAAACGTCAAACTGCTGAGCGTTCTTCTTCTTTTTTCTCGTTTAAGGTGTCCGAGAACTGTGATTTCGGCCAGTATTTAGTTCCAGTTTCGCCGACAGGCGCTGATTAGGCGCTGCGATCGATTTAGACAGACTCTACAAGGCCCATAAGCCGTGATTAAGGAATGTATGAACACAAATCACATGTTTAAGCCGTGATTAGCTTAATCACGGCTTGTTAAACGTTTCTGAATACAGTTTTTTGCAAATCAGGGCTGACTAACTTAGTCAACGTCTCTGAATAAGACCGTAAGTATATAACATACATAACATTTACGTCGTGTCCAATTGGTGGCTAAAAACCGCTCTTGGATGTGGCAAAATATTTGTATTAGGTAGTAAATCTAATTACTACTCTAATCTTTACTTAACATACATAGATTGTTAAGAATTAGCTATTAGATTGGAAAAATAGTATCTTAGAAACTTTGGAACCTACTCAAAGTTGTAAAATCGTAAGTTGTAATATTGTAAAATCGTATTCCAAAACAAAATAAAGGCTTATTAATTAAAAGAGTCAATAATTTTAATGGGTAGGTACCTACTGTTAATCATCATACTAACTAAAATAGTCAGTAAAAAGTTAAATAATCAAAATATAAGCCTAATAATTGAAATAGTCAATAATTCGAATAGGTTCGAAAACGTACTAAAAGTTGTTGAAAGTACCCTAGGTAATATACAAAATAGTCAGTAAAGTGTTAAATAATAAGATTAAAGTTAAGTGCCCTATCACATATTTTTTCCAGAAAGGCAAGAAAAGTGGATTTTTGGCGTTCTAATTCCAAGAAATGAAGAGATTTCTACAAACTTTAATTACTGAATTACCTGGACCATTTCTTGATGTTGACCATAGCGGCCTTTAATTTTAGATATAACGAATATTATTTACTTATTCAGCCCATTTTCCGAAAGTCGTTATTCGTAAAACGCTCGGAAGGCAAACTTTGAGCTCCTTAATACAGTAATATCACTACAACGAAAACCGTATACTATTTTTTTTATGTCCGTCATGTATTCTTGATGTACACTACGGCTTTATTTTTTCGTTTTTTGACCACATATCCAAGGTATACATTACTTACAATTACACAAAATTAAAAAAAAATCTTCCTGTATCATTCTAATTTTCTCAGAAATAAAATAAGATTCTTATATAATACTTATACTATATTAAAGTTCACTCTTTTAGCAATACGACATAATATAAATTATTGTCATTAGAAAGGAGAAAACACTGCAAAAAACAATTAGAAATTGTGTATATATTTGCTTGCGCAAGAGAAGAGCGCTCAGTGCCGCGGTTTTCTCCCAGGGTTGAATAGTTATTTATTTATTTATTTATTTATCCTATCTTTTATAGTTACATCCAAAAAAAAATGCGTTCATTTTTTCAACTCATTTTAAAAGAATACCTACGCTATTTTGTAATAAGGCTCTTAAGCATACATTTAAAAACTAAAAGTACAAATTCATCATCTAAATTGGTATAAAATTTGTAAAGTCATAGCCCATACATTTTTCAGTTATAGGGCCACGAAGAGCGAGGGTGTTGCCCTTGTTTCACCTGAAATGAAATGAAAAATTTGAAAATAGGCATTCAAAAGAATAGCCAATTTCAGTGTTTTAATAGTTTCTCCTTATAGCAATTAAGTAAGTATGGGTAGGTAAGTGCTTATATCATATATACTACCATCGATAGTAGCATCTTTGCCCGTTTTTTCAGTAAAATTAGATTTTTATAAAAGATATACATCGTAAGTCCAAGTTTGCTCATTGTAGTTAAACTATAAAGGCAAATGGAGCGTTTCAACAAGAACATTGATAATTTTTTGATTCATTGTAGATGAAAAATGCATTTCAAGAAAAGGGCAAAGTTATTTTCAATTATGGCAACTTTGCCCATTGAAATTACTCATCCAATATTGGTGCTTATGGCACTGATATTAAGACTGGTGATTCTGTGTATGGCAAAGTTGGCAAAGAATGAGAGAAATAATGTAATAAACATCCTTGACGTAATACAGCACTACTGGGCAATGTTACCATACCTTGGAAGCCATTCTTCATACAAATCGTTGTATATGATTAGGGTTGTCACAAAAAAACATTAATTCTATTATTATAATTTATTGTGATATATAAACAGGTTTTTTTTTTGTTCATTCCTATTATCAGAAAGGTGTTTAACGGTAAGATAATAAGAAAAAAAATACTCACAATAAATTTTAATTCAGTATTGGTATGTTCTAACATTAGGTTTTTCCGTGCCTAGTCGTAAGTAAGATGCATTTTAATGAAAACAACACTAATAATAACTTCTAGCAAGGCCCAAATCTTCGGTTTTTAACTAATTCTAACATCTTTCTACAAATATTTTTAAATTCTGGCATATCTTTTAGCCCAAACATACACCCACACCCTGACACACACACACACACACACACACCGAAAAAGAGTACCTAACCCACATCTTAGTATTATGTATAAAGTAGATACCTCCCTCCTTGTTTATTCTAATCTATACATTTTCAAATTTACATTAAATTGCAGTAGACCTCTACGGAGATTTTTGGGTTCTGGCATAAGCCTTACAATATTCATTAGATTTACTTCGGAAATATCTTCTTTAATTGGCCAATAAAATGAACCATTCAATTTCTTTCTCAAGAAATTAACCACCATGCAATTTTCTTCAACTTGTAATATTTTTCCAACGTAGCACTTTTCACTTTTACCCGTTATGCTAGTAAATTTTACTAACACATATCTTTTAGGTTTCATAGAAGAAATACATATTTCTTCGAAATCATCTTTTATTATGTCTTCACTCTCAGTGTCTTGTAGCTTGCTTTCGCTGTCTGATGGAAATGTCTCACAGTCTGTGGAGTCGTTTACGGAGTAATCTGATTCATAAGAATCTGTACTATATTCTTTGAGTCTGTATTTTAATTTCAATTGTATCTTTTCTTTCTTTACATTATTGTAGGTCCTGCTAGACGTTGACGGCATATGTATATATATATATATATATATATATATTATATATATATCTATATATATATATATATATATATATATATATATATATATATATATATATATATATAATATATATATATATATATATATATATATATATATATATATATATATATATATATATATATATATATATATATATATATATATATAAAATAAAATTAGTAAAAGCTACTTAAAAAGTAGCGAAGGAAATCCCAGCTTGTATTGGGAAATGCTTATGTTTGAATGAGATATACTTACGGATGTGCACGACTTTCGACGGTGCAATGTAAGTTTAAAGGTCCTTTTGCAGTCGACTAACGATCACTATTCATCCATATATCTCATAAATAGGGCTTATCCTTATGCAACACAAAATGCCTTCAATTGAGACGAATTAAGCGAAAAAAAATAATTTTCGCATAAAATAAAACGATTTTATTATTATTTTTGTGTTTTAATTATAAAGAAATCAATGAACGTAGTGTCACAATTCACCAAAAAAATATATTCAGTGGAATAATGACGCAATTGTAAGTTGTTATTACTTTTTCAGCAATTTTGATTGTCCTACTTATTATTATTTTTATTATTTTTTATATAATACTCTAGCCAATTAATATAACTTCGAAAATAGCTCGGTTTCAAGCTTATACTACAGTAATCTTAACCATAAAGGACGTCAGAACCAAATTGAAAACTTTAAAACGCTCTCCTGAACAATTAGGAAATGACATTTGCGTCTTTGTAGTACTAGATGTGCGATATATATTTATTGATTTAAATTGTAATGGGATCATTTTCTTCTATTAGAATATATTTGGTTGAAGACGGCAAAAGAGGAAAGAAGAGAATCCTTATCAGCAGTTGGAACTCTACTGGGCTATTTCCACTAGTGATGCGTTATAAGGTGCGATCATTAATCCTGCTAGTCGGGGAGCTAGTGAATATTTTACAACAGGTTTTCCTAGTTTGTGAAAGTAATTAATTCTGTTTTATTATTGATGCTATCAAGGAAATCCGTATCTGACAAGGATTATCCGATGGGTGGTGCAATTGAATTGTAGATCCCTACTTATTTTCCCAGTTATAAATGTTATCCATTTACTAGTCGACCACGAAATTCACTAAAAAATCACTGACTTATTTACAATTGAACGAAGCTAGTCTGGCGGCAAGGCTGTAGCCAGGGAGGTGTCAAGGAGGTGGGGTCAAGGGAGATTGATCCCCTCCCCCCCCCCCCCCCGAATTAAAAAACATACCTCTTTTGTAAGTAGCAATGAGACTGCAGACTGCAGTTACATACGCCTGTCTCACTTTATTGTTTGTCTATAACATAATAGTTAATCAATACAAACAAAATTCCCTAACTTTTGTAACAGTTTCGAATACAACCCTGTGAGAGATCAGACAATGACGTGTGTGGGAGATGTTGGGAGCATTCTAGATAATAAATTGCTATTTGAGGAGCACATTGAAAATGCTAATGCGAAAGCTAACAAAATGTTTAGATTTGTCCTTAGAGCATCTACTCCTCTCAGGTAGACCGATACCACAAAAATATTATTCAATTCTTGCGTGAGAATTCATTTGGAATTCGCGTCAGTCATCTGGAATCCGCAATACAAAACATATATTTCCCGAATCGAGGCAATTCAAAAACGGATGACGAAGCGTTTGTTATATTTTGTAAAACCGTCTTCGTACGCAGTCGCAAAAGTCGTAAAAGTCGCAAATGTCGAAAATGTCAAAAAAGTTAAAAAAGTCGGAAAAGTTGAAAAAGCCGAAAAGTCAAAAAAGTCGGAAAAGTCGGAAAATCGCTAAAGTCGAAAAAGTCTAAAAAGTCTAAAAAGTCGGAAAATTCGAAAAGTCGAAGTAGAAGTCGAAGTGAAAGTCGATTTCGATTTTAGGGGTGGCGGAGGGTTAAAGGGTGGCGCTAGGTTGGGGGTGGGGTTGTGGTAGGATTAATGATATTAATATTCAGATGAATTACAGTCCTGGCTACTTGACAGGAAAGTCTCGGGGTGACATCCGACATTGCCGTCGGATATAAATCCGACATTGCAAATGCCTGCAGTGATGTAGACTAAAGTGTTGTCGTATTTGGACATGATATCACCCAATCGTCCAATGCACGATGCATTTAATGACGAGTTACAAAGAGAACAACACTACGACCCCGAATCATTAGCCTAAGCTGTTCGTACAAATTTTAATGATTCGCAATTGAATCAACAACAAAAGTCTGCGTACGAAATTTTGATAGATGCTGTGAACAAAGGAAATAGTGAAATTAACTTCCTGGATGCTCCCGGAGGGACTGGTTATCAATTTCATTAGTTTTGGCGAGGATTCGATCGCAGAATGAAGTTGCCCCATCATTGACTTTGTCTGGAATAATGGATATGGCGCAGGTTCTACAGATATGCAAATTGATCGTTTGGGACGAATGTGCGATGCCCCACAAGAATGTGGAAAGCTATTCGTGACTACATTTTTTTGGTGGATCCATGATTCTGTTTTCCGATTATTTTCGTGAGACTCTTTAAATGAGACAGTTAGTCGTTCGTCAGCTACGTTCAACTGTAACTGACGAACTAAACGTGTGCTTAAAATCATCAAATTTGTGGCTACATGTGAAGACACTCCGATTGACGACTAACATGCGAAAGTTTTTGCAACAAAATCAAAATGCAGATGAGTTTTCGAAGCAATTGTTGTACATTGGTAAAAAGAAACTCGCAGTTGACATCTCGACCGTATTCACAAGCGTCTTCTAACTGAACTTTCGTGCTGGATATTATCTAGCTGCATCCCCTGATTTCACACACTGTGACGAACTTACCCATACACGTTACATTTTACGTCGTCATTATTGAATTATTTAAATTTTAATATTTACAAGATGTAATGGTGTATTTTTTAGTTTCTATATATTTGATTTTTAACGCTGTTTTATTTGCCCGTTTTATTTTACCTTTTTACGTATAATCCTAAAATTTATTTTTTCGGTGTATTCTGTATAAATGTTTGAACTCATGTTAGATTATGAGTAATATTAGATTGCTGAACTTGTAATATTTTTGGGGCGATATTATAATTAGTATGTAGGTTTAAATATATATCATTAGGATATTAGAATTATACATAATACAATAATTGTAAGTTTTTATTAAGGTTTCTTGATTTCAAATTAATTTTGAACTTTGAACTTAATGTAACGATTCGTGCAACATTTGTAGTTAAAAGATTACTTATTATTATGCTTATGCGATATAAAATATGATGTTTAGAGTAGTATGAATTAAAAATTATATTATAACAAATTTCTCAATTTCTTTTTTCATAAAAATAACCTATATTGCAGTTCCTATATAGCAGTTCAGTTCCCCCTTTGTTAATGGGTAACTAGTAATGAATGTTTGTATAAATTTGTTTTACAAATACTCTTTATACTTACTTACATTATTTATATTATTATTTTATATTGTTTTACTTAGTTTGCCTGGATAAATCATAACTTAAATTGCTTAATAGATTAAGTTTCAACGTTTTCTTAAGTACATTTTTGCTAATCGATTTGTCTATTTTAGTAAGAAGTAAAATGTCTTACAGTTGCGTATCTGTTTGTGTCTCTGTCATATTAAATAAATAAAATATTGTAATGTCCTCTTTTTCCTATACCGTGTACCTAGTGACCTAGACATCATTATCGAAAACAGTTTTTTGACAAAATGGCAATTAGTTAATTAATTAGACAGGCCCCCAAGTAATATGACCCCAGGGCCCCACAAACTCACTGTCGGCCAGGGGCGTAACTAGGGTGGGGCAGGTGGGGCACGTGCCCTGGGCGCCATTCAAAGGAGGGCGCTAAAGTTCTCGCAAATTACTTCATCTACTTCAACTTCAGATGAGAGGCGAGCGCCTTAACCGCTGGGCTACCACTACTCACACCGCTGGGCTACCACGACTCACGAAATTACTTATTAAACTTAAAAATCAAAATAATTCGTATTCAAATAATCCCGCATTTTCCGCGCGCGCTGAGCTTCCGCGAACGAGCGCAAGGGAACGAATGATGGGTGTGAGCGAGTGAGACGATGGCACCCGCGCCCGCCGCCCGCGCCAGCCAGCAAGCAGCATTCACAAGCAGTGTTGCCAAGTGCTGGGCTTGACTAGTCGCCGATTTCAGCAGAAAAGATAGCCTAAAGTAGCCGTTTTGAAAAAAAAATTTTTTTTTTCTAATAAAAAGGATTGCAGGCCATAGCTATAAATAGAAGAATTGAAATCATTCTAGGCCGTTACAGATATTTTTAAACAATGATCGAGATTAGTACATAAAAAAAACAAACATTGGATAAAACAAGATTGTATGATAAAATAGAACAAAATTACCTAGATACTACTAAGATTACCATTTTTTATAAAGCTACTATATTTATGAACACGATACCATGAACCATACATAAATGTACAATGTACACCCTTGTGCAAATTAATCTGAACACTGGCAATTTTAGTCAAATAATGGTTTTATTCATGAAAATCATACAAAACTTTAACTTAGCTTATAAATTAGTATTTTATGTGGCCTCCTTTAGCTTTAAGTAGCAACTGTATACGCTTCGGCATTGATTCCACCAAATTTTTACAGTTTTCACGAATTTTCGGATCTCTGTACCACACCTCAATTACAGCATTTACGAGCTTTTCTTTTGTAGTGCAGTCCATTTTTCTTAGCCGTGCTTTACAGATTGACCACAAGTTTTCGATTGGGTTTAAATCTGGAGAGTTTCCAGGCCAATCCAAACACATAATGCTGTTATCGGTAAAGAATTTCTTTACCAACTTGGAAGCATGGCAAGGAGCCAAGTCTTGTTGAAATATTTTAGTCTCTGTTGGAATTTTTTTTAGCTCATGTATCATTCTGTCCGTCAAAACTTCTATGTATTTTGCACTATTCATCATTCCTGTTACCGGAACTAATGCACCAGTGCCATAGAATGAAAAGCAACCCCAAAACATTTTCTTAACGGGATGTTTCACCGATTGTTGGATATGGGCTGGAGAAAGTGGTTCTCCGTCTGCCCTGCGAACGAATTGGTAACGCATACCCTGGACAAAAAAGTGACTCTCGTCAGAAAATAAAACGTTTTTCCAATCCTCAGAAGTCCAGAGCTTATATTTTTGTGCCCATGTCATCCTTTTTTTCTTCATGGTTTTTGTAAGAAGCTGTTTTTTTAAGGGTCTCCTAGCTTTTCGCCCACTTTCCAAGAGTCTTCGACGTACCGTAGATGCGTGCACGATCGTCCCAGAAGCTGCAAGCTCCTTTTGTAAGTCGTCACTAGTCTTGTGTGGGTTAATTTTACTGTTGCGAATCAAAATGGTGTCATCTTTCATTGTAGTTTTCCTTTTGCGGCCACATTTTCCGATTCGTTGTGGCAAAATTGAACCAGATTCCCTGTGATTCCGTATGATGGCGTTAGTTGATCCCAGTGATATGCCACATTCCTCAGATATTCGTCTTTGACTTAGCGATGTGTGCGCATCTAGAGCAATCACCTTGCTACGGATTTCCAACGAGATATCCATCGTCTTCGTAGGGATGAATTACATCCGAATATCTTCAAAAATCTTCAAAAAGTCCCCGACATACACAATGTGAGGAAAAAACACTAAAATCCACGCACAACAACAATATGACAAGCTCTTAGGGTCACATTAGAGGTTAGAATGACATTTCACAGTACAGAACAGTGTTGCCACATCAAAAAAACAGATTTTACTTGCCAGTATGAAATATTTTGAAGTGTTCAGATTAATTTGCACAAGGGTGTACTATTACCAATTACCTATAATAATTACATTATTGAAAAAAAAACTAATTTTCATAACTAGGTAGGTACTACTTTTACACAGAAAGTTTGCAAAAATCAATTACATGCTTACAAAAAACAATTACGTAATATTAAACTAAGCCATACCAAGTTAAGGTTAACAAGGGGAAATTATTTATCTTAAAAACATTACAAGTTACCCATTAATAAACAAGTTCGGCACCATTAATAAACAAAATCGTTGTCGCCGTACAAATTGAAATCGAAAAACTGGTGTAGCCTAAATCGGCGACAGGCGATTTTTGGTATATTTTGGTCGCCGATGACCCATTGGAGGTAGCCTAAATGGCGACATATCGCCTAAGTTGGCAACACTGTTCACAAGCAGCATGTTTCATTTCATTTCATTCACTCGGCTAACGCTCTGTGATACGGGCGCATTTATTGTTGCACATTCGACTCGCGAGCAAGCAGCGTGAAGCTACGGAAACTACCTACTTGATTCGATAAGTTAAATTACTCGACGATAGTGTTTTAAACAAACATTGACCGTCATTGACGGTAAGTAATTTAGTACCTACATACATAAATTTATTGAATTTCTATTTTCTGCAGTAGGTAGCACGAGGCGCCGGCCGGGGGAGGAAGGGGCGCGCGATTGATGGTACTCGTAGCGTAGGTTAGGTAAGTATATGTTAACGTACGGTATTTTTGGACAAATCTATTACTAACACAACACAGGAGAATTTAAAACTACGGGATTTTTCTTCACGTTTGATGTCGGTGTGTTTCATAATTCAACCCGCTAGGCACTTAACATCCCTTGCGGGATATGTATGGCGGCCGGCTGAAATCCAAAACATCCCATACGGGATATCGCGCTCGCCGCTCAAGAAAATGTCGTTTAAATTTCGAAATGCGATTGTATATTCTATCGAATGATGCCATAATATAGCCAAATATGCAACACTATGAAATTGCTCGATTGCCGCATGCGATGTTAGAAATATGAATTACTACATCCCTTACAAAATCGATGACCTCATTTCTGACGACAGTCGCGAACGGCCCATCCGCGGCGGCGTATAATTCCGCGACGTGTTTGTTTTGTGAATTGTTTTGTGTATATAAGTGAAGTGTATACCGGATAAAAGTAAGTAATTTCCATTTTTAAGTAGTTTAGGCCTTAGGATTAAACAATTTACACAGCCCATTTGCTGTTTTTCACGAATTTTCGAAGAAAACACTTTGGCAAAACCAAACGGCTCGCGAGAAATGGCCGTTTTTATTTTGTAATGTTTGTGAAATATCCCGTTATATCGCGAAACATGACGTAATGTCGCTTTAATTTACTAATAAAATAGGTATTGCTTCATTTACATCCTAAGTTATCACATAATTAGGCGTATTTTGAACATTATATGTTGTTTTCTAATATGGCTCGCGAAAATGAAACTTGTTTTGATAATTACTATGAGAGAAAAAAGTGCGATTTTCCATAGTTTTTCGATGAAATGTGACTCTTTGGAGTATAGTAATTAGTTATTAGACATATAATAAGTCTATGATAAGACAATATAATTGAAAAAATCTAACGAATTTTATATTATGGGCATTCAAAGTTTATTATTAGGTTCGGAAGTCGGAAACTCTCAAAACTTTAGATTTTTCTATAATATCAGACAAAGCTCAAAGTTCTGGTGTGATTTCTAAGAAGAAGTGATGTAGTAATAAAGTTATTTTGAAAGAATTTCATATAAAAAAATACCATAAGTAGTCACAAATTAAAAATTAAAAAATTTTTTTTTTACGAGAATACATACAATTTTTCTTGGCTGAATAAATAAATATTTTTTCCGTATTTTTGTATGCAAATAAGTAAAAAAAAAATATCGCTTTGGTAAAGCATTTAATAAAGAACATAACTGTATTTACAATTTTTGATATTTACAAAAACTGTATTTACAAAAAAATCGAAATGATTTTATAGGCGAGTTTTTTCAGTTTGCCAATTTTGTAATATTTATTCATTATTATCTTAATTGTTTTACGAGATAAGGTTATAATGTTTTATATGTCAAATTTCAATGCGATCATTTTTCTATTTATCTTTTTTTAATCGGATTAGTGGTTTATAAGTTATGATCGTTTTTCTCAAGGCCGTTGACTCGCGTCGATTTTTTGCGCGAATATGTCGCGCGCAAAAGTGATAGGTGAGTTTTTACCTCGCAACGTGAGGGGTCAATGTATTTTCAATATAATACTTTTCCAGTACAGCTTTAATAAACAATTGTCGGACTGAGAGAAATTTGGATTTCTGATCCTTATAATAAAGCTGTGTATTGTCACGTTGCGGGTTGCGACATGGATAATATAATATAATAAAAGAAATGAATTAGTAAAAATGTATCTTTATTCTAAACTCGTCGACCGACCGACAGATATATGGGGCGATAAAACGCCTAGATAATTTAAAATATTCGTTGATTTGATTAATAGGAATTAACAATATAAACTTGATTTGATTAATGGAATTAACAATTAAAATATAATTATTTAAAATTACTGGAATAGAAAAATAAAGACAGAGCAAGAGCCTCAGGTCGAGGGCATGTTTCTCGAGTTCACTTCGATTCGGGAAAAGGTTCCGAGGACGGGTTTGCAAGATTATCGGAGAGATCCCGCGGCTTAGCCAACACGGACGTCTTGCGGGGTCGGGCACTGACTGCCTTGAAGACGGCCCCTGAAGAGGTGCTTGAAGAGCGAAGATGAAAAGCTGCTTCTGGAGAGCGGAGCAGGAACGCTTGAAGGAACGATGGGCGCACGCGGTGCGGCGGTCGTCAACTATCGCCCGGGGCGGGCACAGCAGCTGAAGCGGGCGACGGGGCGCTCAACTCCTGAGCGCGCCCCCGGCGAAGGAGAACGGCCGCTGTTCCGCGTGGCCGAAGGCGAGGAAGAATATCAGGCCATCGCTGGTTTCCGGCGAGGAGACGCGCGCGCGCACTGACGCCGCGCGCGTCGGCCTTTATACGCGGCCAGGCGCTGGACTACGGCTTCATTCTTGGCGGGGAAATCGTGCCCCCGAAGGACCCCGAAGGGAATGGGGTCCAACGCTTGCCAAGGGTAGACTAGTTGATCGCGTAAAATCGAAAAAGTGAAAAATCGCGGGTCCGTAAACCCGCTTTTATCTAGGCCGAAAGTGTCAAACCATAAACGATTTGAATCTCATAAAAATGTCAATTTATTGAGTTATGTGGAATAATTCCTAGATTTATTACTGTTTGACCAGCGTATTTAATGTTAATTTTCTATGTTAATTATAATTTTATTGGTTTTATTTCCTTAAATATGAAACGTACTTATCAAAGATAATTTTGGATGTGGCATTTACGCGATCAGCAATTAGGTGCAAAATGTTTGTTCTCATGGCTTTAATAAAAAAGAAGAAATAGAGCTGTCAGCTGTCAAGACGTTTGACGTTTGACATCTAACCTATCGGAAATCAATTTATCGAGTAAATCGAAATGTTTCCACGGCGTTTCCACGCGAGAAAATGCGACTTAAGGTTTCCACGCAAGGAAATGCGACTCCTAAGGTTTCCTCAGCGTGACACACCCCCCTCGCAAAACAAAAAAAAAAAATCCATGCAAGGAAATTTTTTTTGAAGAGAAAAAAAAACTAAGGTTCCATCCGATCCCTCTAACTAAATACTTTTGTTAAATCTTCTGCGCGCAGCGGCTACTGTCCTCAATATCAGATCTACTTCTGAAAGAAATTGTATCGCAATTTGCTTCTCCCACCGGTAATGAAAAAGGAATGATAACGATGCCATTCCCCCAGTGACAGAAACTGTATTACCGAAGGAAAAACTCATATTGATTATGCATAGGCTTATTTAACGAGTTGCAAGGCCGCTCGATGCATAGGCTTATTTAACGAGTTGCAAGGCCGCTCGATTTTCTTCAGAAGTGATTACTTGAGAGTGACAGATCGACAATTGTCGGAAACATACCACCTTCCATTCAATTCACCATTCATAAAACATTCATAAAAGTTGCAATTCCTGCTGAAGCTAGTGAATTATTGCACCTTACAACAACGCTGTTATCCTTTGAAAAGATAACATCGTACGTCGATATTTATTTCCGCCACTGCGTACATAACAGCGCAAGTATTTGTCACTATCGGACCAATATTGATGGGACAAATTTTAGATGATTTTTGAAGAATTTAACTCTGGAGTAGGAACAATTAATGTGAAGAAAGAATTGTTGTTGAAAATGAAAATTCTTTATATATTTTGAAAAACGGAACACCGACAGGTTTATGCATAGGCTTATTTAACGAGTTGCAAGGCCGCTCGATTACTCCACTTGTTTCCCTATCCGGTAAGAGAAACGATAACGATGCCGTTCTCCAAGACTAGAGAAAAGTCGGAATACCGGATAGAAAACCTCCCCTCCCGAACTAACGAAAGTTGGTATTCCTAAAATATGTGTCGAACACGGATTATTTATTTCGGAACGAAAATATAAATTATATGAAATAATGAAAATTATAATTCCTACTCCTAAGAGCTATTGAAGGTTGAAGGTGAAACGAGAAAGTTTCTTCAAAGTATAGGACATATGTTGAATGAATGTCATATAATGATTAAAAATAATAAATGAGTTGATAAAGAAATATTAACAGAATTTAGAAAATTGATTTTCCAAAAACTCAAAATTTTCAATGTTTCCGGAGAGAACGTTCTATCGAAATTTTCTTCAATTTTTGGTATTTATAATTCTAGCTATGCTATATTTATTCGCAATTGAAGATATAATAGTATTTAGTAATAAAATCTAAATTTATTTTATCCATAACTTAGAAAGTTAGAATTTGGTACCGAAAGAATCTTCCGAGAAAACGAGTACAGTGAAATGTAAGCTCTACACAGAATATGTTGTATGTTTATTATTAATAATAATAATGAATTATTTTTATAATGGTTTTTGACAAGGAATTGGATGCAATGCATGTTCCATAATTCCAATGAATAAGAGAGCAGGTATCATGGGTTTTACAAAAAAAAATACCGTTATCAAAAAGTTTTACCTTTGTACAGGTATGCTATTATTAGTGACTGAAATTAACGATGAATTATCTAGGAAACTAAAATTCCCACTTCCAGGAATTTAGGAAGTGTGATTTCGCCCCTACATAATTAAGGTTAATAATAAATTATTAATACTGACAATCATCCGAACTGAAAATATATTAGATGTGTACCAAGACGGTTGTACGAGAACTACGATGTTAACCCGAAATATGATTTTAGATAAATTATAGTAATTGAATATAATAAATTTATATTATAAATTATTAATGGAAACTAGATTCCTTACCTTCAAGAATTATGAAAGGTTTTAATTAATGTGTATCGAGATGTACCAGAAATTGGGATGTTATTCTCGATCACGGTATCGGACATATTGTCTTAAGCGGAATCTATAAAACCGACTATAATAAGTTTTATTGAATGTACCCTTGGGTTAATATTGTCATAATAATGAAGGAATGTCTGTAATATTTTTATTTTAAATTTAATCATTTTGAGTTTTTGGAAACGCAATGTGTTGAATATGCAGAAACGCCACGACGTCGACCGGTAAGTGCAAGAAAACCCCGCTACGGAAATACTCGATGAAATTTGAAATGAGGTAACGATTACACAAAAACACTTACCCGCCCGAAGTTGAAAAATGGCTGAAACAGACAGAAAGATTATTCGGAGGGTACGCCAGAAATGGAAAACCTGAACTCGAGAAAAATGAAGAAGAAGATGGGCGCCAATGTCACGTTGCGGGTTGCGACATGGATAATATAATATAATAAAAGAAATGAATTAGTAAAAATGTATCTTTATTCTAAACTCGTCGACCGACCGACAGATATATGGGGCGATAAAACGCCTAGATAATTTAAAATATTCGTTGATTTGATTAATAGGAATTAACAATATAAACTTGATTTGATTAATGGAATTAACAATTAAAATATAATTATTTAAAATTACTGGAATAGAAAAATAAAGACAGAGCAAGAGCCTCAGGTCGAGGGCATGTTTCTCGAGTTCACTTCGATTCGGGAAAAGGTTCCGAGGACGGGTTTGCAAGATTATCGGAGAGATCCCGCGGCTTAGCCAACACGGACGTCTTGCGGGGTCGGGCACTGACTGCCTTGAAGACGGCCCCTGAAGAGGTGCTTGAAGAGCGAAGATGAAAAGCTGCTTCTGGAGAGCGGAGCAGGAACGCTTGAAGGAACGATGGGCGCACGCGGTGCGGCGGTCGTCAACTATCGCCCGGGGCGGGCACAGCAGCTGAAGCGGGCGACGGGGCGCTCAACTCCTGAGCGCGCCCCCGGCGAAGGAGAACGGCCGCTGTTCCGCGTGGCCGAAGGCGAGGAAGAATATCAGGCCATCGCTGGTTTCCGGCGAGGAGACGCGCGCGCGCACTGACGCCGCGCGCGTCGGCCTTTATACGCGGCCAGGCGCTGGACTACGGCTTCATTCTTGGCGGGGAAATCGTGCCCCCGAAGGACCCCGAAGGGAATGGGGTCCAACGCTTGCCAAGGGTAGACTAGTTGATCGCGTAAAATCGAAAAAGTGAAAAATCGCGGGTCCGTAAACCCGCTTTTATCTAGGCCGAAAGTGTCAAACCATAAACGATTTGAATCTCATAAAAATGTCAATTTATTGAGTTATGTGGAATAATTCCTAGATTTATTACTGTTTGACCAGCGTATTTAATGTTAATTTTCTATGTTAATTATAATTTTATTGGTTTTATTTCCTTAAATATGAAACGTACTTATCAAAGATAATTTTGGATGTGGCATTTACGCGATCAGCAATTAGGTGCAAAATGTTTGTTCTCATGGCTTTAATAAAAAAGAAGAAATAGAGCTGTCAGCTGTCAAGACGTTTGACGTTTGACATCTAACCTATCGGAAATCAATTTATCGAGTAAATCGAAATGTTTCCACGGCGTTTCCACGCGAGAAAATGCGACTTAAGGTTTCCACGCAAGGAAATGCGACTCCTAAGGTTTCCTCGGCGTGACAGTATGATGATTGATGAAGTACATATGGGTGGTTCTCCAAATATTGGGAAAAACACGGTTCCGGCATGAATAACTATGTTCCCGATGTCCCATAGTATTCTAATATTTTTTTACATGTAGAACTAAAGTACCTCTAACTTTGGAATATTTAACATGTGGCTTAATCATAATTGAAGGTCCTGAAAAAAAATGAAACCATGAAACTCTAATTACCGTCCCTGTCCCTTTCTCCATTTTTCGACTTTCGAGTGAATGGCATTCCACACTTGTAAATAATAGAGCTGTTTAACTTATGTATCCATAAACTACGATTCCAAAAGCTTTATTTTATATGGTTTTAATAAATCATATTTCATATTTTATACCGTTTATAACGTTCCGAACCGATGTCACCACAATTTCTCAAATTACCGTTGCCAGGTTTCAAAACGTCGCACATCACTAATTATTACGCCAATCACTAGAAGGCGTTTGCTATAAAGTTTACCCCAGTGTGCCCTTTGCACTGATCTAGAGCGGACCTATCGGCTGCGCCTACTTTTGTCGATAAATTGCACGGTACGTCTAATTTTGGAGAAAAGTTGCAATTTGCGGTTATTTCATAATTACCTTCGCAGCGAAATTAAAGTGCGTGTTACTTGGTGGAGTTGTGGTGAATATTACTTATTATTAAGTTTGTTGACGTTAACATTTTTCTAGCATTACTTTTTAGTTTTATAGTAAAAGTAGCCCTAAAAAAAAATAAAAACCATCAAATCATAATTACCGTTATCCTAATTACCCTCGCCACGATTTCAAATTACCGTCGCCAATTTGTATTTCAAAGGCGTTTATCTTTTTTTCTATGACAGATATTTAAAAAACTTTTACACTGTTATACAGTGCTCTTCAATATCTACAAAAAAAAAAAAAAAAAAAAAAATAAGAATAAAAAATTACATTCTTTGAAATCAGTGAAAGGACGCCGGATTTCCACATTTCTGGAGAACGACCCATATAAATTTTGCCGTATTCCTTAAAATAACTTATAATAAAATTCAATTTATACGGGTGTAACCGACCGTCGATCCTTTTTTTAAAACTACGTAATGTATATTCGATAAAGAACAAGTTTTTTTATATTTTTTTCAATTTTAAATCCGTAAAAATTCCGGATGAATTGAAAATTTACTGTTTTTGGACAATAATTTAAATACGAATATCTCGTAAATTACTGATCAAATTTTAATGAGATTTTCACTATTTGAGATGACACGTTACAAACTCCATGGGGTTAAAAAAGGATCGACAGTCGTTTAAACCCTGTAAACTAATATTATTATAATTATAATATTTAATTAATTCTAAAAAAATATTATTATTAATTCATTACGAACACAGTTGCAAAGTTGAAGGAAAACACTATAAGGAAACCTGTGCTCAACATAAAAAAAGTGCACACCTTGTTATCATGAAAGTGCATGAAATTTACCTTCCATGTCCACGAGAGAGGCCCGTGTAGAGCAGTTACCTATGTTATTGGTATTGATTATTTGTTTTGTATTTTATTCAGGTTCCCCCAGAGGCGTCACTCCACAATAATACCAAGACAATATGAAGCGATTATTCTCAAAGAAAAAAGAATGTGGGGCTGAAGGACGGAAAAGACGAAAATTGCAGGAAGAAGAAGCGAAAAAATCTATAATAGTAACTACTTCAAGAAGTATATCGAAAAGTCCGCTACATGTTCTAAGAAGTTTTCTACATCGAGATCTAAAGTATCTAACACTAATGCACCACAAGACGAGGAGGATATCAATTTAGATAAATCTGAGTGTGACGAGATTAAGAGCAATAAGGCCACGAGTTCTAAAGCTACTGAAGAATTTGAGAAAAACATTAGTATTTCAGAAGTAGAAAATTTTGGTGGGTATACTGTGGTGGATGATGTCGAGAGCAGCAAAGGAACGAGTTCTAAGACTAAGCCTACTGGAGATTGTTACGAAAACATCAGTATTTTAGTTGATGAAGAAGTAGGTGGGAGTGATGTGATTGATGATGTTGGGAGCAGTGGGGCTACGAGTTCTAAATCAACTGAAAAAGTTGAAGAAATCATTAGTATTTCAGTAAGAGAAAAAGTTGATGGGGATGATGTGGTGGATGATGTCGAAAACCCAATTACTATACCAGAAGTAATTAAACAGCGTGATATTGGACTTCTACATTTTGATAAAAAAACTGGGAAATTAATTCTGTCAGATGTTTTGAAAATAGAAATAGTCAAAATGGGTTCAAAATATTTTCAAAACAGTGAGGGCCCTTTCCTACCAACAAATAACCGTTGCATGAACAAAAGTTGGTTTAAGAAGAAACTAGGAAATCGTGGTGAAGAAGTGACTCGCTCATGGCTAGTCTATTCCCCGTCTAAAAAATCTGCTTTTTGCATCTGTTGTCTTATCTTTTCAAAATTAGATAATCAGTCTTCATTAGAGCATCAAGATGGATTTAACCATTGGAAAGCACCTGAAAGGCTCACTATACATGAAAATGCAAACAACCATCGTAAGTGCTTCACCCAGTGGAAACAAATGGAAAGAAATCTTGCAGAAAATAAAGGGATTATTGACGTTGAACTTCAAACCCAGATCGAGACAGAAAAACAAAAGTGGCGTAATGTATTAAAGAGAATCCTTCACTGTATCAGATTCTTGGCCACTCAAAATCTTGCATTACGAGGTCACAGGGAGTCACTTACTACATGCGATAGTTCCGAATCCAATAATGTTGGCAATTTCCTTGGATTAATAAAACTTCTGGCAATATTTGACCCCGTCATGAATAACCATCTCACTCAAGTCAAAAATCATCCTGGAACCACATCTTACTTTTCTTCTCAAGTGCAAAATGAGTTCATTCATCTGATGGCTACTACTGTTCGCCAACGATTATTGCGAAGCATTCGGAAATCAAAATACTATGGTCTCTTATTTGACTCAACTCCTGATCAGGCACATCGTGAGCAGATGTCAGAAGTAGTGAGATACGTAGAAGTTGATTTTGAGAGGAAATCAGTTCGTGTTAGAGAGTCCTTTCTTGGTTTCATCCAAATAAGTCAAAAGGACGCTGGAAGTTTAGTTGATGAAATCCTTAAACAGCTAGAAAAAGACAATATGGATCTACAGGATTGTCGCTCACAATGTTACGATAACGCTGCTATGATGGCTGGGCACAGAACTGGTGTTCACCAAAGGATAAGTGAAAAGAATAATCTGGCGATATTTGCGAATTGCGATAATCATTCACTCAATTTAGTGGGTGTACATGCAGCCAAGCAGGATGCTATGATGGTCACGTTTTTTGGAACTATTGAAGCTCTCTACGTTTTCTTTTCTGGTTCTACTTTGCGGTGGGAAAAACTCAAGAAATCTATCCCTGTGGTTTTAAAATCAGAGTCTGAAACGAGATGGAGCGCAAGGCTTGAAGCAGTGAAGCCTGTTAACAAACATCTTGAAGATATGCTGAAAGTTCTCGAAGAAATGACAGAAGATGGCAATCAAACTAGTGAGACGAGAAGTGAGGCAAGACTTCTATTTAATCGCATGTTATCCTAGGATGTTGGAACAATGTACTCGCTTCTATCGACCGTGTTCAAAAACGGCTCCAGGATCCCACTATGAATTTCCATAATGCTGCCTTAGATATAAAAGCACTTCGAGACTATTTCTCTAATGAAAGAGAGAGGTTGGTTAATGATGCGCTCGAGGAAGGTTTCAATCTTTGCCAGGAATGGGATATAGTGATTGAAAAGCGTCAAAGGCGAAAGAAACGCATGGCTGGAGAGAATGCTATGGACGCTGGGTTGACTGCAAAGGAAGAAATAGAACGAGTGATGAAAGCATCGCTGGATCGGATTGTATGTGAAATGAATGAGAGGTTCACTCGTTTGCATGAAACTGACGCCAGATTTGGTTTTCTTCTAGATATAAAAAAACTGTGTTACGGCGTTGATGACTACGACTACATCCAAAAAATTTGGAGATATATATGGTTCAGATGTTAACGGAGAACAGCTATTTGAAGAAATCCTGGACTTTCGAATGCTAATATCCACGAGAAAAAGCATAAACCTCAAGAAATCTGAAGATCTTCTTGAATTCATTGTTCAATACGGAGACGAGAGCGTCTTTCCGAATCTGCGAATTTCAATTCAGATTATGCTTACGGTTGCCATATCCATAGCAAGTTGCGAGCGATCCTTCAGTAAGCTAAAATTAATACTTTCATATTTGAGGGCTGCCATGGGTCAAAAATGATTACCTATGCGACCTAGCTTTGCTCAGTATAGAGCGAGAAGAAACTGACGAAAAGGATTTCGAAAGTGTTATAAATATATTTGCGTCTCAGAAGGCAAGGAAGGTACAATTTTAAGTTTAAGAATATCAAAAGTGCACTTTCAAGGACAAATTTAATTGTGTGTAAAGCTGAAAATATAAATATGTTGTAAGACTTATAACTGTTTTCATTTTAGCATATTCTTTTTTTTATGTTATATTTCAATAATTTATGGAGGGGCACATTTTCAATGCTTGCCCTGGGCGCCATTATTGATTCGTACGCCCCTGCTGTCGGCCCCTGGATCTATTGCCTCACGCCCTAACTACTAAATTAGGGCGTGAGGCAATAGATCCAGGTCTGATTTCTCCGTTCCCCAGTCTGGTCACAAGTTCGAAGTTGCCTTCGCGACCTGTACCTGGTGTTAGCAGTAATTCAGTTCGAATTTCTCTCGGACCGTGGTGCACTTTGCCCGTCGTTCACAAGTGATCGGGTGGCTAACGGACTTCGAACGACTACCTACCGCATTCTCAGGCTTCGAATTCTCTGGTTGGCCTCAAGCAGACTATTCGAAGTCCTTCGTTTGCAAACACGAAGGACTATCTAATGACACTCCAGCAAAGGCTTAAATGGAAACTCGGCGCCAACTTTAGCGCCGAAAGGCTTCATCCGATTGAGCTGAACCAGGTTTGGTTCCCAACTCCTCAACGGTCAACAGCAGAGACCCAAAATTTTGTATACGCATTCATTTATGATAGCAACTTCCAAGTATTACCATGACATGGCTGATTACCCTGGGTCGGCTCCCGACGACCTCCTCCTCAACGGTCAACAGCAGACACAAAATTCGAAAAGTCGTAAAGTCGAAAATCCGTAAAGTCAAAAAAGTACAAAAAGCCAAAAAAGTCGAAAAAGTGAAAAAGTCGTAAAAGTCATAAAAAGTCAAGTCAAAAAAGTCAAAAATGTCAAAAATTCCGAAAAAGGCGAAAAAGTAAAAAAAAGTCAAAAAATTCGCAAAAGTAAAAAAAGTCGAAAATGTCGTAAGTTTTGAATCATCGAACTTGCCACGGCAACACTTACATACCTACATTTACAAAAAAATCACATTGCAACACTGACAACAAATGTCAAACCAACGCAACGTTTATTTTGTGCTGTTACTTGTTATACACTGTTAATTATCAAACTGATTCATCCGAGTTATCGATTGTTATTGATATCGCAATGGAGAAGCAGGATATTAATGAAAGTAATGCAGATGTCAAAATTGAGGTTTTTAAAGTGGAGCAGTCAGAAGCGGCCGACGAAGACAGACAAAACATTCTATTGTTCGAAGAGGGTGAAACATGTATTACCAAACCAGAACGAAGCGATGCTGTGGAATCAGACGTCGAGGAAGAGGCAGAAGATGTCGTTTTGGTAGAGGTCAAAGTATTGGTGAAGAGATTAGTTGATTTCTCTTGCGTCGTTTGTGGCTGTAACATCGATACGAGTAAGCCGATGGGTTATTGGAAATGTCTGAAAGATATGGTGGAGTTGCTGTGCAATGTTTGCAGAAAGAAATTTATGTGTGCGGAGTGTTACCGGGGGTTTAATTATAAACGCAGTATGAAAAGACACATCGAAGGGCATCTCAAGATAAAGAAATATAAATGCGGTAAATGTGACAAAGCTTTCACTGAATGTGGTAATTTGAACAAACATATAAAATCAGTCCACCGCCAATTGAAGTATTCGTGTCAGGAATGTGAGAAAGCTTATTCTGTACGTACTCACCTTACTACACACATTAACTTCGTACACCGAAAATCAATTCCTTTTAAATGTTGGATATGCGAGAAACCATTTCCACGTCAATCAGCAGTTAAAAACCACCTCAACATGGTCCATCGCAAAATGAAGGAATTTAAATGTAAGCAATGCGAAAGCGCTTTCTTTTATCAAAATAGCTTAAAAGTACATACGAATTCAGTCCACCTGAAGTTGAAGCCATTCGCCTGCAAGATATGCAAACGTAGCTTCTCGATGCGAGCACATTTAAATCGACACGTGAACTCTGTTCATCTTAAAGTGAAGAATTACATTTGTGGTGAATGTAATAACGCATTCTCACTAAAGGGAGGTTTAGTTCGACACATTAACGTAGTTCATTTGAAAATAAAACCATTTATTTGTACGAAATGTAAGCGTACATTTGGCAATAGACATATCTGTAAAAGACATGAACGTTCTGGAAGTTGTTTATTGAAACATACTCAACAGCAGCATCATATTAACCTCGATTAGTCTCGGTAGTAATGTGTAGGTAATGTATCGTAGGCTACCTGCCTGAGCACGTCATTGCGTAGTTATGTTTTTTGCTCTCGAGTGTCTCTGTGAACTTTCGAGTGAACGCTGTTCATCTTAAAGTGAAGAAGTTTATGTGTGCTGAATGTATTAACGCTTGCTCTGGATAAGGATATTAGTTTTAAAAGGGAAATTCTTACAATTTATTTGTACAAAGCGTGCGTGTGGCATGAGTGGGGACTTTGAAGGACACAGCAGCGTCTGGTTAACCTTAACCCTAATTTATATATTAAGCTGTTACGATTTTAATACCGATGCGTATAATCTTGAATTAGTTAAAGGTTTTTAACGTTAAGAAAGCATGGGTTAATAATGTAGTTAATTGCGTTTGTAAGGTTTATATAGCGTATATTATTAGTTTTATATTTTGTTATCTTTATTAAAGTAATCGAGTACTAAATGCATTGCGCTCTGCGGTCGCTTCACACGTGTCGCTAGCTTCAGTATTTTAATTGTCGCTTGCTCCAGATGTTTGCTTGCAACCTTTGTGTTAACTGTAGTGCCAGACCGCAAGTAGCAGTAAGGATATAACCGGCCCAGGATGGTAACCATGAGCGTCTAAATTTAAATTTTAATATTTACAGGTTGTAATGGTGATTTTTTTAGTTTCTTTATATTTGTTTTTAACAATGTTTTGTTTTCCCATTTTATTTTAACTTTTTACACTTAATCATAGAATGTATTTTTTCGGTAGGTATATTCTGTATATGTTTTAACTTATTCTAGATTATGAGTAATATTAGATTGCTGAATTTGTATTTTTTTTTTGGCGCGCTATTATAATTAGTACGTTGTTTTAAATATATATCATTAAGGATATTAGAATTATTCATAATATAATAATTGCGTTTTTATTAAGGTTTTTTCATTACAAATTTATTTTGAACTTTGAACTTTATGTATTGATTCGTGTAACATTTGTAGTTGAAAGATTACCTTATATTATTAATGATAAAAGAGTAGTATGAATTAAAAATTATATTATAACAAATTTATTTTACTTTAAAAAAATATATAACATAAAACTCATGTAGTTCATCAAAGCAGGACTTGTTTTTCAGTGGCTTCTTCAGGAGTAAAGTCCCTTTGCGATTGACTCAGCATCTCGTAGCCGACCTGCGGATATCTGAGGATTTGCCATTGGCTTTGCGAAGAAACATAGCTGACATCTCACTTTTACTACGAATTTTAAATGGCTCGATTGATTGTCCTGAACTACTATCTAAAATATCTCTCTGCACTCCTAGCCGGGCACTTAGAAATAGGGCACCCCTTCATGTACCTGGCTTTAACCCCTCAAATGTGAGGCGTCCCTTAAGGGATGCCTTGGCAAAATGTATACAAAATGTATATAAATTTATATAAATGTAAATATAAATGTAAATGTGCGCCGCTTTATAGTAATCCGCTCTATAGTAATGCTATAGCTCTATAGTAAACCCCGCTCTATGTAAATGTAAATGTAAATATAAATTTATATACATTTTGCCGTAGGCAACCCGAGCTAATCGCCATTCATTTGAGGGGTTAAAACCAAATACAGGCGTTATTCCTATTTTATAAGGGTATGCGAAACTTTCAACACCCTGAATGCTGGCATTGATATTGACCCCTTTTTCACGAATATAGATACTATAAGGAAGCAGGTTGTAGGGCGATTTTGTGATGACCAGGCTTAGCATTTTCTTCTTTTATTACAGTCTTGTTTATGTCAACATATTTTCTACTGTACAATTTAGTATCTTCTCGTTTAATATCTTCTTTATGCCTAATATCAGTTCTAAATTCACGTTATTATTATTATCATTATTAGTGGTAACTTGTAAATGGCTCTAAGCTTCCTATTTTTGTTCACTACTAAATTATTGTCTGTAAGTTATCCTTAAGAAAATAAAATAAAAAATAAATAAAATAGTATATTGCATATGAGTCTCCGATGAAGTGCCTTCCCTGTAGTCTAGTTCCGTTGTACCTTGAATCAAAACTCGAATATATTCGGTCGGTTTTGCACTACATAATAATGGTATTAATTATTGTTATTATTATTTATTCTGGACAGCCTACTTTAATGGTAAGTCCAAATCTGATGTTGTAAAGCTAGCCATACACAATATTAACAAGTTTTTAGATAAAAATCCAGTCTGTTTGTAAATTGAGTCATAGAGTTTGCACTAATCACTTCAAAACGGTGAAAACAGCTGCCCCACGCCCTCACTACCAGATTTGTCCGAATTTCTCCGTTTCCCAGTCTGGTCACAAGTTCGAAGTTAGACGTTAGCAGTAATTTCTCTCGGACCGTGGTGTACTTACCCGGTAGTCACCTACCGCATTCTCAGGCTTCGAATTCTCTGGTTGGCCTCAAGCAGACTATTCGAAGTCCTTCGTTTGAAAATACGAAAGACTATCTAATGACACTCCAGCAAAAGCTTAAATGGAAACTCGAAAGGCCCGTTCAGTTGGCAGCAGACACGATAGCGAATTCGGCCCAGGGTGACAATATTTTTTAAATAGCATGTGTCCGGCTTTTATGGTCCAATAAAAAGAAATGTACCATAGACAAATTTGGCAAGTTTAGCTTTTCAAGAAGAGGCCCCTGGGAATGACTACGTTAAAAGCCGTATCCACAGTATGGTGGTGTCAACTACAACGGGCAAACCTGTCACCCCAGGCTGGTATAACGATATGTGATCGTTCTTTCAGCCATGGGATGAACGTAGAAGACTTAGAGACAAGACAATCCACTGTCCGGCTCTGCCAACAGCCCGCCAGAGACCAACGCCTTACAGCGAAGACCGAGAAAGGTAACCAGCTGGCAGCCTCGACCCTTAACTACCAGTGTTGGTAAGATATCTCCATCTAGAGTTAACCTTCAGTAGGTATACCTCCGTCCTGCCGACTGGTTATAGGTCTAAATTTGCTTACGCGGCCTCTTCCTGCTGTATTATAGCGGTAATTCAGTTTGAATTTATCGCGGACCTGGGCGTCCTTTGCCCGTAGTGCCACACGGGATCGGATATCTCAAGGTCATTTCACGAGTGGCATGACAGCAGGTGGCACGACAGTGGCATCCACCCCCGTTGCTTAGGAGTCCATAGTCTCCAGACTCCTTCAGCAATTAGTCAGAGTGCACAACAGATTGGCGTCGCCGAACGGTTCGCAAACCGTTCAGTAGCATCCGGATGCAATCCCGCTAGGACGGACCGGTCCATCAGCGGTGAGGCCTGAGACGCGAGAGTCTTACCCGGGGTAGACTTCCGCGTGAGGTGGGTTCTGAATCGTGAGTTGAGCCGATTCGAGAACAAAATGGATCTTGTGGCCCAAGTTGCACGAAACCGATCGCTACGCTATTCACAGTCGATAATAAAGTACACCTTAAGGGAACCCTCACTCGAGTGACTCTCAAGTACCAAGATTGCTATTCATAAAGTACTCCCTTCAGTGAGTATGCACTTCAATTGAATTCATTTCTAATGCGAAACTGATACAATCCCGTCACACGATCTAGAGTATTTTCGTTGTCTTTGAACAAAACTATTGTGCTCTATGGATGAAAAACGACGTGCGTCAGGTGTTGTGTCTGGCGTTTGCTAGCCGTCGGCGTTTATTTCTTAGTGGTTGCTCGATCGACTCCCTCAATGCATTATTTCGTTTCGCCTTTTGCACGAAATATCGATGCCGAATTTCTTGAGCGCCGATGAGAAAGCCGCGTCGGTAGGTATGCCTTGAGAAAAAAGCATCGTGCCGTATCCAGCAAAGAATCCGGCCCACAAGCCGTATTGGAGAAAAAGGCTGAACGGATTAGGTTGGCTGATAATATTTTATTATTATTATTATGTTTACGCGGTGACAGGCGAGAGGAAAAACCCCGCACACCACCCGGGCAGTTTTAACGGCATGTGTCGTTTTATTTGCCAAGGATGTCGTGCAACAACCTCACGCGTACCGGAAGGGTAGCTAGTAAGGAGTGGACGAACGGAGACACGGGGAAAAACGGAGACACGGAGGAAATATCTCCGGGTTTTTATCCCCTCCGGCAACCCCGTAAACTGTTGATTTTCCATCAAAAGAATACATATCTTGAACATGACTGATATTTTTCTGATGGGGCATTGTACTCATAACTAAATTTTCTAGAATTTTGAATTTCGGGTTAGGTTGTACACAAGGAAAATTTGTTTTGTCTGAATAAACAAACAAACCCGTCGTCGCATCTAAGTAAAAGTCGTCGGCGCTTGTGTCCGGATCCACTGTACAGACTTGATTTGATGTACATATGTGCGACTTCAGAAGAGTTAAATGACTTATTTTTCTTTTTCTTCTTTTTTTCTATCGTTATTTTGGCACTCGCGTTCACTTTTGTACCTTGTTTCTTTTCGGTTACGTCATTGACACAAACAGATGTACCTGGCGCAATATGGAGTTTTTTGTTTTTCGTGTTTTTGATTGGATTTGGAGATTTGTTTTCTTTAAAAAGTTGTAAAAATGTATCAGGAACATCATATTTTGTATCCATTAAGTAGTCAGGTATTCTTTTCAAAACTTGTTGAGGGTCAAACGGATGTATGCCAGTCGCTCGAAATCCGCCTAAAACATTTTTGTCTTTTAAGATGTTAATGGTGTAAATCAGTTTTTTGGACATGCTTGGAAAGTGCGATTTATTTAAATTGCATTGGTTAGGATTGTCCACTTTATATTCAAGGAGAATTTTTCTCCATTCTTTTTTTAAGGGGCCGAAGAATGCAACATCTAACGGCTGTGTAAGATGTGTCGCATTTGCAGGGAGAAAAACGAATCGAATGTTATTTAGTTCGCATTCTTCAATGATTTGTACATTCAAGTGACTTGACAAGTTGTCGCCGATTACCAATTTAGGTCCTTGTAATGTTTGGCTCCATGGCAATATTATTGTGCGAAAATAATCCTCAAAAGTAGCTGAATCGAACCAGCCTGACTTGGTTCTGTTAAACCGTGCACCATCAGGACCATTCTCGCACCATTACTTCCAAAGATTGTCTGCCTTCTAGACGGTATATGGTGGTAGAACCTTCCCATCGGCGGTAATCGAAAACATTATAGAGATCGCACCTTTACTGTAGTTTATAATTTGTTCAGGGTACTTTACCCCACGCTTAAATACACATCTTGATGCACCCGGGTTGTCTTGTAAATTGGTCTCATCATAGTTGAGGATGTTGGATGGAAGAACTCCATCCAATGATCTTTCCAAGTTAATAAAGTATTCTGAGAGCTCATCACTACTCTTTGCTGCTCTGGCACGTTTAATGTTTTGGGTGGTTCGAAGAGTAAGTCGGGATTCATGACGTATTATAAAATTTCCTACCCACCAATTACCTGGTGGTTTTTTATTGAACAGATTTTCTTTTGAATTCTTCTTCAGATAATCAAAGACATCGTATATCCATAAGGGTAAGAGGACTCCCAAAATCGCTGGCAGCGATAAGAACATTTACGATCTTGATTTCCTCTTCTTCTGTTAATTTATTTGGTGGTCCTACATTCTTTGAATGAATCCCTTTAGCCTTGTTACATATTGTTTTCCTTGGTATTGTAAACTGCTTCTCTGCATCTCTGGATGACAATTTTTCGGTTCTCACCAAATCCGCTGCAATCTCCAGCATCGCCTGCGTGTAATTTTTATAGGATCTTGATCCCAATTTCCTTCTATCTCTTTTCTTCACCCGCGCCCTTATCCTGAAATCAATAACAATATTTAAGCGTGTAACATCATCTCTTAGAAACGCTGCCTCATGCCGACCTTGATATAAATAAACTGTATAAAAATATATATTATTTTATAATATGTTGATAACCCTAACTCATTATTAAGGTGGGCAAAATTGCCAAAATAATGTTCGCAGAAGTGCGGGCAACATTGCCCATCGCATTTTTAGACTTTAACACGGCTTTAATGCAGTAATAAGAAAGCCATTATGATCTCAAACATGTATTTCACTATGTATCATGATTTCACTTACCTATCTGCATTATTATCCATGCTACGTTAAAAGTTTTGACAGCGTGCACTATGACAAGAAAATTTCACTGACACAAGCCGGCTTTGAGCTGGCTTCGATATGAAGTTAGCCGCAAAACACCCAGACAGTTGTACCAACACTCTAATAACCTTCACCATAGACATGACTTCTATTATTATAATACAGTGACTACAGAGTTATACAATTTTTTTCATTGTTCGATCCCTTCGGGCAAAGTTGACAGCTTTGGCAAAGTTGCCACTATCGACGGTACTTACTATTATTTTTTCAACGAAGTGGTAGGGATTGCAGACAAATTAATACTTAGGTATTTAAGGTATGTACACAAATATCAGTTAGGTACTGTGTGTGAATGATAAATTATTTTTATTAAATAGAAAAAACAATAATAATATAGTTATCATAATAATAATAACGATTGTACTTCTTGCTTTTAACTCACTGGCCAATCGCAGAAACTAAATAATCCGATAAGTAAATATCTAACTTGGCTCGATGCCCGTCTCTACATAACGGACGTAATACGCCGGTCTGCCGTGCGATGAATTATATTTTTTTTCACTAACATTTTACAATAACAGTCCAATTAAAAATATATGTCTGTAATTTAGGTAAGTGTGGCTGTCAGAATATAATTTTTGCATACCGATAACTCTTATGGTTAAAAAGTAAACTTCGTATAAGTAAAAAAAAGATGTCAACGATTTTTGGATTTTACCAATTATTTCATATTTTTTCTACAGATAGGTATTTTTTTTCTTCCAGAAATGAATTCGTTATCATTGAGTTACCTGAAAAGTATATCCCACTTGCCCAAGTACTTATAGTCCGAGAGATATAAGGCTCAAAGTGACGCGCGGCGGAATCAAATTTCCACCCCCTCCCCCCGCCTCCCGCAGGGTGGCCGCCGATGGCTCCCCGTCTAAATCCACTCAGGACCACCTAAGGAACAATTGTGCCAAGTATGAGCCTTTAATCACAAAATGCAGGGTACATCGCACTAAATCCCCAGCTATAGCTTCGTTGCCGCTTCCGTCGCCTGAACAGTAAACGCCCCTGCGTATTGTTGACCTGGTTATATTGCTTCATATGGTATACATACATTAAATAAAGAACGAAAACAACATATGAACCAAAATATTGATGTCTTGTTCCTGGAGAAACCAGTACCCCCATGGCTATCCGTCGTTCGTATTGAAGCGCCTCGAAAACTCCGATACTTTTTTCCCTGGAGTAGTCACAAGCCTTTCCGAGACGCCATTTTTCCACTTGGGATTGATCTTCTCAGAAGTTTCGAATGTACCGTCTCTGGAGAATGCTGGTCTTCTGCAGTCTGCATTCCCATGGATCGCCCAGTCGAGCAGCGTATCTAATGCCACATTTATGGTCTTTCCGGTCCATCTATGGTCTTTCTGGTCTGGTCATCTTGACAACTTTCACTTAAAATATCTTCCATAGCTAATTTTTGTGTAGTTTCTAAATTTAGGTAAATTTTAATTATTAAAATTCTTCAGAAGTGCAAAATACGAGTAGGACGTTTTCAATATCTGAAATGTAATAAATAATCATGAAATATTAAGTACATTTAATGAAAACCGTACGCCACACTAACCGCTAAATATGTCAGTAGCGAAAGAGGATATATCTTGCCAGCTTTAACGGTTACAGGCTTTTGAAATCTGATCATTATTATGGGAAGATTTTGCGAAAATACTTTATTATTTGTATATTTGTACCAACCACATTCAGATAATATCTCCAATAAATCATTGTGCTTAAAAAAATATTATTAAACAATAAGAAATGTACAGCAATACACATACCTGCTCGTAAATGCTATCAATCAATACAAACTCCATACCTGATTTTCCATTCTATTTCCAAAATAATTAAAAATTAATAGCTCTACGTTTATAACGATAAAACCTGCATATCCGTTTATTTCTCGCATGTTAAATGAGGACTGAAAAATACATAGTTATATAAAATAAAAATATATTGAATTCAAATCCGTATAAATGTTGAACTTCATGCTTACGGTACTTAGTATGTATAAAATTATTCCGTTAAATATCAAAACCCCGCCGAAAGTTGCGAGAAAAATCCAGTGAATTAATCCTGTGAACTCTGCTATAATTCTATAATAAAAACAAGTCAAGAAATAATACTAAAATTTTAGATTATTTAATTAAACAAAATATATTGACACCTCACCTAAATATACCTTGATGAAATTTAATGCACTGTATAAAGTTTGCATTGATGTTTTCTATATTCATGTGTACGTAATCTGTGGAAAAAATAAATGAGTAACATAAGTAGGTACATAATTTTTTCAAAACATATTAAAGTGATATTAAAAACTAACCATTTTCATTTATTGAAATTTCATGTTTTAAAATATTTTTGATATCATGTTTTAATATATCGAAAATACCAAATGACAAATACATGAAAGAAACTGATAAAAATGTTGCAACAAGATATTGGCTTACTCGAATTACGGTAACAGTTATTTGATAAACAAATATTAGTTCATATCTAAAATAAGAAAAAACAATTAATTATCGGTTCATATGTAGGATAAAATTCATAATAAAATGTTTAAGAAATCGTACGCTGGCGATTCACTTATATCGATGTTAAATATCACTGGGTTTGGCAAAGAAGTGAATGGAGTATCAGATAACATAGTTGTGTTGATCATTGATACAACAACACTGAGATATGTTACAAATATAAAAAATCGTGTTGCATATATTATATGTCGCGCCCTCAAAGGTAGTTGTCCATGTGCAATGGTAACGAGGTCGGTATCTGTAAAATATTAGTTTTAAAGTTAGTTAGTAATAAATGTATAATAATATGTCGAAAAGTCACATAAATTTTCAACAAAATTGTAATAAAATGAAACTTCTTACCGAAGAGACAATTTATATCTTTAAAAATCTTTATTATTGCAGGTGATTGTATCACAATAGTAACCGATTTCATTACCGCAATATTATATGCAACTACTTCATATACAGTCCTCAATAAATCACGTACTTTTTCTGGGTGCTATAAAAAATATGTGTAAACACTTAATAATATTTATAAGAATATAATGCGTTTATAATTAATATTGATATTCTCAACTCAAATATTGTTATGACTAGTTTTGAAAATAATGTTTTGCTTCTAATACCTGTATACACTGAATGATATCAAGAAGCGGGCTTAGGATAAAACATATAAATATTACGGAAACAAAAATATAAACTGATCCTTTCCAATTGTTACCATATTTTTCAGGAGCTAGGATGCCCATCATATTCATAATTTTTATTTGAGGGCCGAATGTTTTCTCAATAAATGTGACCATCTTATCGACTGCGACTATTGACTGAAAAGTAAAACTATACTGATACCCATGAAGATATGATATATTTATTTTCTATAATAAATATTTATCGTTAATATAATCACGATGACAACCTACAATTAGGCACATTAATTGACATGTGGCTAATAAAACATTATTGTAAAACATTCCCTCATTTTTCTACAACAAGAAAAGAAACCAAAATAATAGTTCTGCCGTGAGAAATTAATCACATGTTAGCAGGTACATAATCATATGGTACGGTGGAAAGGCTAATTATAACCAAAGTAACCAATATTCGACTTTCCTTTTTTTCATAAAAGTAAAATATGCGACGAAATATGTAAAATATGCGACGAAAATATCTAGTCTCCACCACTTGACGAAAAAAAAAATGAGATGTAGGTGATTCTGACAATTATTTGAGAAAGATCATATAGATTCATTAGGGCCTGCGTACGACTGCGATAATGAAGTTCTTTTTCTTCTTCTTATTTGTGGCAATTCCACGCAGCTTGGTTGCTGGCGATTGTGCCAATTTGGCAAATTCTTCTTCGTTTCCTGTGTTGTCTTGACAACGGGGTGGGAACTATGGTTAGTAGCCAACCTACGGACAAAGACAAAGGACAACACTTTTTAAGTACTTAACATAGGAACCACAATATGGACATTACAGGGATAAACGTAAGAAGGGATGCCTGTTAGGGAATAATTTAGGTAATAATTTAGACAAGATATAGTGGGAATAGATCTTGGAAAATAGCTTTTAGGTTAGGGAGAGTTGGTCTTACTATGCGGTCTGAGGTGCTGGAAAAGTAAGAGAAGGGAGGGGGTTTCAGGATTAGGATTAGGGGCGGCACCCCCAACGCCAGCCGAGACCGAAGCCACACCCTTGCACCTGGAAATTGTGACAATGTGCCATCCATCAGCTCCTGCTTGCAGCCAAAAATCCACTGTATTCAGTAGCTTTTTCCACTGACCCGAGGCGCCAACGAGAGTTACATTCCCCCCGGCCCGACACTGAAAGCGACCGAGTCCCGGTCAGCCCTAGGTGAGAGCCGCCCCCATGGAGACTTTTTGGGGAGCTCTAAATGGCCAAATGGTTGAGGGAGATGAATTTGGCTATAATTCTATAATTTTTTATAGAGTTAGATGCTAAAGGGATGTCAACTTTGGTAGGAAGTTGAATTTTCATTTGGATAAGGTTTGGGATAAAAGAAGGGAAATTATTAAGGAGGGGACAGTTGAAAAAGAGGTGATCAACTGTGCAGGACGAGAAACCACAGTCGCACTGGGGAGAAGAGATAATGTTTAGGCGATAAAGATGAGCAGGCGCGGAGCAGTGGCCCAGGCGCATTCTGCTTATAGTGGTAATTTCCTTCCGTTTAAACGGCTTTTTGTGAAACCACGGCTTATTGGGGATCAGAGGATTAATTTGGGAGTAGTGAATTCCCTTAATCTTATACGAGGAGCGCCAGACCTTCTCCCACTGATTTCTCATCTCCTCTTCAATCACGGGGAGAAGATCAGACGCCGGGATCTTAACCTGGAGGAGAACTTCCTTAGAGCGGGCTTCATTAGCCAGACTGTCTGCCGTTTCATTGCCTGCTATTCCAGCATGGCCAGGGATCCATGTGAGGATTACTTCACCCCCTCCTTCTCTAACAGTGCAAAACAGAGACCGGATAGAGTTTTCAATATGGGTTGGTCGATGAGAAATTGCAGGGTTGTTCATTTTTTCAACCAGGCTTAGGGAGTCCGAGAAGATGACGCATGGAGATATATTGTTGACCGAAACATATTCTAAAGCTTTCAAGAGGGCGACTCTCTCAGCGGTGTAGATTGAGGTCCGGTTGTGGAGTTTGAACAGAAGAGGGAGCTTGCTATTTAGGTGAAAAACGCCTACACCTACATATGTACCAGCCTCAGCCTTAGACACATCTGTAAAGATGAGATCCCACCATGGGAAAGAGGAATACACAAGATTAGAAAATATTTCATTGTTCAGGGGGGATGGTCGTTCTCCAATTGGGGTTTTCCTCAATACCGTTTGGGGGATAATACTGAGGGTGGTGAACCTCTCAAAAAAGGGAAGACTGAAGTCAGGGAGAATAGAGTTTCTGTATATGAAGTCCTTGAATCGGGAGAGCTTTCTATGGCTGACGCAAAGAGTGGGGGCTTTGCTGTTAGGGATATTTAATGATAATTCGGAAAGTATGGTAAGTTTTGGAATTAGGGGGTGGTTGTTTAATTGAAGACGCTTAAGATAATACCTGTCTGCCAAAAGTTGACAGCGAAGGTTGACCGGGGGTTCACAGGATTCGACAAGGAGGGCATTAGTAGGGGAACTTCTCATAGCGCCGATGGTGCATCTGAGTCCCTTACATTGCAGGCAGTTTAGTTTATGTTGCAGGTGCTTGCTTAGCGGGAAACAAATGAAGGCAGCATAATCAATATGTGACCAAATTAGGCAGTTATAAAGGAGTTTAACCGTAAAGGGGTGGGGGCCCCACCACACCCCGCTGATGGCCCGAAGGATGTTCAGAGACTTCTCACCTCTGGCCACAACCTGGTCGATATAGCTCCTCCACAAGAGTTTTGAGTCCAGGGTAACACCGAGAAATTTGGCTTGAGATTTGAGTGGGATGGATGAATTCTTATAGGCTATGCTCACTAGCGGAGGGATTTTTCTCCGAGAAAAGATTACGGCACTCCTCTTGGGGGGAGAGATAGCTAAGCCCGCGTTATTTAAGTGCTCTTCCAGTGCTTCGAGCGCTTCGGAGATCCTCTGAATAGTGGCAGAGAGGTTAGGTGAGGAATCATAAATCACCACGTCATCTGCATATTGAAGGTTCCTGCAATGGCCAATAACGACGTCCCCCACTCCCCTTGTATAAAGGTTGTAGAGAATGGGAGAGAGCACGCTACCCTGAGGCAGTCCCTTGAAGACCGATCTGGAAATAGGAGGAGGGGATGTTAATTTTGCGGTCCTAAGGTGGAAATTCGCTTAAGGAACCATTTAAGCCTATTTTTGATAAGGTGCTCGACGATTTTACATAAGGATGAGGAAAGGGCAATAGGGCGGAAGTTTTTAGGATTTTCAGGATCTCGGCCAGATTTAGGGATCGGAATAACGATTTGTGATCTCCACGCGATCGGGGAGGTCCCTGACTCAAAGAATCCGTTTATAAGATTAAGGAAGTAAGAGGAGATAGTGAGTGGGAACAGGCGGAGAAAGGAGTAAGGAATAAGGACTTCCCCTCGTGTCGAGTCTTTCACATGGAGGAGCACGGCCGCCAGCTCGGCCGAGCTAAAGGGGGAAGAAAGCCATGGGAGGGGAGAATTCAGGAGTGGAAGACCTACGGGAGCTTTTACGACTACCTCGTCGATGTTCGGGCAAGACGGGGGAGCCAAGTTGTCTGAGAATTGTTCTAGTACCGCCTCATTAAGTGTGGTAGAAATAGGCGGATTCAATCCACGACGGAACCTTTTCACCATGGCCCAAACAGTGGAGCTGGGTGTATCTGGGGAGAGGTTAGCGCAGAACTGTTTCCAGTCATTCCTTTTTTTAGACTTGAGGAGCTTCTTGCAGTCTTTTGCGGCTTTGAGGTAGATATCCCAGTTCTTGGTGGACATTTCCTTGAGGTAGGACGAGAGGGCTCATTTTAGCTTTGAAACGATCAGGGTACAGTCATCGTCCCACCATGGAGGCGAGGAGCGCAACAAGGGGTTTTCTGCCTGTCTTCTGAAACACTTATCGGCGGCGGTAGTCAGACAAGATACTAAGGCGGAGTAGCAATCTTCCAAAGAGGAAGGGGTTATTGGAGGGAGTTGATGCCGCAGTGACTAAGGCCGAAGTAAATTTGACTCGACTGTCCGGAGAACGATCAGGCTTGAACAGGGTACGATGCTTGTCAGTGGCCCTAGCCAGCTGGGTGCCACAAACCTCGATCAGGACGGGAAGGTGGTCGCTGCCCATTGAGTCATCGAGGACACACTAGGTGCTGTCAAGTAGAAGAGAAGGAGAGCATAGGGATACATCCGGGGCTGAAGGGCGATCTGAAGGGAGGGAGACTAGAGTGGGGGAGCCATTGTTCATGATGCCAAGAGACATTCTGTCCGCGCAGTTAAGAAGTGCCTCTCCCTGACGATCCGAGTAGGCACAGCGTCATACGGGCGAATGCGCATTAAAATCACCTAGGAGAAAGACTTTTCCTGACAGTCTACCAAGAGAATGTGACCATTGAACATCTGATATGACGGTTCTAGGAGGGATATAGGTGGAGATGAAGACGAAATCTTTGATCTGACCACCCACGATCTGAGAGTTGTCGGTAGGGGGAAGGAGGGGGAGGGCAGAGATTCTCAGCGACCTGCTGACTAAGAGGAGAGCTCCTCCTTTGCCGTCTGTGCGATCGTCGCGAAGACATCAGTACCCTGGGATGCGGAATGAGCTATGTGGGAAGAGCCAGGATTCTAAGATCGCTGCAACGTCGATACTGTGATGTTGCAGCAGATGGATCAGTTCCGCTTTTTTAGGAATGATACTCCTACAGTTCCACTGCAATATATTGAGCATGTTGTTGTTTAGGTTTTTTTTTATTTTTTTAATTAATGTGTATATGAATATATGTATGTATAACAAAGGAAGGCAAATGAGAAAAGAGGGGAAGAATGGCTTGAAAAGTAGTGACTGTTTCGTTTAACGAGCAAACGCGCCGGATGAATTTCCGCCAAGGAGGTAGTTCACCGACTGCAAATCTGTCACCGTCTTCAATGACGTTGTGTCACTGCAGGATGAGGCTGCAGAATTGGTATTAACCTTCTGTTTCCAAAGAGTTGACGTAAGAGCCTAAAGATTTCCTCGAGGGTAGAGTCGTTCGGTTGCCTATTGGCATTGAGGCTGGTACCATTTACCTTTGTACGGGGAAAATAATCCCATCTGAGATCCCGCGTTGGATCTTGATCGGGCTGCGAAAAGAGGGCAGAAGGAGAAAACATTTTCCTTTTTCTGGTAATTTTACCCTTTGATTTACCCGAGCGAGGCGGGTCGTTGACCACAACCACTCTAGGGCGGCGGGTTGGCGTATCCAAGACTGGATAGGGTGACTTCGGGGGGTTGGTTGCCGTGACGGTCGCGTAGGAGCTACGGTTGATGTTGGGGAATTTGGAGGATGCATCGTGAAAGGAGATTCCGTCCTTGGCCATTATCTGTTTAATTGCTTCTTGTCTCATGTATTCGGGACAGGAGAAATCACTGGTCGCCTCGGCAGTTAATGCAAGCAATAATTTCGTTTTTGCAGCTATTTTCCGTGTGGTCTTCACCGCAACGGAAACATCGTCGTGGGGATTTAGCTCTGCAAGTTTTGCTAAAGTGTCCAAATCGACAACACGTGCGGCACTGCATGACCGGAAGCGAGTATACCTCGACTGGTAAGGAATTATAAAAGATAAGCACTCGGTCAGGAAGTTTCTGGCCCTCGAAGGTTATGACAACGGTTCTGGATGGCTTCCATACTACCGTGCCATTAGGATCCGTCGAGCGGAAATTCAACCTTCTAATATTTTTGGCCACACAAGAATTTGAGGCGTTGATGACCTGCAATATTTTATCGTCCGATCGTTGTCTAGCCCTCTAACGAGGCCAAGACGCACTGTAGCGAAGGAGGGGATGAACGCATGGTAAGATTTCTCTTTCAGGAACTAAGCGTTCACCAAAAAGTTGGCTGAACTGCCTGACTTTAGAGAAACTTCTATACGGTTGCGACCGGTTTTTTTATGGACAATACACCTGGTACATTGTTTTGTGAAATAAGTTTTCCTACCGAGAGGGGGGAAATATTAAGGTTAGGAGAAGGGTCCCCCTCAACCATTTGAATTGGCTTATATTGGATGTATACAAGGAAGGGCCCCTGCGAACCCTCCCCGTATAGGTTAGAGACCTTATTGACGTTATGCTGAGTTGGTTTATGATCGAGGGCGCCTGAAGAGCGAACCTCCACGTTTGCCGCCACAGTTGATTCCAGCTGGTAGGTACTTAAAAGGGTTGGATCCAGCGGCTGTACTGCCGCTGACTCCCCCCCGCTTAACTCCATTCCGGTTCAACTACGGCATTAACATTTGGAATGAAATAACAAACACAAACAACAACACACAAAAAAAAATAGAAAAAAGAAAATAAAACGAACTAACTACCCTATCGAGTTCCGGCCTCGGTAAAGATGGCGAAAACCTTACGATATTTGTAGAAAGTTGTTTCGGCAGAACCCAGAGTTTGCGGCCACACATAATCACAGACAAAACAAAGAATGTATATCACTTAAGACAATTCACAGAGCAGGAAACACACGGAGACACGAGGACACCCGTAATGACGGAAACACAACCTCCCCCGTTAGTGAATCCTAATAGAATCCCATAATGAAGTTATAAAGACAGATTCGCTGTCAATGGAATCATTTAATTCGGCACTCCTCAATAAGGCGCAGTCAAAAGAACAGCTGCCCAACAGCTTTATGCGCGTGTCATAATACCAACAAAAGAAAAATGAAATCAGAGATTTTAGTAATTTTTTTGATTATTCAATGAACTATCTAGATTCTAGAATAATAAAAGAAAAAATGTAGAAATTATAGTCATAAAAAATTTAAATGAATAATAATCCGTGGAGCGTTAAAGATTTGACTATTTGTGAAATAATTAAAATAGGGGTTATAATTAATTAGTTAGTAGTTATAATTAATTAAAATAATTAAATGAGGAGCTGGAGTTTTTCCGCACTTTTGGCTGCAGAAAAACGTTTGACATCATTGATCTTGATACTGCTTCCTGTTTTATGAAGTTCTTTTTTGAAATTTAATGCAGATAAGGTAACTTAATAAGATTAGTATTTTTTCTCGTACATCAATGTCATTCCTTCCTACTTTGTATATCATTTTCTGTTGCCGATAACTGTGTCTTTATGGTCATCAGCAGGGCCAGTGAATAATTGCAACAAGATCATTACATAGGATACTAGAGTTGCTATGAAGCCGGAGAAGAACGACTTATCTGATTGAAATAATCCACCAGCGTTTATAACAGTATTGCTCGATTCGACTAAGAGTATTGATTTGCATCATTCCTTTGGTACCCTTTGATAAGAGATAAAAATGGTCTCTTTGTATTTGTGAGCTTGCTTGGTGTATGTACCTACATACCTAATTTGTCAAGTTTCGAACGAGTATTCAACACTGACATCATAACATTGATTTCGTCCGTTAATCCATTGCTTGATATAATGACGAATATCATCATCAGCCGGTAGACGTCCACTGTTAGACATAGGCCTCCCTCATAGAATGCCATGACGAGCGGTCCTGAGCCGCCTCCATACACCTACTTCCTGCGACCTAGGCTATGTCGTCGGTCCATCTTGTGGGGGGCCGTCCCACACTGCGTCTGCCGGCTCGTGGTCGCCATTCGAGAACCTTTTTTCCCCAATGGTTTTCGGTTCTACGAGCTGTATCCTGCCCAATGACATTTCAAGTTGGTAATTTTACGAGCTATATCAATGACCTTGGTTCTTTTGCGGATTCCTCATTTCGGATCCTATCACGCAGTGAAACTCCAAGCATTGCTCTCTCCATGGCTCGTTGCGCTACTTTGAGCTTGTGTATGAGGCCAATAGTTAGCGACCACTTCTCAGTGCCATATGTCATCACTGGCAACATGCACTGATTATATACATTTGTCTTGAGGTTCTGCGGTATTCGTGACCAGAAGATATGGCGTAGTTTCCTGAACGCTGGCCATCCGAGTTGGATTCGCCGGCAGACCTCCTTGTCGAAGTTGAGTATGCCTAGTAGGATCGTCTGACCCAAATAAACATACTGCTCGACAGCTTCAATAGTATCGTTCCCAACATGTACCGGTATGGGTGCGACATGGACATTCGACATGATTTTTGTCTTACCCATGTTCATTTTTAGACCTATGTGCACCAGTTGGGAGACGGTATTGAGGTCTCTGAGCATTGTGCCAAGGTTGTCACACCATACCATCGGCGAATCGGGGGTGGTGATGTATTCGCCATTGATGTTGATGCCATATCCGACCCAGTTCAAAAGCTTGAAAACATCCTTCAATGCATAGGTGAACAGTTTCGTAGAAATAACGTCTCCCAGTCTCACCCCTTTTGCAATTGGATTGGATTTGTGGTATAATCCTGAAGTCGGATAAACATCGTGGCCTTGTTATACAAACACTTCAACACTTCGATGTACCTGTAGTCTATTTGGCACCGCTGTAATGACTGTAGCACTGCCCAGGTCTCGACTGAATCGAAGGCTTTTTCGTAGTCCACAAACGCTTGACATAGCGGCTGATTATACTCTTCTGTCTTCTGTATGATGTGGATGCCGTAGCGTGTGGATGTGGTCTACGGTACTAAAGCTTAGGTGTTGAACGGTTTCTTGCAGCTTGGGCCACAAGATCCATTTTGTTCTCGGATCGGATCAACTCACGATTCAGCTCCTATTCAGAACCCTCCTCGAGTGGAAGGCTACTCCGGATAAGACTCCCGTGTCTCAGGCATCAGAGCTGGTGGACCGGTTTCTCCTGGCGGGATTGCATCCCGGCGCCACTGGACGGTTTGCGCACCGGTAGTGCATTCTGACTAATTGCTGAAGGGGTTTGGAGACTATGGAAATACACTGTTTCTTAAGCAGCGGGGGTGGATGTTGACCTATTGTCATGCCACTCTTGAAATGATCTTGGGCCACTCGATCCCGCGTGGCACTACGGGCAAAGAACGCCCAGGTCCGCAATAAATTCTAACTTAATTACCGCTGGAATACAACAGGTAGAGGTCGCGTAAGCGACTTCGGACCCGTAATCAGTCGGGAGGACGGAGGTATCCTGAAGGTTAATTCCAGACGGAGATATCCTGCCAAAACTGGTAGTCAGGGGGCGAGGCTGCCCGCTGGTTACCCTTCACGGTGCCTCTCCGTAAGGCGTCGGCCTCTGACGGGCAGGTGGCGGAGCTTGACGGTGGATTGTTTTGTCCTAAATCTTCTGCGCTCACCTCACGGGAGACAGAACGTTACATTTCGTTAAAACTTCCTGAGGTGACGGGTTCGCCCGTTGTAGTTGACAACGCGAGGTTGGAAGTCGTCCAGCCTACGAGCGAGATGATTTGTAATTGTTCTCGAAAACAGCTTATATACGTGGCCCAATGACGAATATAAACGTCAAATTGTGTATACTAGATTTCACTGTAAATGATAATGAATTTAAAAGCACACCCTGTAATGAATGAAAAAAAGCAAATCGTTTATTTTACAGGAATTATTGTTTCGTTCTATAATCTGGGTTATTTGTAGAATATTCAGTGCAACATTCTAGTCATGACGTACCATTCGACGACAAGGATAATCAGTTCTAGATGTTTGTTGTTATAATAACCCAGAAAATTGCTAGTGTGTCATCCGAGAAAAGTATATTAAGAGATAGTATATTATACAGATGATACCGTAATAATTTTCAACGGCAATAGCTGGCAGCATGTTTTCACAAAGGCTAATAACGAAATGGACATTGTCAAAGAATGGCTGGATGACTCTCTACTCACACTTAATGTCGAAAAAACTAAATATTTACCTTTCAGCATAGATAAGAGAGGGCAACCGCCAGATGCAAACTCTATATCTATCCATCAATGCATGAGCCGCTGTCAATGCAATTGTGAGCCATTACAAAAAGTGCTGTCTCTAAAATACTTGCGCATAGTTGTAGATAATAAGTTGAGATGGGCTGATCATATAGACTTATTGTCACCAAGGATCAGACGTCTGTCATATATATTTAAAGATTTAAGGAATATTCTAGACCCCATAATATTAAAAACTACATATTATGCTCTATGTCAAAGCATCCTAAGTTACGGGATCATTGGGTGGGGAGGTTGCTCCAAAACAATCATTCATCAAGTAGAGGTAGCACAAAAGCTGATAATCAAAATTATCAACCGTAAAACCTACAGCTACCCGTCGGAAAAACTTTTTGAAGAGTTTGGTGTACTTGAAGTGAGGCAAGTGTATTTAAAATGTTGTATGATTTTCATTCAATTTCAAAATAACAGAGCGTCCACACAACAAGTACACCGAAAAGGCGATCCATAGCGAATATGATAGACGTCCGACGAATGAAAACAAACTTTGGCCAGAGACACCTGATGAGTATAGGCCCCAGGGCATACAACAAATTGGATGAGTCTATAAGGAACGTACACGATAAAGCCCAATTCAAAAAACGATGTCACAGGTGGCTCATGAATGAAGGTCGGCATGTCAGCCACCAAATTTTTGACCCTATTATGTAGATTTATTTAATTTATTATTAATGTATTTTATTTATTATTATTGTAATTTTTTTATCGCTGTTGGTGGGTCTTTATTATTATTTCTATTAATTTTTAATTTTTAATTCGATTACATTCAAAATTGTATTATAACTAGTAATATGCACATTTTATGTATAATTGACTGTTTCAATTTGATAATCCTCTGACCATTTCAATTTGATTTTTTGACTATTTATTATAACTTCTTTTTTCATCTATAATTACTTCAATTTGATTATTTCACTATTCATTGCAATTCCTATTTATTATTTACCTTTTTCGTGTTATTGAAATTAATTTTATTGTGTTTTATGATAGGTATTTTACAATTATAATTTGCAGACTGACAGACTGACAGACGCATTGACATATCAATGACCTACTTTTTAGAGTAATGATTAATTTCTACATACATTGTTTATTGCCTTAAGTTAAGTCCTAATATTATTAGATACTATTTTTATATAGTTTTTCTCTTTTAACATATATAGTTTAAAGTATGCACAAGCCACTATTTTCTTGGTACGCTTGCCTTAGTACGGGCCTAGGCCTAGTTAGGCAGCGTTGATCTAAAGAAGAACTGGGCTGCGGTACTCTCTTTTTTGCTACTATTTACAACGGAGCCTCTAATGATATTATGTAATGTACTGTAGTTTTAAAAAATGCGCATTTCTTTAAATAAATAAAAAAAAAATAAAAAAACGGATACACTGATGATAATGAGGAGATGTTATATCTAGACTTGTTTTTCGACAATACATTTAATACTTTTGTATACATCGTGTAATCCCAAGCGCACTCTTGAAAATGATATTAATAAAGTGCCATTTAGGAAAATTGTGTGCCACTGATTATAATTTGTCAAATAGGTGTGAGGGACCACCCCTCACTAGACTCCAAATTGTTTGGTGTGAGGTGGTGGTATCAACTTACGAGTTATCTCCGTATTGAAAGGCGATTTTGGATAAAGTAGAAGGTATTTATTGATTGAAAGTTTGATATTGCCAGTTATAACGCTTCCCGAATAAGTTATGTTGTCGCGAGCGTACTGATGCGCGACCGCGGTTACGAGGATATATGGATGAGGATTGTATGTGTGCTCCTAGTATCTTGTACTGGGGCACGTCTCGAGTCTGTGGGATTGCAGACTGATGCTTCGTGACTGGGGAAGATAAGGAAAGGAAATCAAGGAGCCGGACCCGTTGACCTAACTCGTGAGAGAGAGTGCCGGCCTGCCGGGTATGCCGTCGCAACCTTGGGAGAAGGTGATCACTTGGGGAATGACACTTTGGTTGATTTTTCGCCGGTTTATATAGGCCGGGAAATGATGCAATTCGAAATATTCCGAGTAAAAGTATTGTTTCATCGTGCTGATTACAGGTACTGATACAGTACTGATACAAGGGCCATTACATAGGTATTAAATTTAATCGCAATAATTTTACTTCATGCTAATGACGACGGTGATGGAATCGAAGACTATCGCGGTTGTTTGACATTATAAATAGTATAGAAACGAATTTACTGCGTGAAATTTGTAGCACCCGACGTTTCGGTGACGTTGCAGCCGCCGGTGCTACAAATTTCACGCGGTAAATTCGTTTCTATCCTGTTTATTATAACGGTGATGGATTACTTAATTCTACGTTTAATATTCTACTATTTAATTTTATAATAAAATTCGTTTTCTATCCTATTTATAATCAGCGTCAAATTTTTCAATTAGCGTAAAATTCTCTTTCATATTACATTGTAGAGACTACATCACATGTTATAATTCATTTGCCCCGCCAGGAAACAATTCATATTTTTTCACTTGCATTGTTACCACTGCGTAGAATCATGGAGTCGGATATCAAGTTTACATCTCTGTAAACACCGAACGAGTCAACTACTCGACTCGCTCACCAGTACGAAATAAATTGTCAAGTGATCAACATCACAGTGTTTCACTTCCGCATCGCGCCGCCGCTCCCCGATGAGCCGCCATTATTACCATCCGTCGCGATCTTGGTCATTCCTTACGATCGGGCCAAAAGCGCGTTAAACGGAATCCTAATCATCCCCCAGTGGCCACGGTAAACCATCGATTATATAGGATATTAGATAGCTCAATGCCATACCACGGTTTGGCCACCGTGCGATATATAGGTGGCGCTGAAAGCATTGTCGATATTGTATGGGTTTCTTTATAAAAGACTGATTGATTATAAAAACCTATTATTTAACCAATGATTACAATAATAACGTTCAATTATCAGTGCCATCCATTGCATTTTTATACATCAAATTATACGGAGAATAATATGAACTAATAACAGAAGTAATACGTATAGGTTAGAATGCCATATTTACATTATTGTCTTCATTTGGCACTCTTTGCAGAAGCAAGGTGTATGAAGATTCTATGATGAACTCCAACTCACTTTCAATGTAATCAGTTCACTTGTGATTTTTCCATCTGCTGTATTTTTTTATTTTATTTTATTTTCCTTACTGGAGCACAAAACGGCGACTACAAAATGTTGTTTTACAAAATACGGGTTTTTTACAAAAATGCAGCTATAATAATTTGCTTACCATATTGCATAGCAAGGTTGGTGTAACTTAAAAGATACAGTCGAGATTAAGATTATATTCTAGAAAGTCTGAATTAGTATTTAAAAATTAGATAAACGTTTTAGAAAAAAAGACATAAGTACATAAACAGAAATGAAGCTAAGAGGAAATGAACGATAAATTGAGATTAATATTATTAACTGTTCCATGGGAATCAAATATTCCAAAAGACCACGAGTATAAATTAAATAAATACCATGACCTCGCAAATGCCTTCACCCGGAACGGCTTCACTGTTCACCTTCACGCGGTGGAAGACGGCGCTCGTGGCCTGCCAGCTAAATCTTTGTTTCGCCTTTTTAAAGATCTTGGTCTCTCCAGGAAAATAATCAATTCCTTTCTAGAAAAATTATCTAAAACCGCGATTTCTGCATCTCAAATTCTATGGCTTCGAAGGGGGAGTGAATGGGTGGTAAGGTGTACGCTCACATGTGGCAAGACAGCTGTCCTAAACCTACCACAGCCGGTTCGTAAGTCCGGAATCCACTGCTCACCCCCCAGAAGTGTAAAAAAAAATAGTATTATGATGGGCCCGACTCCGGTCGGTGAATTCCATGGCAGCTCCGTTTGTATTTTATTTATTTATTCAATAATTGTTTCACTAAATATGACAGTTGCATGCATGTGTTTTGTGTAGGTATATATGGAGGAGTACTAATAATATGAGATATTTGATCATTACGCGCCATAAATGGTAAATATGGGTTCAGTTTCTACGGATTTCAGTAAAGAAAGAGTACTTCTTATGGTAAAAAATATCCACGTAATTAAAGTCGCTGTTGCACTGAATGGTCACCTATATAATTCGCGTTTTGGGCGGTTAGTATAATACAAATATACGTCATATGACTAGTAAGTTCATATGACTGGTTTTTCAGCTCAGCACACGGAGCGATACTATACCTATCTCTGTGCAGGATTATTTCAAATAATTTTGCAGCAGCGGATATTACGGTAAGGGTCGTTTATTTTTTACCCGACTTCCCAAAAGAAGGCGTGTTATGTTTTTAGGGTTCATGTATGTGTGTTTTCCGTTTCCTTATTCCACCATAAGTTCTAAACGCTTGAACCGATTGATATTGTTAGATGTCATTCCGAGTGTCAAAGGGTATTATACCTACGTTCCACGACCCCTTGCTTTTATCTGAGAAAGCAGCGTCTTCAATATAAATCGCCGTGTTGCGCAAATCATGTTGACAGTCATCATTTGACAGTTTAGTTTATTTTTTGGTTCTTCCTCTTCGCGGCCGTTAGGAATAAGCCCGGTAGGCCAAGTACAAAGAGAGGCATTTGAAATATTAATTTAGCAAAATAAATTACACAAAGTGTTCAATTATTACTCTGCACAAAATATCACCGATATTTAAATAACCGTTTTTGGTTCTTACGAATTTATTACACCACTGCTAAAAAAAAGAAGTTTTATGTTTTTAGGGTTCATGTATGTATGTTTTTCGTTTTTTTATTACACCATATATTCATAAAAAAACATTTTATTACTTGAGCATCGAGGGCAACCGACTGAGTGCGACGGCGGCGGTGCGCTATCGTTTCGAGATACCTGCCGCAGGGCGTAAGCACTGCGACGCCACATTCAGAAAGCCGGGCTGATGGGCCTGGCCTTCGTGAAGCCCCGATAAAGGGCAATTGCCCAGCGGAAGATGCCGTGGGCCTTAGATAAAGCCCGTCGACTGACTCAAAGAATGTGTAATCGTCTATAGGTACTAGTTGTACTGTTTATAAAGATGACACGCGTCAACGGGGCCGTAACGGAGCTTCCGTAAATTGAATTTTGTTTCAACGAATGTTGTTGTAAGAACTCTATTATCTAAAAGACTTTTTTTCAGCGCGAACAAATTGTTTCTAATAATTCTAAATACAATAGTTCACTTTTTGTAACAGCAGTCGTGTTTTTTTATTTTTTTTATTATTGTTGTTAATGTTTCACTCAACTCCGCCTTTGTGAATCAGGAAAAAAGATGGATAACATACGGCCGCGATGAGAAGATTGTTAATATTTAACAAAGGTTCAAATAAGAATGAGTGACACGGCTTCAGGATATGTGGTGGGTCGCCATTTGGTTCAGCTAACTGTTTTAACTCAAGCCTCTTAAATGCGTATGTTACATCATAATTGTCGAGGGACCGAGCATTAATGCACTGGTTATATGGTGCTGTCGGCGCCCTACTCTCTGCTTTAGAGGCATCTAATAACGGGTTAGCATTTAGAGAGACAGATGAGAAGTAATCGGCCAATGCTGATACAACCTCTCCAGCGTAAAACTCTGCACCTTCTCATGTCACAAACAGTTGCTTACCGGGATATTTCCGCTGGCTGCGAATATAAAACCAAAACTTTGACTATCCTCTCGAATTTCCCACTCAATAAACGCAACGTATACGTATAGGTAATGCATGAGCTCGCGCTTGATTTTTAGATCCTAATTCGCTGAAAGTTTAGTAACAAATCGTCTATTTAATCCATAACTATAACATCCCACAACACTTGTCACGAATTGCCTACACGAGGAAAACTGGTCAGGGTAAATATATTTTCAGATTGAGAGCTACTCGGGGAAGTGACTCATTGTAGCATTGGTACAGTCAGTCATATACATGACTATCACAGCTGTCGACGTCATGATTATCATACGAATTATTCCATTTTTTTTAAATATATATTTTTATATACTAGCTACATGATATACAGACTTGTCCTCGTAGACTCCAAATACTCGTCTCCCAGGTACTTCCTTTGGCGGCGTCCGTAGTCACGTTGACACCGGTTCTCCTCGTTGTTACCAAAGTTAAGCAGCGTTGGGCGCGGTCAATACTTGGATGGGTGACCGAGTGTTTTACTGCTTGATGCTACAAATGCCCACCTAGAAGATGGTGCTAATAGGCAACAAGGCGGGTTCCACAAAAAGGCATATGCCTCGTGGGTAAAAAAAACACTTTTTTATAAATGAATTTTATTTACTGAACATATAATATCCTACTACTATTATAAACGCGAAAGTTTGTAAGAATGTATGTATGGATGTTTGTTACTCTTTCAAGCAGAAACTACTGAATGGATTTTGATGAAACTTTAAAATAATATAGCTTACACATCAGAATAACACATAGGCTATAATTTATATAGATATAGTGTGAATTATCCGAAATAAAACGATAAGTGTCAAGTAAGTAGGAAAAAAATCTGCCATCTGCGAGCTATTCTGGCGTGCGCCGCAAAAACCGTTGGAGTTACACATATATAATGTACAATGGAAATGTTTATCTTAAATAGTCTTACAAAAAAGCCCGCGACAGCATATATCTATATATTATGTGTAAGCCATTATCGCCAAAATAGTGAACCATAAATACAATAAAAAATAAAAATTTATTTCTAACGCACATTTGGTAGTAATAAATTTATTATTATATCAAAATAAATACTTTTATCACATCTGGTATTTAAAGTAGATAAATTTGTGTTTTACACTACATTATTTGGACAAATTTGGACAAATATTTGAATAGTAGTAGATTTTTTTATATTAAAAAAATAATTTAAATGATGTCATGTTTATTGGTCATGTTTATTGGTCATGTTTATTGGTCATATTATAAATTATCAACAATTATGAATTCTTATCAAAATAAGTGAATTTATCGTCTCAAGTGTTTAAAATAAAAGATTTTACCCTTTTACTATATAAATAGTTAAAGAGATAATACGACATAGGTATGGAACCGCGACCGTGTCGTAATCTATCTATACTAATATTATTATACTACTAATTATATTATAAAGAGGTAAAGTTTGTGAGTTTGTAGGAAGTAATCTCTGGATCTACTGAACCGATTTTTTAAAATTCTTTTACGAATAGAAAGTCACGTTATTTGTGAGTGTCATATTATCATATTAATCCGAAAAATGAAAAGACTTTTTCGTGGTCGTTGGATTACAAAATAATTCGGAGAAAAACGGTCGAATGAAAACGTTTCTTACGAACGCTGCTTTAACGATGAGAGATATATGATTGAGTTCTAGAGAAAAGTTGTAGAGCTTGGTAATGCCTACAAAAAAGACAGGAACAGCATATGTCTAAATTTTATATTTAAGTCACAAAAAGTAGTTTTTTATATTTAAAAAAATTATTTAAATCGTTAGGTCATGTTTATTGGTCATATTATCAACAATTATGAATTCGTATCAAAATAAGTAAATTTATCGTCTCAAGTGACAAAAGACTTTTCCCTTTTACAGCATATAAGTTTACTTTTACTGCACAAATGGTTAAAGAGATAAGACACTCACAAATAAGACACTCACAAGAAGACACTTACAAAAACGGTAATATAGTCAAATTGGCATGCAAATACATACATACATATGCAGTAAAAATATAACCCTTCTTTTGGCAGACAGGAAATAAATCATAGCACTCAAGACTAACCGAACCACACTCATAATTTCATCACAAGTAAAAAGTTTTACCGCCCAACGAAGTGGGCAAGGGTCAGCTATTCGTTTATAAAAGCCATTTCAGGCCCAAAATGAGAATAAAAGTTGATATTATGGTGCATAGTGTGGGTTTAGAAATAAAGGAAATTCAAAACCAAATATTCATTTTTATTCATCATAATTAATAATTATGCCTTATTACGTATCAATTAATAATTATGCCTTATTAATAATTAAAAAATAATTATGCCTTATTTATTATGCAAAGAAATAATAAAAAAATTAAAAAAAACATCATCAAAATTGTTTTTTGGTGTGCTAAAACGAGCGTTCAAAACACACAACCTCATCGCTCAAAACACTAGGCAGTACTAACATCGCGTAATGTCACCCGATTTGCAGAGATTGGGAGATAGTGGGGGAGTGGTACCTCGTTTGAATCATCGTAGCTGTCTTTTTTCTCGCTTCCACATACCATGAGTCGTATTTATTTTCGCACGAAACATTCGGGAGTGATCTTTTCTGCAGTTAAAAGCTTGCCCGAGTTATCTCGGGTGTGTGATTGTTCGCACATAATAGCCGCCCAAGTATACTCGGACGAGTGCATAGTGCACACTCAAATAAATACAGTTTAATAAATACATTATTATTATATGAATATAATATTATTAGGTATGTGAGGAACATTCAGAATACATTGGTGCAGATGCTCTTCACTATTAGTGCACTTCACTACCAGAGATTTTCCATAAGCAGTGATTTCAAGGCCCTGACCAACTCAAACGCTTTAATCAACGATGGCAGTTTATTGAAGAAGCGACAAAATATTACTTGTGTCCGTCGCTCTCCACACACGTTGATTTACTTTATTAGAAAGTTTAGAAAGTTAGAATCATTAGAAAGTTTTCCACGATTTGCCTGGTTACTTGTGAATAGCTAAAGTATTCCCTGAAGTCACCCCTTAATACATACTCAAATTTTATTAACCGACTTTAAAAAAAGGAGGAGGTTATCAATTCGGTTGTATCTTTTTATGTTTAGAACTCTGCCATTTATGAACCGATTTAAAAAAATCTTCTTTTATTTGAAAGGATTGGATTGGTCCCATTTTTATCAAAATCCTGTTCTGATGATGGGATCCAATAGGAATTGAGGGAACTCCTCAAATATTATTATATAAAGTTAAAAATGTACATGTTGATTCAATTCCGATGACAATGTAATTTTTTTATGGTAAGCATGACCTGATTCTACACCCTGGGTTGGCTCCCGACGAGGGGACTCCTCAACGGTCAACAGCACAGACAAGAAATTATGTATACTCATTCAGTTATAATAGCCCGTTCTAAGTTATACCATTACATGGCTGCTGCACCCAGGGTTGGCTCCCGACTAGGGAACTCCTCAACGGTCAACAGCACAGACACGAAATTTTGTATATGCATTCAATTACGACAATTATTAAAATTCTTCAGAAGTGCAAAATACGAGTAGGATGTTTTCAACATCTGAAATGAAATAAATACTCATTCAAATTTATGACATAAAATATAAAATAAATTTAATAACATTTTTACTCTACACTTACCGCTAAATATGTCTGTAGTGAAAGAGGATATATCCCACCAGCTTTAATGGTTATAGGCTTTTGAAACCTGATCATTAGTATGCAAAGATTTTGCGAAAATTCTTTATTCTTTGTATATTTGTACCAATCACATTCAGAAATTAGCTCCAATAAATCATTGTGCTTAAAAAAATAACAATACATATAATTACTCGTAAATTCAATTATCAATACGAAATGCATACCTGACTTTCCATTCGATTTCCAAAGTAATTATATATTAATAGCTCTACGTTTATAATGAAGAAACCTGCATATCCGTTAAAATCTCGTATGTTAAATGAGGACTGAAAAATAACAGCAATATAAAATAATAATATATTGAATACGAATCCGTATAAAATATCAAACTTTCTACTTACGGTACTGAGTATATATAAAAATAATCCGTTATATATCAAAACGCCGCCGAAATTTGCGAGAAAAACCCAGTGAAGCAATCCCGTAAACTCTGATATAATTCTATAATAAACAAGTCAAGAAATAATAGTAAAATATGAGATTATATAAAAATAAAAATATTTACTTCTAACCTAAGTATGCCTTGATGAATTTTAATGCACCGTATGAAGTTAGCGTTGATGTTTCCTATATTCATGAGTAGGTTATCTGTGGAAAATAATATTTATGAATTACATAAGTACATGATATGTTCAAGTGAGTAAGTAAATAATATGTTCCGGTGATATTAAAAAAACTAACCATTTACATTTATTGGAATTTCATGTTTTAAAATATTTTTGATATCACATTTTAAAATATCGAAAATACCAAATGACAAATAAATGAAAGAAACAGAGAAAAATGTTGGAATAAGATAAAAACCCCCTCGAAGTGCGGTAACAGTTATTTGATAAACAAACATTATTTCATATCTGAAATAAAAAGAAATCAATGAATTAATGGCTCGTATGTGATGGACAATTCATAATAAAATATTCAAAAAATGTTACGCTGGAGATACACTTATATCGATATTAAATATCACTGGGTTTGGCAAAGAAGTGAATGGAACATCAGATATCATAGCTGTGCTCGACATTGATACAATAACACTGAGACATGTTATAAATATAAAAAATCGTGTCGCATTTATTATATGCCGCGCCTTCAAAGGTAGTTGCCCATGTTCATTGGTAACAAGATCGATACCTGTAAAATGTGATTTAAAAAGTTGCCTAATAATAAATGCATAACAATATATCGAAAAGTCACATTATATTTCAACAAAATTATAATAAGATGAAATATTGCTTACCGAAGAGAGAATTAATATCATTTAAAACCTTTATAATTGCAGATGATTGTATCAGAACAGCAATCGATTTCAATATCGCAACATTATAAGCAACCACTTCATATACAAACCGCATTAAGTTATTTACTTTTTCTGGGTGCTACAAAATAAAATTGTTAAGTACTTATTAATATTTCTATAAATACATATTGCTTTTATATTTATAAATACATATTGATTTTTTATCTTCTCAACTCTAATATCGTTTTATGCTGCTATTACCTGTATAGATTGAATAATATCAAGAAGCGGGCTTACGATAAAACATATAAATGTCACGGAAATAAAAATATAAACTGATCTTTTCCAATTGCTGACATATTTTTCAGGGGCTAGGATGCCCATTACATTCATAATTTTTATTTGAGTACCGTATGTTTTCTCAATAAATGTGACCATCTTATCGACAATGGCGTCGCTAGCGACTCTAAATTCGTATAGACTGGAAGGTAAAACTATACGGATACTCATGAAGATATGATATATTTCTTTTCCATAATAAATATCTATCATTAATATTATGATGATGACAACCTACAATTAGGCGCATTAATTGACATGTGGTTAATAAAACATTATTGTAAAACATTCACTTATTTTTCTACAACAAGAAAAGAAACCAAAATAATAGTTCTGCCGTGAGAAATTAATCACATGTTAGCAGGTACATAATCATATGGTACGGTGGAAAGGCTAATTATAACCTAAGTATTGTTTTTCGATTTTCCCTATTTCATAAGAGTAAAAATGCCACGATCTATCAAGTTCCCATTTCTTGCGATTCACATTGATAATTCGCTGATTTTTCGATTATTTGAGAAAGATCACATATATTTAGTATTGAGAATGAGTGCGATCCTTCAACCACGCCTGCGTATTACAATATAAAATCAATGGTATTACGTACGACTGCGTATACGGCTTTGCTGTCAACGGATTCTATTAATTTGGTACTCCTATATGCAGTCTTCTTCTTCTTTTTTTGATTTGATGGCTCCACCCAAAGGAGGTGATTTCTGCCACTCAATGCAGTCAATAGTACAGCTGCCGAAGGCTAACGTTTCACGTACCTGTCTAAAATAGAATCAGAGATTTTTCAATTTTTTGATTATTTAATGAAATGTCTAGAAAAATATAGCAATGTATAACCATATTAAATTTACATGAATAATAATCCGTTGTGATTTTGTAACTGCCAAAAATAACGCAATTTTACACAAAACTTGATAAATTGAAATTACAACCAGAAAAGAGACAACTTTTTTTCAATTTGCAACTATTCACATTACAATAATAAGTTGCTATGATTTTGGCAATTTAATTATTTCGTTGTCGTTGTCTTGTTTTCCTCGATTTTTTCCGTCAACGTTACCTTTTAGTAATTAGCATAACTGACTAAATCTGACAGGTGCCGTTTGTATAGCAAGCGGCATTGCCAATCACTAAATAGTATAAAAGAAAGTCGCTGATTCCTCCACCTGTTTCTCCACGTTCTCCTTCTAAACCAAGCAACGGATTTTGATACGGTCTTCACTGAAATAAAAAACGATAATCGGGGAAGGTTTGTTCATACTGTGTAATGACGATTTATCTGTAATCATTGTACACAAAACGATCGAATCAAATCGCATTTATTGTCTTCAAAAACTTTTACATAATTGTTTAGACACTTTATATAGCCGCTTAATGTTAAAATAACTTTAAAATGGATACTAAATATTTCATTAGAGACTTACCGCACAATTGATAGTTATATTAGATATTTATAACTACAGTTGATCATGAAATTATAATATTAAAATTAAATGGTCCTACAAATAAGAAATATATTTGATTATGGGAGATATTTAGAAATAATAGTAGGTAATAATATAATAATCAATAAAATGGTACAAATGTCAAGTTAAAAAAAATAAATCGACATGGAAATTGTCAGTCATCTAATTATAATTCGTTAATATTATATAATTGTCTCGCAATAAGGAAGCCTTTTAATTTCGATTTAAATTTTGCTATTTTTCCGTTTCTATATATAATTTTAATATTCTCAGGCAGTTTATTGTAACACACCATTCCAACGTAATTTGGATCCCTTTTGGATAATTCTAGAGATGAACGGGGTAATGCTAAATTGTGGCTACATCTGGTGAAATGCGAGTGAATTTCTTTTTGGCTCTTCAGCTTTCCTATGTTTTTTAATATTAACTTTATGCATTCAAATATATATAATGATGGTAGCGTTAGAATACTATTTTTGAAGTGACCACGACATGATTCATTATGGTTAAGGTTAATGCCTGCGAATAACATGTGGAATTCCGACGACTAAAAGCTGCAAATGACTGTTTAAAAAAGGAGTCCGTTCAAATGTTCTTATCCATATATATCTCGGAAATTTGCGAATTTGTGAGGAACTACGATGAATATTTCAACATAAGCAATGTACATAAGCTACAGGCACCCAAAACAAAATAAATTTTATTTAAAAAAGCATCTATATCTCATTAAAAATGTGTAACCACCTACCTGTAAATATTAAACAGTTAAAGGGAAAATAAGAAATGAATAAACGTTATAAAATAAATATACTTTATATTACCACTCCTCATTTTATCCCGTGCGAAGCCGGGTAGCTAGTGGAAAATAAAATGGAAAACATCTCTTCCATCATTCCTTTTTAAACCGATTGCTGAGGCTGATGGAAATCAAAATTATTTTATTATTTAAGAATACTGTTCGCGCGGACATGGTGAAATACGTGTGTGCATTTAAAAATATTGTTTAAATTTAAAATATTGCTTCTTCTTCGGGTGCCTCTCTAACTATAACTCTTCTATACTCTTCTAACACATTGCTTGTCCTACTTCATTGCTGGAAATTCGTAATAAAAAACGTTTTTCAAGGTTTTTTGTGATTTTCCTGAAATGAATTATGAATTAATCAGTTCTTTCTAAATGTAAGCTTCTCAGAACTTTTAAAATCGGCTATTCTTAAACCATTATATAAAAGAGGCCACAGTTCTGACATTAATAATTACAGGCCTATCTCATATCTCACAAATTTGTCTCAAATATTTGAAGAGTCCACAGATGGTGCAAAAAACAGCGTCATCTGCGTAGAACAAAATGTTTTCTGAAAAGGTATGTGCGGGATTCTCTAATATCGTGAGTTATTAATGATCAGAGTATCCACTTTGTGTCGTGATGTTTCCTCGGCGAGCACATGCGGTAGATAAACACAGTGTTTAATATTTAGACCATTTAATTATCAAAGAGAAGTTAAGGAGAGATGGCTTACCAGTGATAGAGTTGACAGTGACAGTGAATAATTATGCTAATTGTACGTGCTTATATATCAGTAGAATTGCTGCAAGTGGGGTAAATTTCATGTGAATAAAAAGTGATGATCCTGAAAGACGCTGTTTTCTATACAATGATAAAACTGCCTTGTTTGAATGACTCGTTTAAAAATTAAATTATTGTTTCTTTGAATACTATTTGTCATCAACCCCTCAAATGAATGGCGATTAGCTCGGGTTTGCCTACGGCAAAATGTATATAAATTTATATTTACATTTACATTTACATAGAGCGGGGTTTACTATAGAGCTATAGCATTACTATAGAGCGGATTACTATAGAGCGGCGCATATTTACATTTATATAAATTTATATACATTTTGTATACATTTTGCCATAGGCAACCATTATTGGACGCCTCACATGCGAGGGGTCAAGCAAGTCAACATTTTTGCCTGTTTAATTACGTCAACCGTCTCTTGGAATCGAAAATGTTTCTTGATTAAATGTTACATGGTTCATCATGAATGAATGAATGAATGAAAATCTCTTTATTGCACAGTAAAATAAGGTACAATTGCGGACTTATTGCTACACTACAGCAATATTTTCCAGTCAACCAACATGCTGGTGTGAAAAGAAGAGTAGGCAACAAATTATAGCCTAAAATTAAATTTGAAATTATAGCATATAATATACATTGTGTGTGTATCTAAAGTAAAATGTAAATATATAAATAAATTTTTGAGTTTGACATATTATATGTATATGTATATACATACATATTTTGATATATTAACAAATAAATAAATAAATAAATAAGTAAATAAATAAACTGCCAAAATAAGGTAAGGAAAGGGAGGGGATAACGGAAAGGTTAGAATTTATGATTAATATTTATTGTGAAAGGAAGTGCTTTTTCAATGATTGCTTAAAGGTGAACAGCGAGCTAGCGCCTCGAATAGTTAAAGGAAGCTGATTCTACAGTCGAGCTGCATGTACGGAGAAGGAGTAGGAAAAAAAGTGGTATTGTGTTTTGGGATACGTAGGATATTATTCTGACTTGAACGAAGTGGGAGACCATGACTTCCTAATCCGGTAAAAGCCTCGTTGAGGTAGGAGGGAGATGTAGGGTTGTGTATGACATTATATAGAAGTGAAAGGATATGCAAATTTCTCCGGTCCCGTATACGAAGCCATTGCAATTTTGATCGGTACTCAGAAACATGGTCATACTTCCTCAGATTGAATATGTACCTTATGCAAACGTTCTGTAGGCGCTCAAGTTTATCCAGTCTGTTTTCGGTGAGATCCAAATATGCGACATCGGCATAGTCTAGTAACGGCAGAAGCAGACTTTGAATTATGGTTTGCTTAGTGCTTACAGGGAGGAATCTCTGCAACCTCCGAAGGCTATGAAAGCCATTATATATTCGCCTGCTTACTTCGTTGACTTGTGCTTGCCAAGAAAATGTCTCGTCCACGAGTATGCCTAAATTCTTTACAACTTTAGAATACCCAATGACGTTGCCCTCGATTTCTACTTGACGTAAAGATGATAGAGAAATAGGAGACAGTAATTGTTGACTGCCAATTATAATTGATTGGGTCTTAGTAGGATTTAAGACAATGCCATGACTTTTAGCACAAGAAAATATATGGGCAAGAGCCGAGTTCATATCAAGTATGGCAGAGTCAATATCGTCCGGTTTTGTGTGGATATAAACTTGTAGATCATCAGCGTAAAGGTGATACGAGGTGGTAAGGTTCTCGGTTATGGGGCTGATAAATATAGAGAAGAGAAGAGGGGAAAGGACTCCTCCCTGGGATACGCCGGCAGTAAGGTCGATCAGATCGGTGGAAGTGTCGGCTGATTTAACACACTGTTTGCTGATGATACTTCTTTGACGTTTAAAATTAGTCGACAATTGTACAATTATGACGAAGTTAACAATGCACTCTCAAAAGTTGTCCATTGGTTTAATGTAAATAACCTACTATTAAATGAAAAAAAAACCAAAGTGATTAAATTTTCTGCACCTAATGTTAAGCAGGTACAAACCAATGTAGAAATATATTTATTTATTTATTTATTTATTTATAACGTACAAGAACAAAAAAATACAAGGACATGCATACTGTTGTACATGAGGAATAATTAAGAACAAACATTATAATAGCGAAAAACATAGCTCTATGGATATAAATATGCTAGCATATCCGAATGAGGCGAAATCGCACAACCAACTAGACCTAGAAGGTCTGTCTCTGGCTGTGCTGTGTTATACCAACTGTATTTTTGTAACTCGCGAACTGACGAAGGTGATCAATTTTAAATATTTCTAAATCTAACAAATGTGTTGTTTACACAAATTAAAGTAAAATTTAAAGTAATATGGAACAAGACTGGAGCCTGTTGCTTCAACTGTGTTTCTAGGGATAACAATTGACTCCAAATTACAATGGGGCCCACAAATTGAGAAAATGTCAGGAAAACTTAGCTCTGCGGCATACGCAGTTAAAACAATAAGGCGGCTGACTGATGTAGATACAGCAAGAATAGTATACTTTAGTTACTTTCATAGCATTATGTCATATGGGATTCTTCTTTGGGGAAGCTGTGCGGACATCAATAACATCTTTATACTACAGAAACGTGCTGTAAGAGCTATATATAAACTTGGTCCTCGAGTTTCACTTAGAGAAAAATTCAAAGAGATAAATATTCTTACTGTTGCATCACAATATATATATATACGAAAATCTGTTGTATGTCCACAAGAATACTGACAAGTTTAAAAAAAAAAGTGACACTCATAATGTTAATACTAGACATAAGCATAACCTAGTTGTACGTGCTACTCGTCTCCACAAAATAAGCAATTCTTTTTTGGGACAATGTATACGCTTCTATAACAAACTTCCTCATACTATTAGAGAACTATCTGTAAATAAGTTTAAAGCCACCATCAAAGCAAAATTGTATAAAAAAGCATACTATACAATATCTGATTATGTAAATGACAAAACGGCTTGGGAGTAAGGCTTGGACGCATCATAAGAACATAAATTAAAAATAATATTTAATTGTGTCTATATGAATAAAGAACATTTTGATTTTGATTTTTGATTTTGTCGGCGCCCCTTCAGATAAGAGTCAAACCACATTACTGCATCATCTGAGATTTTGAGAGAGTGCAACCGCTCCAGCAATAGATCAAAATCGACCGTATTAAATGCGCTACTGAAATCTAAGAGTGTGAGAATTGTGAGTTTTCTATTGTCCATAGCGCATCTAATGTCATCGGTGACTTTGACCAGAGCTGAGGTGTTGCTGTGACCAGGGCGAAAACCGGATTGGTGAGAATTAAGTAGTCCATGAGAGACAAGAAAGTGGTTTAGTTGGATGTATGCGACGCGTTCTATAACCTTCGAGAAAATAGGCAATATAGAAATTGGCCTATAGTCTTTGGGCAGCAGAGGTGAAGCATGTTTTAGGTAAGGCGATGATAAAGGCCCGTTTCCAAAGAGTAGGGAAGCTACGATTTGTGAAAGAGAAGTTAATGATGTGAGTGAGAACTGAAAGAATTGGCTCAATAATTGGGCTGATAAGTGCAATATTTAAATTGTCGCACCCAGTCGCATTAGTTTGTATTTTTTTGATGATGCGTCGTAGTTCGTATGGCGTGGTGGCCGTGAAATTAAATTGTGTGATAGGTGGTCTCACTCGTTGTCTAATGTTATGAATGGATGTTGATTTAATCAATGGGTCAATGCTTGACGGTTGGATGGCAAAGTGGGAATTTAGAGCATTGAGATCAACATCCAGGCTTGTAGAGCTGTTTTTGGACTTTCCCACACCAAACGACTTAAGAAATTTCCAGGTGTTCTTGGGAGTAGAGTTTAGCAAAGTCCTGCATATGTAGGACCGTTTGGCACTTCTGCACAATTGGTTGCATCATTATAAGTCACTACAGCTATATCAAAAATCCACATTTCAAATTGGAGAAATCAACATGATATTAATTATTTATATTTCTAGGACTACTGAAATATTTTTTTTAATAACATTGGACTTCCTTTTAAATGTAACTTTGATTATTTATTAGAATGTTTTGTTTAAATTTGCTTGAATATTTTTGACTGATAACTGTAAGTAAATCTCAAAAATACCAATTCAATCTATTAATACCATAACAGATTAATAACTGTTAAGAAGATCTGAAATAGGAAGATTCTGCAATTGAATTGTAACGGTGAAGTCAAAATTAACTTGAAGATTGCCCTTCGAAGAACTTATATATATATAAGGCTTGGAGTTACTACTAAATAATCTTGTCTATATTTCTAATTCAATGATACTTACAGGAAATGAGTATATTCTGTTGATGACTCTAGAACAATCACCAATATTTACCAACGTTGGTAAAATGTCTGGTGAAACATTCGATAAATCGACATATTACAATCTTTCCTTTCTTGTCAAGACAAATATCGTCATACGTGGATCGTTTCTGATATTCGTTTCTGATATTCCAGATACAGCGCTGTCTTAAGCTAAGTGTTCCAATTAATCGTTATAAAACTTGATCCTCAAACGTAGACTCATTACGTCGATTATAAATTCATAGCAGTAGAGGGAATGTATGTATTGAAGTAGAAGTAAGCAGAACATCCGAAGCGGTGTACTAATAAAGGATTTGTTAAAACACTGATAGCCTGAGAGAATCAACCAAATCAACAAAGCTAAATATATCACCTTTTTTACATATATAGTTTAATCTATTGTATAATAGTCTGCGATCGAATATTTGAAAGAGTAGTACGTTTGTGTGGCGGTGAACAACACACTCATAAATACACTGAGCGCTCAGCGTGGCAATCAATATTGCAAAATACGAAACAGCTGCAAAGTAGAATGCCTCCTTATTCTTTATGGAAGATCCGTTCGGCTCGCCGTTAACATCCTTAACATATATAACAACTGACAGAGGAACTGCTAAGAACAACCTGTTTTTATCCATTGATATCATATGATAAAAACGGGTAAGAATGTATTGCGATAGGTACATCTACATAGCTAAAGCGTAGGTCTTTTGCGCTCCTAATAAGTATCTGTTATTTGGCTCCTAAGATATCTGTATTTTTTTTTGTTGACAAGTAAATTTTGAAAACCTACTTCTTTTGCGTCAAATGCAATCCATCTTGCCTTAATATATTTTTCTCGGCTGATACACCATTATTTTTTAGGAATGTTATAAGAAATACTGTCTAGAACCGAGGATCCTTGTCTTCGACAGGCACGCCGTGACTGGAGGGAGCACTGAAGGTTCCACAATAACCTAGATTTGTCAAGCAATACAATCATTTTTGTTAAATAAACTATATGGTTTGATTTCCATGACAGGGTGTGCTCTTAAATTCCTTATTGTTTACAGTAATATACAGAACATACAATTTGACGCTTAGGTATGTTCGTCATTATATAAAATAACGGTTTAACTGTGGAAGTCGGTGTTGAATACTCTTTCGAAATATGAAAAATTATGTATATCATATACCTAGACATCTCAAAAATACTAAGAGAACATTTTAATCTCTTATCGACAGGTACCAACGGAATGATGCCTATCAACACAATAATCTACTTAGTCGAATCGAGCAATATTGGTATAAATGCTGGTGGATTACTTAACTTAGATAAGTCGTTATTCTCCGGCTTCATATCAACTATAGTATCCTATGTAACGATATTGTTGCAATTATTAACTGACCCTGCCAATGACCTCAATGATACAGTTACCGGCAACAGAAAATAAATTACTAAGAATGAAGGGATGACAGTTAAGTCCGACGGAATTGACTAATCTCATTAAGTTAGGTTATTTACATTCAATTTTATTGAAGTTACTACATAAAACAGGAAGCGGTACCAAGATCAATGATGTCAAACGGTGATGATACTGCAGCCAGCAGATCTGAAAAACTCCAGTTCCCCATTGATAGTTACTATTTTAAGTATATACCCAAAATAGTATATAAAATAGTCAAATCTTGAACGTTTACCGAATACTTATAAGAAAAAAATCTCGAGTGCATTGGCACGTCTTCTGAACAGGAACGGTTTTCTGCACATAACTACAATATTATACACAAACACAATTAGGTGATTATGTTTGTGTATCACTAACACATTCTTCATATACACACATACGCGCACTTTGTACTTCACGTGCACGCGCTTTCACCAATGGGGATGTTTACTTCTATTGGATATGTTTACTTCTTAGTTTCTGAAGAGTGTGAAGTCAGCGGCGCAACGCGGTTGGAAGTTCTATAAAATACACACGTGACAAGCGCCTATATAATAGTTCTTTAGATGAGTTTAACCATGTTTCACTAAAGTTTCTGCTTGTGTATGTTTATTATAAAGATATATTTAGTATAAACTAATAAAGTAGCGTCCGTAGAGTCCGTAGCCACGTTGACACCGGTTCTCCTCTTTGTTACCGAAGTTGAGCAGCGTTGGGCGCGGTCAATACTTAGATGAGTGATCGCCTGAGTGTTTGACTTTGACTGCGTGATGCTATAAATGCCCACCTTGAAGATAGTGCCAATAGGCAAAAAGGCGGGTTCTTCACGAAAAAGCACATACCTTGTGTAGGTAAAAAAAAAATAAGTTTCGACTTTTTAATTAAATTAAGTACCTGCCTGCCAATGAATACTTCCCAATTACACTCATAAGTATAATTCACAACGTTTCTGTTATCGGAAATTACGACAGAAATTGAAAACACTTCCATTATTGCAATTCTAATAAATTCATATACCGTAGATTGGGGCTACTTTGATTCACGGGGCTAGATTGATAATCACTTCCTCTTTGTTATTTTTTCGTAATTGTGGTATCCCAGAGCATCGTGGCAAAATATAAAAATCGAATCTGGCAACACCAGAGCTGTCATCGCGACATACAACGAGTCCACGGCGATTTGACTTCTGGAAGTTTATTTAAAAAAATAGTTATTTTGAAGCAATTTTTCGACGAAAAAACTGTTCTGCAAAACTTTGGATGTGCCAAGGTATGTGTAACTGTTATGGATTTGTTTTGAAGCTATGTTCTACACATGGTTCCTTCTTTACGATTCTAACCTCTTTGTTTCGATTTGTCGGCCATATTGGCGACTACAACTTGCATTATTTGGCGTGGGGTAACGTTGATTGGGGGTGTGGGGTAAAATTGATAGGTATCAAAGAAGCCCCTTTGAATGTTGTGTTTCATTGAATATTTTGTCTATCTTTGCTGTATCGTTAATATATGTGTCTATGAAATGTAACAATGGTAATTGTGTATGTTGTTATAGGTTGCAGCCATCATGGTGCGAACATACAAGAAAAAACCAGGATCAAGGAGCTACAAGAACTACGACGAAAATATTCTGAATGCAGCAATCACAGAAATTTGCGATGGGGCATCTATTAAGTCGGTGTCCGAAAAATACAAAATCCCTTACGGGACGCTTTTCAATAAGTATAAGGGGTTGCATGGGAAACCACTAGGAAAACACACAATATTCACCACAGATGAAGAACTCGCAATACTTAAGGGCGCAGCCATATGCGGAGACTGGGGGTTTCCTCTCAGTCTGATGGACATAAGAATACTTGTTAAAGCGTATCTAGACCAAGTCGGAAAAGAAGTAGTACAGTTCCAAAATAATACCCCAGGTGTCGATTGGGCCTACAGTCTACTGAAACGGCACAAAAACTCATACGGACAACGACTGTCAACAAACATCAAAAGGGCTCGTGCCATAGTCGATCGGCCTACCGTTGAAAATTATTTTCAAAATTTGGAGGATACTCTAAAAGATATACCACCGAGTAACATCTTTAACTACGACGAATCAAATGTAAGTGATGAACCCGGAAAAAAGAAAGGGATTTATCGTCGTGGAGTTAAGTACCCCGAAAAGATCGCGAATCATTCAAAAAGTTCTACCACTGTTATGATGTGTGGATCGGCAGATGGTGTATTGCTTCCACCTTACGTAATATACAAAAGTCTTCATTTGTATGATACATGGAAAGAGGGAGGCATCAAGGGCGCTCCATGTTGCACCAGAAGTTGCTGTTCTACGGGAACCCGGTACAACAGAACAATGCATGGATGGATTGACAGCAATACATTCTTCGACTGGTTCAACTCGTCATTCTTACCGCATGCTAGACGTTTAGAGGGCAAAAAAGTACTTATAGGTGATAATTTATCCTCACATTTCAATGACGGTGTTCTCCGACTGTGTGAAGAATATAATATATCTTTCGTGTGTCTTATCCCGAATTCCACACACTTATGCCAGCCTCTTGATGTTGGGTTTTTCAGAGCGTTCAAAGAAGCATGGCGACAGACGCTGAGCCAATGGAAAAACCAAAATCCTAAAGCTGCGACGATATCCAAGGACGCATTTCCCTCAGTTCTAAAGAAAGCTTTGATATGTATGGATGCCAAGCCACCAAAGCCTACTAAGAACAGCGACGCAAGACCTGGTGATAGGGAAGCCTCTGCAATAAAAAGAGACTTGTTAAATTCCTTTTATGCCACAGGAATTTTTCCATTGAATAAAAATAAAGTCCTCGACCGTCTTCCACAGAAACCTACCAACACTCCGACAAAGATTGTCAATAATGTTTTGGTGACCTTCTTACAGAGCCAGCGTTATCCAGATAATAACGAACCACGACGAAAGAGAACTCGTTTGATGATGGAGCCTGGAACAAGCGTGGGGACAGTCAGTGCTAACGGCGAGCCTGCAACTGAAACTAATGATATCGAAGAAGTTGCAGGTTCTTCCCAGAACGCTGAATGCGTGCAGCCACAAAACGAACTTCTCAACGAAGGCACATTTGTTCTGGTTAAATTTTATTCCCAGAAGAAGAAGAGCTTCGCCTACAAATATGTTTGTAAAATAATACAGCGATTATCAGATAATGAGTTTGTAGTGGCAGGCTATAAAACTAAGAACAGAGAGAAAACTACTTTCAAGGCTATCCCGAATGACGAACCGTCGATTGATTTCTCTGACGTTCTGCTTATCCTGTCTGCACCGTCTGTTACAATCATTAATGAACACTACACCGAGTACACATTTCCCCTGAAGATCGATACAAACGAACCTTGATATTATTTTAATGATGTTGTTTAGAAGTTACCGTTTGTTTTCTGTTTTAAAATATGCCCAAATAACGCTAATAAAAAATATTGATAAGATTTTTATTCGTGTTTTCATTTACCAAAGTAGCCCCCGTCTTCATTCATGCCCTATCTAGTACATTGCCTGTACTTATCAAAGTTACCCCCACTTAATTTGATAGCCACATATTTTATTTTGCCTGTAATTCTTTAACACTCCAGTAGATTTTATTTTTAGGGACTTGTTTGACTTCGTGGAATAAAACTGAGCATTTTCCATGAAAAAAATCATTGGGTATCAAAGTTACCCCGACCATGGTTTAATGTTGATAGCACCTTATTCTATTTTTTTTTTTTCAAAAACTGGTGGATGGCAATTTTTTTTTTACACTTACTGTAAAGTCTAAGCCGCGACTGGGATTCAAGTATTTTTTTGGATAACCTACGAAGCCTGGTTACAAAAATATGATACTTTGAATTTCTAAAACTATCAAAGTAGAATCTACGGTACTCGATTAGACGATGTCGGTACGTTGTATGTTAAAGTATTAACGTATTGCTAAATACGTCTTTAATGGATACCATTTCTTCAATGTATTCATTTAATGCCATTATTTTATTAATTGGTGGATCGAAGGCATATCTTAAAAGAAGCGACATTCAACGCCCTACGACCTGGTTCAAATTGGCCTTATTCTTTTGACTCCCGATTTTTTTATATGTGAAAGATGTCAATGTGCAACCAAAAGTCTTAACACCAATGAATGAGAACGCTTGCACTTTTATGCTTTCACGTTCGTCGCACTAATGATAATATAATAATAATAACTACTCTTTATTTGCATTTAAAGACATAAATCGGCAATATCGAACAGCTAACCTACACGGATTGGTAGAGTAGCACGGTGTATACAAAATGTATTAAAAATAGTAATAACTTTTTTTTAACCCAAACAAATAGTAGATAATATATTAAATATATTAAAATGAATAAAAACACGACTGCCGTTACAAAAATGAACTGCTGTATTTATATTTATTTTATTACAATTTTTTATGAAATATTTGTGGTTTATGTATGTATCCATATATATACATATTTTCGGAATGTACTCAATTAGACTTCTGACGTGAGACTGAACACGATATATTTATGTTAATTTATTGACAATTGAAGACTTTGACATTTAGACAACTATTTTATTGATATTTGGACAATTAGGGTACCCTATTACACTCGGGATGATATAACGATTCTAACAATATGACATAATTCTAAATCGCTTGGAGCGTTTAGATGTTATGGTGGATTAAAAACCGGAAAACATACATAGATGAACCCTGAACACATTACACTCCTTTTTTGTTGGGCAGTCGTGTAAAAATACGTTATCACCAATAAACGCCTGAGAGGATGATGCAGGGAGAGACATAGAAAAGGTATAACTGACAGTTATTTTGTAGACTCCCGCCGGTCAGTTGGCACAGTCAGGAGCTTTGTTTTCGGGAGCCGGCGCCGGAAACAGAGGCACATACTACTTTTTTAAATAAACCGATCCTTTAATACCAAATACATTCATTAGTATTTATCGTATTCAATTAACCACAATAATTAAAATAATAAACCGTCGCAGCAGCAGCACGATCTCTCGGACAAATGCAGCACTATTACATAATTGACGATTTTGCGCGGTTACATTCGCGCGGTACCTCCCCTGCTCTGCTAAAAGCTTTCCATGTCACCACATAGATAGCAATGTGGATAGCTTTGTATTAGGTAGCCTGAAAATTTTGTATAATACGGCATTTTCGTTTTTACGAAATAGATGCGAATTTATGCGAAATTTCTTGAAATTTGAAAAAAATGCGAAAATACACACCTGAAAAAGTTTCACTGAAATGTCTCTGCAGATGAGATTAAATACAACAAATGAAGCCTATTTTCATATTGGTCAGTTATTTTGCCAATCTGTGGCTGCAAGTCACCATCTTAAAACAAAATACATTACTCTAAAACTTCTCAAAAAATCCTTTTACCGAGAATTTTGTCAAAAGGAGCCGATTGATGGGTTATACCATTGATTAAAATCAATGGTTATACTCACTTTCATCGCCTAATGCTTCAATCAGTAGTAAATAGGAATGAAGATGAACATATTCTGGGGTACCAAATGCTGCTTTTCAACCTTTGCTGAAGCAGCGTTATAGGTAGTTACTTCTACGCTGTTAGTTGAACAAAGTAGAAGCAAAACGATTCTTTATTAAAATTATATACCTTGTGACACGATTGCTGTTTACCCCGATAAATTCGCATTGCACTTTAAGTAAACAACAATACACACGCATAAGATGCATGCAGCGCCATCTTGATGCAATTCACAAGCTTTGCAAGCTAGGACGGTCATATACGACGTACGACTATCGTAGTATCTACAAGCGTACATTTGACACCGAATCCATTGTCGGCTAGTCGATTGCCACAAGTAAATCTTGTATTCAGTTATGAAAATGGATTTTAGGAAAAAGAATAATTTTAATTAAGTCGGTAAAAATAAAGAAAGATCAAATTATAAACCAGGATGCTAGGAAAATTAATACAATAATTTATTTGGGTATTATACAATTTTTAATACACAAAATCATGATTAACATTGGTAATTAAATTCCGTACGTAAAAACGCGGACACTTAGCCACATTAAATCAGATCCGCTCAACTAGAAATTAAATCTAGTATTTTATAAAAATACTGTAACAATTATTCAAATTAATAAAATAAATGTAAATTAAGCACCGGAAGCCTAAACGAGTCGAGTAAGAATCCATCATTAGACGGCCATGTTTCCGCCCTTTCTTTTTCGAATTCGCAATTCAGCTGGTGCGGTCGATATTAATTGAGAATCCCGTGGTGCACGTAATCAGATAAATTAACCCGGTGAGTTTTGAAGCGGTTGTTCAATATTTAGATACAAGATGAATCCTTATCCGTTCGGTTGGGAAGGGATGGATTGAAGAGTGAGCCGACTCCCTAGGATTGGGCAAACTGACTCCTCATTTTCCTTCTCTCCCACTTATTGCTCCTGTGTAATTACAGGGATTCTCCTATCGGATTAATCTTCTCCGTTGGACCATTCCTGCCGATCTACCTACCGAATCGCAAGACGGTCGACCGCGACCAACGTAAACATCATCGCACGTACGAGAGTGCCGCCCGTCGCATGTACATCAGCCGCCGTCTCCCGTGGGAAAGCACGGCGTAGAGCGGGAAGAGGAAGAACGGGGATCGGCCAGCCGAAAAGAAACGCGACTCCGTCGAAGATCGTCACATCCTACATTCCCGTGTCCCCACGTGCTACAATCCAATAAGTGTTCTAAAATCCAATACTTTGTAAGCCGACCCTGGATAAGGATCGCACGTCTTTTGCTCTTCTTTCAATGATTCTAGTTTCTACTTTCTTTATATTCTCGTAATGGGGACTAAGATCCCAATAAATCGAATTCTAACAAAAACAAGTGACTTTTACTAAGGGGATTCTAGTTTCTACAGGTTACTATAGATTCTATAGGTCACCAAAGGTATCCCCCAACTATATATTTCACAACCTAATGCCGCCGTTACGGACATAACGATTCTAAATGCTCAAATATTGGAAGTACAGCAATCTTAGCTGTTAATTAATATTAAATGTATAAATTGTAGGTTTATTAAAAAGTTGTTTTATGAACAGTATATGCGAATTTTCGATATTTTAAATTTTCTTTTTGCGAAATTTCTGTTTTTTTTTTTACGAAAATTCCGTTTCTCTAATAATAATATGTGTAATGTAGTAAAATGAAACGATTCGGCTAATCCGGTTATGCCGGCAATAAATTGTAATTCATTAAAATTATAATACACGACTGGCCATTTTCAGGCTTATTTGATTAAGCCAATTTCTCTCTATGGATGGAATAAAAAACTCTATGAAAGCAGAGATGTACCCGCAGACCCCATGGCCTTTGGGGGCAAATATAGCGGGGGAGGGCTATAGCCCCCTCCCCCCGGTATATTTGCCTAAAATTTGTTATTTTCTAAATAAACCCGCCCAGGGCACGATGAAAAATTACTCATAGCTTTGCATAGCAATAGCAAAAATTGATTAATTTTGCAATATTTGATAAAATGTTGACATAAGAATGTAGCACGATTTTAGCTAGAAGGGGCCTCTACATGGTGGCCTCTAGTAGGCTGCATTAGCTAACCTGCATTAGATATCTCCCTTGCGGGGGGAGGGGTGGGGGGTTGAAGCTATAGTTGCGTCACTGTATTAAAAGAAATAATAGATCAAGAGAAATGCTACTTGACTAGGCCTTTTCAGGCGTATTCGTTTAAGCCTATGTAGCTGTGGGAAGATACAAATACAAAATGTTTCCACGCGGTAACACGTGCTCGATTGCTAATGGGGTAGTAATAAAACAAGCCTACACAACTTCGTTAAATACGATACTATCGGGATAATTTTTTTATTTGATCACATCGACGTCTGAACTAGACTAGTCAAACACTATAATTATTGTATTTGTTCGATACCATTCCTGAAATCGACCATCTATATGCTACAATACCATTGAATCAAGGCATTTTTTGACATAAGGGGCCGTCCACATATTACGTAATCACCGAGGGGAAGAGGGGGGGGGGGGTTGGAGCTGAGGCTTAAGCTTGATTACGATTTACAATAGAAATTAAAATTATTTTGGTTTCGTTTCTAACATTTTTATTTCATTTAATTTACTGGTCAATGTATACTGGTCTCTAAAGGCTTCTATGTACTTAGTCGATTTCCTCCTGCTATTATTATTATTATTATTTGTCTAAATAAAGCCCTTTCCACTGTGGTACCCAAACATTGGGCACGAATGCGTTTCTTTGTGAACTGAAACTGAAATTAGTTCAAGCGAACGAGATAGAGCAATACGTTACAGCGGAATACAATACAATACAATACAATCAACTATACCCCTAGTTGGTCGCAAGTCGCAACGAGCTGATAAAAAAATGTAAATCAGCAATTTTAACAGATACACCGGAGAAGACCTATTTAGAAGAGAAAAAAAACAGCGAAGAAGAAGAAACTAGCGAAATGTGTATTGAGTGAGAATAAGAAGACAAAAGTTTTATAAAGGAAAAAAATTAAAAAGAAAGCAGTTGACAGCGACGAAGACGAGAAAGAGGATGAAGAGTTTTGCTTAGTCTACTTATCACCATACTCAGCTAGTAAGTCTAGGGAAGTCTGAATTCAGTGCCAGGATTGCAGGTTATGGGCACACGAAGCATGCACTATTGTGATTCTGAATATTCAGACTGATTTTTAGGCTGACTAAAAATAATTTCCTTAGGATAGATATTTTCAATTTAAAAAACAATGCGTCGAAAGATATTTTTAGTACCGGAATTCTAAGTTTGTTAAAATAGAATTTAATCCCTTAAGTAATTTTTTCTTGGTTACAAAGATACGTAAAAGATTTTATCTTAATTAAAAATATTCGTTTCATTTCAATAAGTGTTTATTTTAACATTCCCCTATTACATTACTATGTGACTACCTACCCCAGACACTGGGACAACCATACCCGATACGGGGTTAAAAGTCACACTTTTCTTTTTTCACAAAAAAAATAATATTTCATGAATAAATAATGTTAGAGATAAAGTCGTTATTTCTTTTTAAACTAGAATAAATACACTATCCATTGATATAAAAATGTCATTGCTAAACGAATAAAATAGCCACTAAAAATGCAAAAGAAAATAAATGTGACTTCCAACCCCGGTCTCCCCTACACAGTAGATAGGGATTCCTACACTTGGATGGGTACGAAACTTGGACGAATATTAAACGAACGATCGTCGATAAAAACTACCTGTCAACTTATACTCGTCCGAATAAATTTGAACACATTTCGTGCGGTGTTAGATTCAGATGCTTTATCATTGGTGGGTAGTTTTAATGCAAACCGTTCATTTCACATTCCGCTCTAGCATATTGCCCTGTCTCGTTCACACAGACTAATTTCCGATTTTAGTTCACGAAGAAACGTAATCGAGCCTATTATTATGGTAAAAGGTTTTAGAAGAAATGAGTCTGGTACTCTCACCTGTATTATAAAAGGAATTTTCAGTTGAAATACAATTATCTCAGAATGTTGTTATCTAAGCATACCCAGGATATAAATATTATTGTAGACCACATGTACAAGTACATACGATTACATATGTAAGTGCCGAATAAAACTTTACGGTAACTACAAGGTAGAAACTTTTCCAATGACGTCGCTCCTAACTTTGTTTTTAAGTTTCCGGAAGTTTGGGAGTATAGTTGCTGGTTGGGGGACGAGGGTTATTTTACCCACCTCTCCCATCTTCCTTCTCATCATAAATCTTTATTTCATTGGTATTCTGCGTCTGTAACGAAGCATATAACTACATAATACAAATTTAAATACAGTAGGACCTCACTTATCCGAGGTAATATTGTCCGAGGGTACCTCGGATAATCGAAAACTCGGATAACACGGACTCTGTCGTAAATCGAGGGGGAAACATACGATAAAGTTTAAAATGAATGAAAACGAAATATGTCTTACATATTTAAATGTTGTCTGTTAAAAATGTACTACAATATATTATACATACATAAATAATAAAATACAGTACTGTATAGCAAAATGGGAGTAGAGGGGTGACTTTGGGGGTGAAAACATGGCCTGACCGTGGCCTTTTCGACCTTGGTTAGCCCGGAACTCGGTTAATCGAGGCTCGGATAACCGCGGCCCTTCTATATAGGTAGGTATGCAATAGGTACCCATATCTGTGAATTTTATTACTAATTTGAACATTTAAAAAATTCCTAAGTTCCTAAACAATGTTTACCTTTTAAAGTATTAGATAGATAGAGTTTTAAGATAATTGTTAATTATTCAATTATTTTATTCTGTGCCCACGCCAATTAGCTCTTTAAAAGGGAACCAATCAACATACTATTCAAAAGTCATTTTAAAATTAGTTACGTTCAAACACATAATCATTAAAAAGTTATTCATTCAATACTCTCTAATGGCCTTCACCTTCTTCTATTTTAAATTTGATAACGCTAAAATTACGAGAATTGATATAGAAACTGCATTTTTTGTTTTTTTTACCAGCTTTTATTTACCTTGACCTGTTTGTCGGGTTGCTTAGGTCAAACCTTGCAAGCTGAATTAGAACTACTTCCTCTTATCCTATGAAGTTGCAGTTTTACATGTGGGCTCAGTTCCGATAACAATGCATTTTTATGGTGAGCATGACCTGATTCTATACCCAGGATCGGCTCCCGACGAGGCTACTCTTCCACGGTCAACAGCCACACACACAATTTTGTATACGCATTTAATTATGATAGCCCGTCCTAAATTTCACCATGACATGGCTGCTACACCCAGGGTTGGCTTCCAACGAGGGGACTCCTCAACGGTCAACAGCACAGAAATGAAATTTTGTAAACGCATTCAATTATGACAGCCTGTTCAAGTTGCACCGCGTTAGACTGCTGCACCCAGAATTGGCTTCCAACGAGGGGATTTCTCATCGGTCAACGGCACAAACACGAAATGCTGTATAGCATTCAATTATGATAGCTCTACATGGCTGCTGCAACCAGGGTTAGCTCGAAACAGAGCTTTTTAATAAAAGCTCGTTTTAAAACATGTGTTTTTACTATTAACTTATTTGGATTAGATCCTTTCTGTTCAACGCCAGTGAATCGTTATGGGCGGAAACCGAAAATAAAATATATCCTACTACTATTATGAATGCGAAAGTTTGTAAGAATGAATGTATGGATGTTTGTCACTCTTTCACGCAAAAACTACTGAATGGATTTTGATGAAACTTTACAATAATATAGCTTACACATCAGAATAACATATAGGCCATAATTTATAAAGATATATAGTTTTCTATTATCATTATCACAATTTTCCATCACCACGCGGGTGAAACCGCGGGGCGCAGCTAGTAATAAATAAAATATATAAAAAAAATAATTCTGGAGTTTTGTTTAGTGATGCCATTGATTTTATATATAAAATCAATGGTGATGCCTTCGACCACGGTTAACATTACTGAAATTCTCTTTTTGGCGTCCTTGTTTCTAAGGACTGTAAACCTGAAATGGTTGTATCACCCTGAAATATGTTCTAAGAGTGAACGGCTATTAGATTAAATTAGATCAGGTTGCACCACCCCCTGCCAGGAGTCGTTGGGACCCAGTCGGGAGCAGTGTAGTTGGGCCATAATGATCCATGTGTTAGGGTCGGCCCAACTCACAGATCAGCACCCATCCGGTAGCCTCCACGTAAAAGTGCGAGCCTGAGTAGGACTCTGTGCCTGCAGCCCAGTTCCCTAGGAATCGCTCTTTGGGCGCTCCTGGACGGTTTTTGCAACGTAGTGCCTCAACCAATCTACTGTGCATTCCGACTGATGCCTCTGGAAACGGCTTTGTTTCCTATTGAGCGGAGATGGTTGTTAAACATACGGCAACCGCTCTTGAAACGACCATTTCGGCCACCCTATCCCGAGTGGTAGACGGGCAAAAGGCGCCGTGGTCCGCGATAGATTTAATAGATACCGAATCACTGCTACATGAGGGAGAGGAACGCGCAAGCGACGCGATCGAACATGTGATCAGTCGGGAGGCCGGAGAAATTTGTACGAAACTGGTAGAAAGGGCGCGAGGCCGCCGGCTGGTTGCATACCCAGTGTCTCGCGGTAAGGCATTGGCTTCTTACGGGCGAGCGGCGTAACTAGACAGTGGACTGTTTCGTCCATAAGTCTTCTACGCTTACCTCGCGGGAGACAGAACGATGAATATCGTTAAAACTCGCCTTCTTTACCATCGTTTAAGACTCACCTTAAGGATTACTACCTTTCTAAGAAGTAACCAGTTCTTCCCTTTCTCTCCTGTTCCTCTCCCAATTTCCTCTCCTCGGGCATTATTAGTCTTAAATTCTTCCACTTGTCTGTATGTTATGTAATAATCTTTATTTTCACAATGCGCGCATGTACCACTATGTTTAGGTTAGCTGTAAGACATTGCCATGTGGCAATAAGCTCGCCTTTTTTGTATATTTATTAAGTGCAAATAAAGAGTTTATTATTGTTATTATTAAAAACTTCCAGGGGTGTCGGGATCGCCCCTTGTAGTTGACACCGTCAAGTGACCCGGTCCACCGGTATACCAGGGGCACATGTATGTGTAGGATAAGAACAGCAGCTCCATCGATGGTGATGATATGAGAATATTAGATCGACTCCTGGAATCGAATTATCGAAGACGATAGAATGAAACTGAGTATTAAACACATTTTTTTTTATTTAGGTAAAACACATGTATCGATATCAATATTAAAAAAATATATATATTTCCGCCACATTTTTGTCTTAATAAAAAAATCGAATTTGATATTATATTAGAAAGAAAAAAAAGCAAAAATATTATGAACTATAAATCTTTTATGGTGGTGGTATGATATAAGGTGGTATGGTATGATAGTGATGAGAATAGACCTTATTCACTCAAAAAATACTCGTATAACGATGTAAAACACGGAAATAAGCATGTTTCAACAAGGATTACGTATATAACTCGGACTGTGGTCCATACGTATGAATTAACATGACGCGTAACGGTGTTGGCGTGGCGCTAGTTACAGTATGGTAGTGTCAAAACATAATGTTCGTCGCGACCTTGGGATTTCGATTCTAACATGACAGCATGTAGTAGGATACATACGGATATAGTCGAAGCCTGATTCATGTTGAAACTACAGTATACTGTTATTTACGTATTAACGTAAAATGTTGATACATACAATCGAGTAATGGAGTTTCAACAAAAATCTATGTCATTCAACAGATTTACGATTGAAACATCGTCATCTATTACAAATCTATATATATAAAACAAAGTCGGGTTTGTTCGAACTTTTATATTTAGGCGAAAATAACTGCTTTTATGTCTCAAAAAATGTAGGAAAAATAACTAGGCAGTGTTTGTTAAAGCCATAAACAATAAAATAAGAATCCTTATCAAAATAAATTAATCCATTATTACAGGCTATAAAAACAAAATTATCCATTTACTGTTTATAGGGGGTATAGTTATAGAGATATCATAAAATTAGTAGAGCGTGCAAGCACCCCAAAATACGTAGCAGACGGCGGCGGTGGCTACTGGCCCAGCAAGGTCAGCGTTCAGCGGAAGGCGGCGCTGGTGGCGAGGAACAAGACGCGTAGGTCTACGATATATGTAGGTAGCGTGCATCTAAGGGGGACGCGTTGTGTCTAAGGCCCATTTGATTTACATAGACCATAGAAAAAAATTACATGCCATTTTTTTTCAAGAATAGCCACTCTGGCCTGGTACTGTACATAATGATTTATTTTCGAGTAAAATTTTTATCCTGGCTACTATGTGGATGGTTCGACACCGTCACTTGTCGGTTACTCGGACGTGTACTGTTTGTAATCGCATTTTAGAAAGAATTCCTCTGAGAACCTTCATCCCCCCTTATCTCTCTCTCTCTCTCTCTCCAGACCCCCCTCCCCCCTCAATACCTCTCCCTCTTACTTTTCCCAACAATTTCCGGTCCACTCGGTCCGAGTTCCGGTGACGCTCGACGCCAGGCCATCGCCTCGTGTCGTGTTTCGGGAAATTGCCTCAGATTTTTTTTTCTCGCCACTACGTATTTTATTTTAAAAGCGTTTCGCCTTTGAAGGTCGGTAAGCTGGCGATGCGAAGAAACAATCGTTTCTCGCGCGCGCCGGGCAAGAATTCGCTGAAGCAATCGCAGTGCCCGGATCAGGGTGAAACTGGCTTTTACAGGCTTACTCCCCTGGGACCTGGAAGAAGTATCCTTGTGTAATATCTAATGGCAATAGTATATTATTAATCCAAAATTGTATAATATACAGAAGGACATGTCAGAAAATAAAATTTACAAAAAAATACCATTCAATCAAGTAGGATATAAATAATCTAAACATATCTGCTTAAAATTAATTAAACAAAGCAGCATCTAATAAAAATATACAAAAATCAGAAGTCATAACCCGAGAAAATAAAATCGGTGAGACAATGCGTTTCTTTGTGAACTTAAATAGTAACTTAGTTTGGTTTGTGTACTTAAATAGTATCTTAATCTTTGTGAACTTAAATAGTAACTTAGTAAGGCTCTGTCTCGTTCACATGAACTCATTTCCGAGTTTAGTTCAAGAGAAACGCAATCGAGCCCAATAACTATTGAGAAAATCACTAATAAATAAATCATAATAACAGAAGCAAAGTAATTAATTAATAACATTAACAGACTAGATAGTCCAAAATCTATTTAGAATCCAAATATGGTAATCAATATAATAGTTTTGGGTTTATATCTCTATCTATCTCTAAAGTCGCCGACCTTCAGGTTAAACGGCTAGACAGATTGACTTGAAATTTAAAGCATTGACTCCCGAGGGATCAAATGAGCGGTGCGATTTAAAACAAGGAAAAATAAGAAGATTTTAAGAAAGGGTAGAGTTTAACAAATACAAACGACGAATAAATACCAATAATATTATAATGAAAAAACCTTGTTTTTAATAATAATAAATAAAATTAAAGGCTACATTATATAGTACTATTTAAACTATTGTATAAATAGTAACTATGTGTTTTACAAACCATCACATTACAATGTTATATATTTATAGACAGATAGATAGATATTATGGAAACAACAGTCAAATTATTACTAAAGTGTATCTGTAGTAATGTGACAAACGTCCATCTTTTTTCATTTCAGTTTCAAATACGATCAGATATAAATTCTGAATTGTTTTTGGTAGGATATTTTAAAGTGTATATGTAGAATACATAGTATTTTTTGCTGGACATTAGTGTTGGACGTGCTTTGGGGAAAACTATGGACGTAGGCTTTGTTTCGGGTGTCGTGGATATAATATTCATTTGTAATGTACATTCGTGCCTGTGTCTTTTTGCATAAAGCAAACATCTGAGAATATACTCAAATTTCATAGTATAGGAATAATATATGTTAAAAAATGCTATGAAACCTAACACTTACCATTCGTATAATATGTACAGTTGGGCGGTCTCCACTACAACTGGCGAACCCGTCACCCCAGGGGTATAACGATATATGATCGTTATGACTTAGTGACAATACAAATCTTACTGTCTAGCTATGCCAATATGCCCGTCAGAAGCCAACCGGGAAAAGTAAACCAGCGGGTAGCCTCGCCCCCTGACTATCAGTTTGGAAGGATATCTTCGTCTGGAATTAACCATCAGGATACCTCTAACCTTACGACTGGTTACAGGTGCGCGATCCTCTCCCTAGTGTAGCGGTGATCAGTGTTACCGAATCTATCGCGGACCACGGCATCCTTTACCCGGTTTTCAGTCGGTATCGGCAGCCGAAAGGTCGTTTCAAGAGCGGCTGCCACGAGGTAAACAACCTCATCCGCTCTATAGGAAAAAATACTGTTTCCAGACTCCCCCGGCTGTCAGTCGGAATGCACAATGGATTGGCTGACGCTGCAAGGTGCGCAAACTGTCAAGGAGCACCCGAAGATTGACTCCTAGGGGAACTGGCCCGCAAACCAGAGTCCTAGCCGGGCTCGCACTTCTGCGTGGAGGCCGACGGATGGGTGTTGACCCTGGAGTTTGGCCGACCCTAAACACATGGGTCTAAGTGACCTAACTTCAACAGGGCCCATTAGCTACCGTATAATATGAACAACTAGAGCTGTCAACTACAATGGGCGAATCCGTCACCTCGGGAAGTTTTAACGAAATTTATCGTTCTGTCTCCCGTGAGGTGAGCGCAGAAGACTTAGGACAAAACAGTCCACCGTCAATCTCCGCCACATGCCCGTAAAAGGCCAACGCCTTATCCGCGAGATAGCCAAGTATGTTACCCAGCTGGCCGACACCCACTTCCAGTTGCTACCAGATTACTCCGGTCTCCCGATTGGTTACGAGTGCGAGGTCGCTTGCGCGGTCCTCTCCCTTACGTAGCGGTGAAATGGTGTGAACCGAATCTATCGCGGACCACGGCATCCTTTGCCCGGCTGTTCACCCGGAATCGGGTAGCCGATGGTCGTTTCACGAGCAGTCGCAGTAGGGTCAACAACCACCCCCGCTCTATAGGAAACAGTACTGTTTTGAGACTACCCAGACTACTGTGACTATCAGAATGCAGAATGAATCGATTTGCTCGTTCTATCGCAGCGCTAGCACATAATAAATATCTTTACGCAGTGATGGTATAATGGCAAAGCATATTTAGCGAGCCTCTCAGAGCGCTCTCACGTTTTAATTAATTGTAATTAATTTAGGGCCTATATAACAAAAAAGACTAAGTGCGGCCCTAGAGAATTAACCAGTCAATATAATGAAATTAAAATAAAACCCACTAACCACTTACATTGTAGGAGTAATCGCGCCTGAAAGTTTTCGAAATCAGTTTTTAAAGCCTCAATGTCCAAGGCAATGATAATATATTCTATTTTGGTATATTATAGTCTTATTTGTGATTTGTATATTCTTTTCTTATTTGTTAAATTACTTTTCTGACTTTTATTTCATTACGTTGATTATAATTATTTTTACTTAATTTGATTATTTAAATTTGGATATTTTTAGATATTTTTTTTTTATTATTATTATTTTTTAATTGATTTTATATTTGTAATTTAAATTTCTGATTTTTATATTTTGATAATTTTATTCGTATTTTTTTAATGTTAGTTTGATCCTTATCAAATGTAGTTTATGTAGAACTCTTTGGATGCTTTCTGTTTTTCTAGTTTTTATATATTTTTGTTGATTCTCTATATTTTCTCATTATTTCAGTTGTTTTTTATTTTTCTGGTTTTTATGTCTTCGTTATTGAATTTTTGAATTTCTATGTTGTTTTTAAATTGTTAGTTTTTTATAGACTTTTTTATAATTTTATGAGTAATTTAAAATGTAATTTTATTTGTAGAAATACCATTAGATATGTAATTTCTATACCCAGATCGGGTTTTTGAAAATAAATTATTCTTATTCTTATTCTTATGAGCAACTTCTTTGAGTCTAAACTTTAAATTGGTTCCTTATCGAGGGATTTACTTAGAAACTTTTTTTAATTAATGCTTATATTACCTTCAAAACTATAATGCTTATATCAACTTCAAAACTTCGTATAAAATCAAAATTCTTCAGATATGGTCGCTCCCAAGTATCACGTCGCCTTAAAATGCATTTCCGCCGAAAACATCCTTCCTAGCATCACAGAGGAATCTGGGTGGCCGTATGTGACAGCTTTGACTGCAGCATTTTTCTTGCAGCTGAAGAAGGAGCCACGCGCTCCGAAAGAATCGAAACATATGCGATTCGAGTGATAAACTAAAGTAAATGAAAACACAGCGTACCATTGAGCGACACTTGTAATTGGAATGTCATCAAATGCAGCAGGGTGCTTATAAGTAGAAAGTAGAAAAATAAGGATCTCTAGGTATGGTGTAATAACCCATTTTTTGGTTACCCCATACATAGAGATGAAATGCGTATTTACGTGGCCCCAACATTCGCTTTCTCAGAGATCCTACCTTTTCCCAATTCAATTCATCCATCTGCAACACACAATAAAACTGATTAGTCTACCTATCATTATAGGTTTATTGCTTTTTTTTAATCAGTTACGTAAAATGTTCTGTTTGATTTTAATAACACAATTGATACAAGCTGCCTTTATAAGTGATTATCATAATAGTTTATTTTTACCGCAAAACATGTTTTACTATTAGGTTGTAGTTCGCTGTAGGATATTGCTATAACGCATTAAGATCGCTGATACACTTGAAACAAGCTGCCTTTATAAGTGATTATAATAATAGTTTGTTATTTTTACCGCAAAACATGTTTTACCATTAGGTTACAGTTCGCTGTAGGATATTGCTTTAACGCATTAAGCTCGCTGATACATTTGATACAAGCTGCCTATATAAACGATTATAATAATAGTTTCTTATTTTTGCCTCATAACATGTTTTACCATTATGTCATGGTTATCTGTAAGATATTGCTTCAACGCATTAAGCTCACTGATTCGTTTCATCTAATAAAGCGTTTTATTATTATTATACCTCGACATGTTTAAAAAAAATAGAAATTTCGATATTCGAAAGTTTGGCAAATCTTTTATTGGCAATCACTTTGTCGAGACGTATTCCCATCCGATGTCTGAATGTTCTATATATGTAGGTACTTCAGTTGCGGTTGGGTGAGAAAAATACTTAAGCAATAGTGTTCGTGGCTAATGGCATAAACAACAACGTCGTTGTTACTTCGTAAGAAGTGCTGCAGTTTAAAGTGTTTGCGCTTAAAAAGAGGAGATAAAGCAGTGGGAATATTTTGTCGCCAGACAGAAACCGTCTGAGACGAATTGCAGATAATTTAAAATAGGGCGACATGAGACCTCAGAAAAATATCTGAAATGGGCGGACACGCAAGAAATGGGCGGGGTCAATTTTGTAGGGTTTGACCAATAAAAATCCAGCGTTGACGAAGCGTCAGGCAGATTCCACATGCGCTCGCGCTGGCGACCGGGCGCATACTAAACGTTCGATCGCAGCGCTAGCACAGAATAACTGTCTTTGCGCGGGTGGGGGTATAAAGGTGTTAATGGTAAAACATATTTAGCGTCTTTTTGAGAGCGCTCTCACGTTTTTATTGATTGTAATTAATTTAGGGCCTATATAAAAATGTGGCTAAGCGCGATGCTAGAGATTTATCCAGTCAATAGAATTAAATTAAAATAAAACACACCCACCGCTTACATTGTAGGAGTAATCGCGCCCGATAGTTTTCGAAATCAGTTTAAAGCCTTAATGTCCAACCAAGGTAATGAGCAATTTTTTTGAGTCTAAATTTTAAATTGGTTCCTTATCGAGGGATTCTCTTGGATTTTTTTAAAAATGAATTCCTATAATTTTCAAAAAATTCTTAAAACTAAAGATCTTCAAATATGGTCGTTCCCAGGTATCATGTCGCCTTAAGTCATTACATTACCCACGATATAAATATTTTAACGTTGCACTTCCTCCAGAAATACAATGTTTGTTGCGAGTTCGTTACTCGCTATTTATGACCGTCGATTCGATATGCACCAATGTCGATGCATATTATGTATGTAAATTGGCAACCTTTGACCCGTTCCGCTACATTACTATGCTATGCTATGGGAATAAACACAAAATCTCAAACTGCAAAGACTGGAGGTTAGACGGGCAGTGTCGGTCATGGCCCTCTTACACGATAACCTGATTACACTGAGAAAAATATAACAATTTAAGACACGGAAATACGCATGTTTTAACAAGGATTACGTATATAACGCAGACTGGGTTTCATACGTATGAATTAACATGACGCGTAACGGCGTTGGCCTAGCGGTTGTTACCGTATCGTGATGTTAAAACATAATATCATTTCATTACGTCGCGACCTTGGGATCTTGCTTCTAACATGACAGCATGTAATAGTATACAAACGTTTATAGTCGGGAATATGAATCTTGTTGAAACTACAGTATACTGTTATTTCCGTATTAAACGTAAGAAAACTGTCTATACATATAATCGAGTAATGTAGTTTCAACAAAGTTCCTTGTAATTCAACAAAATTACAATTGAAACATCGTTATTCTGTATAAAACCGTAATAACAAAATGGTAATGTAAGAAGCAATCCAATATTTTTCTCAGTGTAATGACAGTCCATGTTTCTTAAACTGTATACTCGACCATGTTCCCACGCGAATTGATTATTTTTAGTTTTTTTTGTTTATATTTATACCAAAGATAGATTCTATTGGTTCCTCGATTATTCACTCATTTTGTGCCTTTGACTATTTCAATTAATCGATAAAATTTCGTGATCTTTTTAATTTTCTTTCAAAATTGTTTTTAAGTTAAAATTGTTTTTAAACGTTTTGATTTGAGGTCTATATTTTTGTTATGATTGCATTATATTTTTATTATAAGTTAGCTATGGTTTTCCTAAAATTTGACTTACTTCCAAAGTTTACTATATCTTATACTGCAGTATATGACGACGAGTGTTTGCTTCAAATATGACGAACTCGACCATATTTCATATCTAATCAAAATGTTCTTAATTCATATAGACACAATTAAATATTATTTTTAATTTATGTTCTTGAAGGCCTTACTTCCAAGCCGTTTTGTCATTTATATAATCAGATATTGTATAGTATGCTTTTTTATACAATCTTGCTTTGATGGTGGCTTTAAACTTATTTACAGATAGTTCTCTAATAGTATGAGGAAGTTTGTTATAGAAGCGTATACATTGTCCCATAAAAGAATTGCTTATTTTGTGAAGACGAGTAGCACGTACAACAAGGTTATGCTTATGTCTAGTATTTACATTATGTGTGTCACAACGGGAAGAAGGGCTTTAAGACAAATGAGCGATCGTTTTCTTTGATGCGCTGTGATAAAGATGACTTGAAGAGGTGGGGATAACAGAGTGCCAAGCGCCATTTTTTCAAAAATCGAGCTGGTGGCGAATTCTGGTGGGGAAAGTAAGAACTATGATTCTGTACAGTCGGTTTCATGATTCCACCGATAGAGCGCGCGGGAGAGCCATCGCACTGACCCGCACTGTGTTGACCTTAGTTATTGTTTACGAATCGCTCGAGGCAAGATAGTGTCAAGCGACAATGCGGCGAAACAACCCTAATGGGGCGTTTACACTCTCGCACGAGGCGCGAGGCGAGACGCAAAACCATGTAGTAAACAAACGGAACAGAGGCAAAGCTTCTAGCAAGTTGGTAAACATTTTGTACGCTCGTTAGAAGCTTTGCCTCTGTTCCATTTGTTTACTGATATGGTTTTGCGTCTCGCCTCGCGCCTCGCGCGAGAGTGTAAACGCCCTATGACAAACAAACAGATCCTGGGTCCGGCGGCTACAATTTACTGAAGAAGAAGATGAACTTGTCGTCAATGTTGACTACCAGCCCTCATCTGACGACTCCACGAGCAATTCGGACACCGAAAAATTCAATAAATAAAAGTAGCGCTTGGCATTGTCTTCCACCTAACCTCAATTCCCAGTTTTGTCGTATAGCCTCTCAGCACTTTTATTCATTTCTTTATTAGTATAACTTTGATTTTATGCGTTTATTCTTATCTTCGATCTTATAATTTAGAGTAGGTAAGATAATAACATTCTAGTCTTCATTATTCATTGTAAATTCCACTCTAGAATGGGATATACCTTAAAATTTAAATAACTTATTGATGCAACAGAGTGCCAAGCCCCTGGACAAAAAAAAATACAGAAATCTAAAGAAAACACGAAAATGGGCCTAATGTTAACAAAAATGGGGTGATACACTAATGAAGATATGTACAATTGCTTTCGAAAATCATCTAGCCTCCAAATCAAATTCCCAGTTTTTAGGATTTGATCAAACTTTCAAATGCGTTTGTCTTGAAAAATGGCGCTTGGCACTATATTACCTCCCACCTCTTCACTTTATCTACTGACTGACACTTCCTATCAATTATTTTTTTTAATTTGTACTGCACACTATTTATAGCTTCCCACGAAGACTGGTGTCTTGTATATATGCGTATTTTAAAAGCTTTATCCATTTTTTCAAAATGTTATAATTTAAAATACTTTTTAGCTACACGCATCGCAGGTACAATTAACCGCTGGAATGCTAATAGGTACCACCGATCAGTGGTTTTTCAGTTGCGACAACTCGCAGGCGGCCGATCTCCATATATATTCAATTATGTAATTATATGCGAAAAAAGTCGCCTTCATTGAATAAGCCACCATTATACATTAGTATGCGTATTACTAACACCCCTACAAAGAAATCTTTGACGATTGAAAACATGCCGTCGTGAGTTTCATTCCCATGGCTAGCTTTCTAATGGTTAAATGATAATGAATATATTTTATCTCATATTTGAACTAATAATATTTTAAATATATACTCTTCGCTCTCCTTGTGTAGTAACAATTTTCAATTGGATTTTTGCATGTCTTCTAGTCGAAATAGTCTGTTATGCTTTTAAAGATTTTTTTTTGCTTCTCTACGGACTCACTTGATTTTAAAATGCGACTTTCAAGATTGTATATTGTTTTCCTACAATCGATTAATGTCACATATATCGCTTTTTTATATTATAAGGAAGTACATTTTAAGTAAAAAGATTTTTTTTAAATATCCTAATTTTTCGCATATACTTTTTGTGGTTTTTCGCATATACTGATTATATGAGTATATCTAATGTTAAGCGTTTGTGATATATTCGATTCGCTATTGTGCGTAAATGAGTTGCAGCAAGAAATAGACACGATAGATGAAAAGTTTAGCAAGTAAATATATTAGAAAGAATAAAAACACGACTGCCGTCACAGAAATAATAATAATAATAAAAACTCTTTATTTCAAAATAAAAAGACGAGCTTTTTGCCTTGCGGCAATGTCTATCAGCTAACCTATAAAAACTATTATAAAGCTAGAAAGTGAACTATTGTATTTATAATTATTTTTAATACGGTTTTTTATGAAATATTAGTCTTTTATGTATTTATCCATATAAATACATTTATATTTACGGAATGTACTTAATCAGACCTTTCATTTGACACTAAACCTGATATATTTATGTTAATTTATTGACATTTGAACATTTAGATAACTACTTACTTGATATTTGGACAGTTAAAGTACCACTCGGGATGACATAACGATTCTAACAATATGACAAACTTCTAAATCCGTTCAAGCGTTTAAAATTTATGGTGGAATAAAGAAACGTAAAACATACATAGATGAACCCTGAACACATTACACTCCTTTTTTGTTGGGCAGTCGTGTAAAAAAGAAAGTATCTATGTAAACCTTGATATAACCAAGAATTGAATATAGCACAATCGTGCAAACAAGCAAGCAGAACAGAAAGCGAATACTGCCAATTGTACCTATGTTTTAAACGTGACTAGGCATTCAACGCTGCGAACAAGTGTTTTGACACTGCATGTAAGGGCACTATAGAGGATTTAGAATGGTGGTGGTGGGAGTGGGGGAAGGGGGTGGGCGGCATCGGCGCAAAGGTCTCGACATTTCGCAAAGCCCGTCGAATGAAATACCAGGAGCGCATGACTCGCCTGGAAGTGAATGCCGAACCGCGAAAACAAGGCGTTTACAAATACCTATGTATTACTATGCTGTCATCAAATCACTACTCATAAAGACGGTGTTGCCATATAAAATCTATAAATTATTTTATATATTTTGATATTTTGATTAGCATACAAAGAATGCAATATTCCTTTCCAGTCCGTTGGTTTCGTTGAAAAATTACGACAACCTGGCGTTTGATGATACAAGCAAGCGGTTTGGCACACAGACATTTTTACTCCTTACCATTCGAATTATGGGCACAGGACACCGAGAGTATATACTGTGCCATGGGGGTGGATATATACTACATATATGGTATACTGCGTTATAGGGGTGCGGGTACGTCCATTTAGATTGTATATCTGTCTCTCTCGAAGTTTTGCCAGGCTGGAGCGCTGAAACAGCACCAGAAACGGAAATGAAAGGGTACCAAAATATCATGCCAGATATCATATAAATATATATCAGATAAATCATAAATCCCATACATCCCTATCGAAATAGCACAGAACAACATAGAAAAGCGTAGAAAGACCACTTGTAAAAGGTCGACTACAATAGGCGAACCCGTCACCTATGGAAGTTTTAACGATAATGATCATTCTGTTTCCGGTGAGGTGACCGTATATATAGAAGACTTAGTGGCGATACAAACCTACCGTCCAGCAAAGCCAATATACCCGTAGGAGGCGAAGGTTGTACGGGGAGGCACTGGAAAGGTGACACAGCGAGCATTCACGCCCCCTGACTACCAGTTTTGGCAGGATATATTTGTCTGGAAATGACTATCAGGATACCTCCGACCTCCCGACTGGTTGCGGGTCCGAAGAGTGGCATAAAAACAGGTCAACATCCACGTCCGTTACTTAGAAAACAGCATATTTCCATAGTTCCCGGCTCCTACAATTGGTGAGAGTGGACATACCGATTGGCTGTCCCCGCACGGTGCGCAAACCGCCCAGTAGCGCCAGGAGGCAATCCCCCAGGGGAAACTGATCCACCAGCCGTGAGGCCTGGGACGTGAGAGTCCTTCCCGGAGTAGTGTTCCATACTAGGAGGCTACTGAATAGGAGCTGAATCGTGAGTTGGACCGACCCGAAAACGCAGTGGATCTCATAGCCCAAGCGGCACGAGACCGTTCGCTACCGCGTAGAAAAACCAATATAGAAAGACTGCCTCTCTGAATAATACTCGTAGCACGCCAAGGACCCGTCTGACTGTAAGAAATTGCATAATCAATAAATCTGCCGTTGTAAACTTTATGTGAAAAATAAAGAGTTTTTGTAAATTATATTGTACTATTCTTCGCAATAATCTGTCATTTAGTTGTAAATATTATTTATTTGTAAAATTTTACTTTAATTTTGTTATTTTGCATAGTAATTATAAGCTAGGTTTATTGAAAATAAATAACTTTTAACTTTTAGTAGATCAAAATAGGCCTTCAATATTTCGTGATATCTTAGAGAATGTCGAAGCAAAACAGAATATTTACATAGTTTAAGGTTAAATATATCGAAGCTTAAAGCAGTTAAAGCAATGTCGGGGCAACCGAGTGGTGAAGTGTCAAAATTTACCATATACCAATGTATTAAAAATTATTATCTCTTTATTTATTCATTATTATTCTTACTTCTATGTTCATATGATTACACAGAGGAAATTATAACGATGTAATACACGGAAAGACGCAGGTTTCAACAAGGATTACGTATATAACTCGGACTGTGGTCCATATGTATGAATTAACATGACGCGTAACGGTGCTGGCGTGTCGATAGTTACAGTGCCGTAATGTTAAAGCATTGTTTTATTTTATTACGTCACGAACTTGGCGACATGTAGTAGGTAGTATAAGTACGGTTATAGTCGGACACATAAATAAGATTGAAACTACAATATACTGATATTTCCGTATCCGTACGAAAAATGTTGATACATATAATCGAGTAATGGAGTTTCAACAAAAATCCTTGTAATTCAACAAAATTACGATTGAAACATTGGTAATCTGTATATAACCGTAATAACAAAATTGTAATGTAAGAATAAATCTAATATTTTTCTCAGTGTAGTTGTATCGGGGTGAGTTTAAATGTTTAACATTTGGAATAATTTTAACTGTTTTTATTTACTAAATATCCCTACTTTATTAAAATATAGCACTAGTTCTAGTTAGATATTCAAATATAAAGGTGCGTACTTTTTCGCAGTAAAAAAGAGTGAAACGCTAGCTTGTTTATCATCTCTCGGTACAATGGCGTCCTCCAGTCAGTGGAGCGGTACGCTACACATTTATTCCTAGCGAACGCGGCGGGCACAGAACCTTGAAGCGGCCGTTACTCCCATCAGGGCGTCCCACGCAGTCGCTCCTGCTCGTTTTGGACTTGGAGTATGCCGCTGCAACCCCCCCCCCCCTCCCCCCCACTGTGAACATCCTGTTCTTTCCCCACACCCAGTGACACCGATTCAAAGAGGACTTATGGCAGGACCATATTTGGACTAACGGCCTTCGCATCGCAAAGTGGTCTCGCTCCTCTGTATGACCGACTTTTAAGGAATATCTGCTAGAAGCCCACTCGGAATATTGATTAGTCTGTTCCAGAAATAAACTATCGTCTTTTTCTACAATACAATACAATACAATACAATACAATCAACTACTCCAGTAGATAGGCATTCCTACACTTGGATGCGTCACAAAATTAAATGCTAAAAATGTCATTATTATAAACATAACTATCGTGATAGTTGTCATGGCTGTAATATTATATTCAATATTACTTACATACAAATAATCAAAATATGCTAATGTGATGAGTCAGGGAGAATAATATATTAAAATAGAAATGCAAATTCTATGTAGAATAATCAAAAAATATATATTTTATTGCCAATATGCCTTCGTATTTTTTTTTAAAATGAATTTAATTATATGAAAATTAGAATGTCAGCTATCGTAATACCATTGTTTAAAACTTTACGCATTTCATTAATCATCAACATGGAAAATAAACTCAGAATTTTCAAACTCCCTTATACCATAAATTGGGTTTCTTACCAAATTATGTATAATTATCTTTTTAAATTGGTCCTCTCCAAGGCTTTTCATTTGCTCTGGAATCTTATTATAGAAGGACAAATTTTGGTGAATAAAACTGTTTCGCACTTTGCTAAGTCGCTGTCGGTTTATGTGGAGATTGGATTTATTCCTCGTATCGTGATGATGAAAATCACTATTCACCGGAGCTTCTGTTAGGTGTCTACGAGCGTACATAATATTTTGGTAGATGTAAGAAGAAAATAGAGTCATTATTCCTGATTTTACAAATAGCGGCTTACAAGAACTTCTTGGTGAGACTCTATATAAACTGCGTACCGCTCTTTTCTGGAGGAGAAAAATTCTTTTTGAGTTTGGTGCCATTCCCCAAAACAGTAGGCCATACGTTATTAGTGAGTGGAAATATGCAAAATAAACGGATTTAGCTGCTTCAAAACCGCATAAACTTCTTATCTTTCTAATGGCGAATATGGCACTGCATAATTTTTTACTGAGATCATTTAAGTGATCAGACCATTGTAATTTTTGATCGATTTCTAATCCGAGAAATTTCGTGGAGGAGACATTTTCTAGCTGGTCAGACCCAAAGTATACGTCTATTTCGTTATAATCAGACGGCCGCAAAGAGAAGCATATTGATTTTGATTTATTTACGTTAAGTGACAATTTATTAACTTGGAACCATATACTAAGCCTGTCTATTGTTTCTTTTATTCTTTGGGCCAAAGTGTCTTTACTTTTATCGCTAAAAAGAAGTGAAGTATCATCGGCGAATAAAATGATTTCATCATCCACGGATTTCAGGCACTCTGGGATGTCATTAATATAGACGAGGAAGAGAAATGGTCCAAGTATCGATCCTTGAGGAACACCTTTGCGGATATTCTGTGGCGCGCTCTTGCTACTATCGACTTGCGTAATCTGAGTGCGTTCTTGCAAATAAGATTCCATGAGTTGCAGAACTACTACTACTACTACTGCTCCCAGAACTACTAGTCTACTTTATAGTCCTTTCTATAAAGTAGACTAGTAGTTCTGGGAGCAGTAGACCTCGCGTTTATCAGAACCATTAAAACGACCACGGGGGTATATAAGGGGGAGGGGGGGGTTTAGGGGGTCCGGACCCCCCATCCCCCTTAGCATACGACAAAATATTCGGAACGAAAATGAGTTCACCATTCTTTTCGAGCAAGTAAAGCAGATGAGTTCAAACGACATAATTGTTCCAAGAACGACTGAAAGGCAAACCCAGCGCAGCAATGCTCCAGGAAAACTGCCGAAATATATTACCGTAGAAATGTATTTTACACTTTCATTGACCATGTGGTTACAGAACTTATTTTATTTAAAGGTAGGTACTTAAAGTAACTATCATTTGTCCGCGATTAACATGCGTGTATTGTTAACTTGCGTGTATTGGAGTTTAGAATTTTGCTTTTCTCTGCGTGAAGTCCGGGCAATAACTAGTTTATCTTTGTACATTTTCGTACCTGCGGACCCCCCCCCCCCCCCTATTTGAAAGCTATAGCTACGCCCGTGAAAACGACCACCAACGTGTAACAGAATAATATATCTATCACCACACCACACGACATGTGTCTACTTGACTTACTCTTTAATCTGATATGCCAAATGATTATACTGCAGAAATCGCTGGCTCGGGCTTTCTTCGTTTTTAGCGAATCCGGGATCTTCTGATCCCAACCGCCTACGACTGCAGGATTACAGTCGTGGTGCTCACAGCGGCCCTCACCGGGTAAGACCCTCATCGAGGAGGCCGCCATATAGGACTCAAACCGTGAGTTGGACAGGACAGATGACAGAAAGAGTTTGGCCAACTCCACTCAAGCTGCACGGAACTATTAGGAATTGCAGCTGAATTGCAGGAGAAAAAGTTCTCCATAATTTGTAGCAACTTTCTGAGAGGATTAACTTAAGAATAACACTTATCTGAGCTTGTTGCTGATTACAACGGTAAAGCACCTAGCCAACCACAATATATATCTGGCAGGTAAAATTCCGACCTCGCTTGGTAACCTTACCATTCACCAATCGACCAAAAACAAAGCAAACGCAAAAGCAAATCAAAACAAAGCAAAGGCAAAAACAGCTGTAACACAAGAAAACGTCGACCAGAACACAGACATGTGACATACGAGCAGATTCGGATATCTTTGGATATTGGTATGCCAGTAATGGAAATGAGTCTCAGTCTTTAAATATGGCGGAGTTTAAAAATTATTTGTGTCTTTTGTATATGAGATATTCCAATCGAAATTTCACAGTGTAGCTTTTGCTCAACATATGTATCGATGCATCATCATCATCTATGTATTTCAAGTCTTTAAATCCCATATATCGAGATTGAAGTATGACCAGTACGCCCCCTTCCTGGTGAACCGATTTCAACCACATTTTTTTCAACTCTTGCCATAACCAAATGATGCCCGCTTGCCAAACTTCAGCTTCATAGGATGAAGCATTTGGGCGCTATCGTGTATGTGTGTAATTCACACCCAGTCACAGACAGATACACTGAAGTGCGTACACAATACTTTTCCTCTGCAGGGAAGGTAAAACCATTGCTTTACTTTTACGTATGGGTCACCATTTGGTTCCCGGCTGGGTCACCATTTCCGTTGGGAACAAATTAACGGAATTGCATTTTCAACTCTGTCGATGAAATGCAATAACAAGACACACACTTACACACATGTTACATGCACACATACATATAAACATTTCATAGTAGGGTTGGTTGTAAGAGATTGTCATATGACAATAAACCCGCCGATTGTGAAATTTCACAATAAAGAGAAAGTGCGTGATTTTTGTACCTTTTTCGAGAAGATTTCACTGCTGCAAGCGCGAACCCAACATTTCTGATTGCAGTTTTGATAAATTCAGTTCACGTACCAGATCATTTAGGTCATTTTGGTTCAACAAGTGAGGCTTCGCAGAAGTAGCCACCTCCACAGAGAACTCAGAATCCGACTTTTCAGTATCCTCCTCTGATGGATTCGTTTCTAATTGAAAATTTTCTGGAGGTCTCGGTATGGGCAATGATTCGTCATGTGGAACAGGCCTTATAGCCGATTCGACGTTGTTTGGGTATGTGATATGCTTCTTTTTTTTCTTTGTACATCCTAAAATGTTTTTTGTGAAATTTCACAATAAAGAGTGGAAAACAAACAAAAAACAAACGAATACCATTATATAATATACAACCCCACAAGAATTTCGTATTCTCTGTCGAAATTCTTTCAGTTTCTTTGTTTGAAGTCAAGTCTAGAGGCAACAGAATTAAAAAATGCTGGAGTCTTGTAAGTATGTAGTAAGTCTAACCATGTATAGAGAATTATAACTTCCCACTCGCGCGGTGTGAGTCGGAATATAAAGAGAGAAAAAGGTAAGCAGGAGATTAGAGAAGGACGTGAGAGAAAACCAAAACAAAGTGCACACCACTACACGCCTGACAGGTCAGTAGTGACGTATAGAAGAGTGGGGCTTAATGTGTGTGAGGAGAGTGGTCGTATAGCCGCTTCCCTTTCACGCCTGCCACTAGAGCTAGTTAATGTACTCCTCTCAAACACTGAAAGCGAACGATCCTCCGACGCAGGAAGCTTTTCAAACTGTGTAATTAAGTATATACACTGCAGTCCACGGAAAATTTCATCAACGAAAGCTGGCTCGAAAATCAGTGTAGTCTGAGGTCTGCTTTCAGTTTGAGGTCTGCTTTCCGTCTATTAAAAAATCGAAAAATTATATTTTTTAAATTGTTACCCATATTTTTATTTTATTTTAATAATACTAATAAAAAAAACATGATACTAGTAATTTAAAACAAATTTAAACAAAACAAATTAACTATCCTATAAATAGTTAACAACGCTTGCAGTTTGCAACAAACTAGCATTGGGATATTAGGTAACACTGGTCGACATATTTTTTTTAAGTTCAGTCCCTAAAGCATAGCTCATTTTTTATATGTACCTATTTACTATCCTTAAACACAAAATGAAACAAAAAAAAAATACAGGTCAGGTTTTCTTATTATTTAACAAAGTGTTTTTACATAATTCTGTCATAATATGACGGGTACTTACTTAACAAAATTTCAAAGTTAATTCAATTTAATTTTTTTTGCTCCTGCTTTGCGCTTGTGAGTATCTTGAGAGTCTCTCTGCAGGGTCCAGCAATAGTCAGCCAGCATAGATAGGCTCCACTTTCCTTGGTATCGCTTCTCCATAGCCGCAATGTCGCTTCTCCATAGTGCTCGTCACTGACATCTCCCATATTTTCGGGAAAAAAAATTAAGTGAGAATGAAGAAAGTGTATTTTTAGTGACATGTTACATCCCATATTTTTATAGGCCATGAGCATTTCAGATACAATGCTGGTATAGTCTTCACTTTTATGATTTCCAAGAAAGTTCTCGACAACATTCTTGAAGGCCGACCAAGCGTCTGGCTCAACTGGTCTCAACACTGTTTTAAAATTCAGATCATTCAAGATCTCCCTTATTTAGAGGTCGGAATTAATAGACCTACTAGAGTTGATGACAATACTAAGAGCTGCATAGATCATTTTATGATCAAATCAAAATTTCATAGTCAAACGTTCATTTACCAATCCACCATCACCGACCACTTTGCAATTGGTCTATGCCTATCTAAAAAAATAATTAAGAACAGCCCTAAACAGTCGTATTCCAAAAAAGCAATCGATTATGCGTCAATATCAGAAAACCTCAAAAAGACGAACTGGACTCCAGTATTACAATGTAAAGATAGTAACATTGCTGCCAACCAATTCCATGATATTCTTGCAAATTGCATTAAAATGGCTACAATCGAAAAGGCATGTACTATACCCAGGTCTCGAAATAAACTATCTCCTTGGATAACCGATGGCCTGATTTTCAGCATAAGAAAGCGAGACATCATAAATAAGCAGGTTAAACAATGCCCTAATGATATTCAACTCTTAATGTACTGCAAAAGGTATAGAAATATATGTAAAAAACTTATAACAAAAACTAGAGATAAGTATTATAGAAACAAAATAGATAGAGTAAATGGGGACAAAAAAAAACTTGGGAAATTATCAAAGGGTTAGTGAACAACAGAAACAAGAGCTCAGATATAAAACACATGTACCTATATACATAAGGAATAAAAAAAATGGACTTACACTCTAAGGATATATTGAATAACATTAATCTATTTTCTTGACCATCATATTATTGCCTTGATAATTATGACTACAGACATTGAGCTCTTTTTTTGATCAGCAATTCTGATTATTAGATTATTTTCTATTTATCAATGGTTTTCAAACCAATTATAATTTACTAAAATTAATTTATATTGCCACAACTATATAATGATAGTTAATATTCTTTAATTAATTACATTATTTAAAATTTTAGAGACAAAGACGCATCCAAGTGTAGGAAAGCCTACCTACTGGAGCAGAAATAAATTGAAATTGAAATTGAAATTAATGACTACTTCACTGGTATAGGACAAGACGTAGCTAACTCTATACTGCATAAAAAGGATACGTCTGAGAGGGAGCTAGCCTTATCAATGCATAAGCAACCGAAAATAAATGAAAAATTCGAATTATTGCAAACGAATAAAGCAGAGGTCTTAAAGACTATAAAAAGTATCAGAGACGACTGTGCTCCAGGAAAAGATGGGATCCAGGCAAAGATAATCAAACAATCTGCAGAAACATTATCCGAGCCCCTTGCTCAACTAATAAACCTCAGTTTCTTGACTGGTACATTTCCAACATGGCTGAAAAAAGCGATAATAAAACCAATATTTAAAAGTGGTAAAAAAGAAGATGTAGGAAATTATCGCCCTAACTCCCTCCTCAGTGTGGTTTCTAAATAGTATGAAAAAATATTCAAACATAGACTAACACAATATCTAGAGACACAGAAGCTGCTATCTAATAATCAGTATGGCTTTAGACAGGGTCGGGGAACCAGTGAGGCCATCAATGCTGTCATATAATATATCAAAATATGTATGTATATACATATACATACATACATATAATATGTCAAACTCAAAAATTTATTTATATATTTACATTTTACTTTAGATACACACACAATATATATTATATGCTATAATTTCAAATTTAATTTTAGGCTATAATTTGTTGCCTACTCTTCTTTTCACACCAGCATGTTGGTTGACTGGAAGATATTGCTGTAGTGTGGCAATAAGTCCGCCATTGTACCTTATTTTATTGTGCAATAAAGAGATTTTCATTCATTCATTCATTCATATAATATATAGTGGAAAACATAGAAAAAAAAGGTATTTGCCACTTTCCTTGACCTGTCAAAGGCTTTTGACACAGTTTCCCATGTAATCCTCGAAAAAAACTAACTGACTACGGAATCGATGGGGTGGCCTTAACCCTTCCTATTTGAGTTAACCATTTTTGGTTAGACGCTTACAAACGCTAAGACTTGAGCTAATCAATTTTGGATAGGGCGCTCCGCGCTGCGTAAAATGCGATTTATTACTCGAATTGCGATCCTATCCGCGTATAAAGTATGCGATATCGAAAAAGTCGAACGGTCGAACTCTAATCGACGACTGTTAGCCGATAAATTATTTATAATAATCAGTTTCGCTTCGTCGCCGCCGCGCGACACCTGCGCGAGTCGCCGAGCCGCCGTCCGGCCATTGTACAACGCCCGAAGTGTCTGTGATTTTGTGATTTTCGTGTTATTTTTGTGCTATTTCCTGCAAAACCGTAAGTGATTTGTATTCTAGGAAGGTTTCCGAAAGAGAATTTCTAATTTGGGACAGCTCATCTGCCTTTTTTCACGAATTATCGAGTAAAATAGTTTGACATACGCGTTAGCGTTGCAAAAAATGTTCGTTTGTTTTTCGCGAATTATGACGAAAAATCGCGAATTATGACGTAATATTCGTTTAATTCGCTTATGAAACAGCTATTATTTGATTTACATCGTATATAATCACAAAATTGGCTATATTTTGCTTAATTCAACTTGATTTCTAATTTGACATCGGACATTATTTTATCCGCCGCTCCTCGTTACCACATTTTGATTGGGTTTTTTTTATTGTTTTTCTATGAAATGTGACTCTCTGGAGTATAATATTTAGTTACTAGACATATAATAAGCATATAATAAGACATATTATTTGAAAATCCTTAACCATTTTTGCATTATCAAAGTTTCCGTCAAAGTTACCAAGTTTACAATGCTAACTCAAAAAAGTTTAGATTTTTCTGTAATATCAGACAAAGCTGAAAGTTTTGGTGTGTTTTCTAAGAAGAATGATATAGTGGAAAAGTTATTGTGAAAGAATTTCATATAAAAAACAACTTCAAGTAATCACAAAAATAAAATATTTTTTTTTTTTTTTACGAGGATACATCGATTTTTTCTTGGCTAACTAAATGTTTTTGTATGCAAAAGAGTAAAACAAAATATAAGTTTTGGTAAAGTATTTAATAAAGAACATAACTGTATTTACAATTTTTGCATATTTTACGTATTTTGTGATAAAAACATCGAAATTAATTGAATAGGCGACTTTTTTTCAATTCGCCAACTTTGTAATATTTATTCATTATTATCTTAATTGTTTTACGAGATAATCTTACAATGTTTTATATTTCAAATTTCAATGCGATCATTTTACAGTTATTCTTTTTATGATCCGTATAGTGGTTTACAAGTTATAGTCGTTTTACTCAAGGTCATTTACTTGCGCCGAATTTACGCGCGAAAATGTCGCCGGCGTAAGTGACAGCTGAATTTTTACTTCGCGATTGGAGGGGTTAAAATGGGTTCGGAGTTACCTAGACGGGAGGACTCAGAGCACAGTAATTGGTCGACAAATAAGCGAAGCGACTAACGTGTCATTCGGTGTCCCTCAAGGTGGTGTTTTGGGTCCAATTCTCTTTTTAATCTACATCAACGAATTGTGCGAATTACCTGTTAATGGTAGAATTGTATCCTTCGCGGACGACACTGTCCTTCTTACTGCGACTAATAATTGGAATGACACCTTCTTCAAAGCTCAAAGTAACTTGGAACTGGCTAAAACTTGGATCGACAACCATATTTTAACGCTAAATGCTGCGAAATCAAAATTTATCACTTTCAGCTTGCGGGGAAATCCCAGCCAGGTTCTCAACCAAACACTTGCCATTCATACCGACAAATGCTTGGATAAGAATAAATGTGTATGTACTAAATTAAGCAAATCTGCAACAGTCTCCTACTTAGGCATAACGGTAGATGAGAAGCTATGTTGGGAAAATCAGATTGCAAATTTGAGTTCGAGAATTAGAAAGCTGGTTTATGTATTTCTTCGGCTGCGCAACATTCTGTCCAAAATAACCATAAGAATGGTATACATGGCCTTGTGTCAGAGTATTTTGTCCTACGGAGTCGCGGCATGGGGCGCTACTACTAATGATAACCTGGATAGATTGACAAAAGCGCAGAAATTATTATTGAGAGTAATTCACAGGAGAAAACCGGCGTCATCCATCTGCCTTTTTATTTTCCCAATCCCATGTGCTATCAGCTAAACAGTTATTCATTAAGCAAGCGCTTCTTGCATTCTACAAATCTAGAGATGACCATGCCCGAACTCAAAACAATCTGAACACAACAATGTCCGCGAGTATCAATTATATAATTGCGTCAGTCAGGACAACATTTGCCCGGGGACATATATTCTACATAGCCCCAAAATTATATAATTCCCTTAGTGAAGACATGAAAAATTATCCTAACATAAAAATATTTAAGCTACTTAACAAGGGATATGTAAAATCTGATCAACTTCTTTGCAACGCACGACAATTTATTTAGTATCACTTATCTATTTTTCTTAATTGAATTTTATTAAATTACAACTATAAATGTATATATTTATTACATAGCTATATATTTTATAAAATTGGTATATTTATGTGTATATACAGGTGGTGGGACCAAATATTTTATTTTTAAAAAAAACACTTCATTCCTTAAAATTGCATAAAAATATGCACATCTAGAGACGGGCCAAATTATTGCCTAGTTAGATGTGCTATTGGCAGTAAAGGTCATGTAAGATGTGTTAAACCTCCCTATATTAATTATTAAATAATTTATATAATTATTATAAGACTACATGACCAATGAATGAACTGTATACCTAATCCTAAGCACCTAAATAAAATAAAAATAAAAAAAAATGTGGTCCCACGAATATTCCTTCTTTAATTTTTGCGTCGCTGATCTTAGGAAACTTTTGCTTTGAGTAAGTCGTGCCATTTCCATCCTTAGACAAGCCTTTTACAAAAATTTTCATCAAACCCAATTTAATGTGTAAGGGTGGAAGTAAGATATCTTCAGATTTTACTAAGGGAACATGGTGAACATTCTTCGTGCCAGGTATAAGGTGCTCTCTAGTAGGCCAGTCCTTCTTGGTATAATGGTTTTTCCTGTCTCTGCTGTCCCACTCGCACAGAAAACAACAATACTTTGTGTATCCCGTTTGCATTCCTATAAAAAATAGGAATGCAAACGGTCACTCGGCGACTGCTCTTAAAACGACCATCGGCCATCCGATCCTGGGTGAACAGCCGGGCAAAGGACGCTGTGGTCCGCGATAGATTCGGTATACACCGTTTCACCGCTTCGTAAGGGAGAGGACCGCGCAAGCGACCTCGAACTCGTAACCAATCGAGAGACCGGAGTAATCTGGTCACAATTGGAAGTAAGGGCGTGAGTGTCGGCCCGCCAGGTAACATTCCTGGCTATCTCGCGGTTAAGGCGTTGGCCTCTTACGGGCTTGTGACGTAGCTAGATGGTGGACTGTTTTGTACCCAAGTCTTCTACGCTCACTCCAGGGAGATAGAACGACTAATTGTTAAAACTTCCTGAGGTGACGGGCTCGCCCGCTGTAGTCGACAACCCAAGTTGATCTTGTAAGTTTGGATAAATAAATAAATATAAATATTTGAGGATCTCTGTTGTCGTAATGCAATCTAGATATCGTACATCAGGATTGTGAGGTTCAGGGCCAGAGTGAGACAGAAAATGGCCGGCGCGGGGCATATAGTGCCGCGCTGCTCCGACAAAAGCATCGAATTGAGCTTTCAATTCGATTGACGAAATAAAAATAAGAATGGAATTCAGCTCGAATGTTGGAGCGATATCTCTATCGCTGGATGCCGCTATTTTGTAAAGAAATGTAGGCAATGGATTTTATAGGTGTCGTTGTCGTCGTCGTTCCTGGCTTGGAAAATAAAGAAATAAAACGTTCAATGGCGAGGACGATATAGGGCTTTCTCGCGAATGGCAAGCAAATCTCCATTCAAGCCCGACTACCAACAGAATGTATCGAAGAATAGCTATGTATATATGTATGTACCTAAGTCATGTCAAATACCTGAAATGACTGCGAACTTAGTACATATACAAAGTATTTTACGCTGACAGAGTACCATGCATAGCGAGGCGAGGATTTCTTTAATTAGTTCTAAAAAAAACGCTCATTCAACTGAAACAATATCTTATTTAATTGTGAACATTTTTTATTGGCCTTAACAAACCGTTTTAGGCTTTTCAACTATTGTAACTATAGAACGGGTAGTCCAATTTCAAAATTTCTTCCAAAATTAGATTTTTATATTGGAATCGATGATATTCATGACTATATGGACAAATATGTTATTTCACAGTCGTTATAGTTTGTATATCAAGCACCCAATTCATTGTAGGTACGGAGCCCTAAATGTAATCGGTCTCTCCATTCACGAATAAAATGCTCCGACGATATAATTCTTGATATCTGTCAATGCGTTCTTAAGACAGAATGTATACAACACATTGAAGTAATATATGACGTAATGACAATATGTCACACAGACGAAATATTTTAGTTTTTGATTTTCGGTTTCTATAACGATAGTTATGAGGGGCATACTATTATCAACAATTTACAAATGTATAATTTAGTACTTCCCATATCAAAAATCTTAACTTTAACCTGCTTTTCAATGTAGCCCCCTTAGAGTTACATACACTTCTCCTGCAACAATCTGAAAACCAAGCCACATATTGGAGCACTAATAGGCCACATATTGGAGAATTTAGCTTTCATCGAGATAGCAACGATAATGGAAAAGACTCCTGGTTTTTGCGGCTTCACGCAATATGGTGGTGAAAGGCACCCTATTTAACCATTAAAGCATACAGAAGGGTACATGGATATCACCTGATGGGCCACAGTGAACCGTTGGGATCAAATTAACCATTTTCCGTTGGGATCAAATTAACGGAATTGCATTTTCAATTCTGTCGATCGAATGCAATATGTTACACGCACACATACATATAACACGTCATAGTAGAGTTGGTTGTAAGAGATTGTCATATGACAGTAAACCCGCCCATTGTGACATTTCACAATAAAGAGTATAAACAAACAAAGCAACTTGACCACATCATAATATACGCCATGCACCGCTTCAACCTTTTGGATGTACGGGCAATGAGAGGAGTAAATATAGTTTCTGATCATCTAAGGGTGTATCGTAAATTTAGATCCAATGTAAAGAAAGAAATTGAAACTCGAGACAGGAAACCATACACTGCGACTCCGAAAACTTCCTATTTAGTGATAAGGCCTCATGGGCGTTCTTACAGTCGTAGGCCTTAATTAGCGGTTTGGAATAATTCGATTCGGGTGTGTTGTTCCAGTGGTTGACGGATTGTTCTAAACATATAGGCAATACGTAACTCTGGTATTAAAACTATCGGCACCAGCTTCAGTAAGTTGGTATGTACCTACTAACTAGTGGCGTACGCTAATAATATTGATATTAATTAATTCACGCTCTCCACAAGCTCTCAAGCAGGCTTTTTTTGCATTAGACAAAGCAGCAAAATGTATGATCCTGCAGATAAATTTGAAGAGATCCAAGTACATGGCTGCCCACGTTCAAAGAGGAAACCCAGATGTCTTTGCTGTTAGTCCCTATAATTTTGGACCTAATAAAAAATCACATACTTCGAGTCAATAATACCAGTGACAGAAACTGCAATAATTCAAATATTCACATGCATCATACCCGCGGTAGCTCCCTTTTATGCGTACCCCGAATACGACTGGCAAAAGTACAGAAAAGCTACTTGTATCTTAGCATTAAATTTAATAATCTACTCCCTACAAAATTTAAACAGCTGGAGGACATAAAATTCAAAAAAAAAACATCAAGGAGATGCTGATACCTTTCTATAATCTGGCCGAATTTGAGGGCCATGATTTTTCAAATATTGTGCCTATTTAAATTACTTAAAAAAGTAGAGCCTCATTTTCTGATTATTTTATATGGTCTTATATATGTACTTTTAGTTTAAAATGCATAACGTAGATTTAATTTGATTATTTAACATTTTACTGACAATTTGAATATTAGGATGAATAATTTTACTACGTATCTTTTCAAATTACTAACTACTTCAAATGCTTCTATTTTGATTATTTATATTTATAGGTTGACAATCTAGTAGTTAATTCTTGACTACCTATGTATGTTCAGTAAAGAGTAGTAACGAGACTTACTACCTAGCACAATTATTTTGCCACGTCCAAGAGCGGTCTTTAGCCGTCAATTGGACACGACGAAAATGTAATGTAATGTAATGTGACATCAATATCAATTAAAAGGTGGAAGTACGTTTAATTGTCCCAAATAAAAGTTACTTTGGACTCCAATCTCATGCAAAATCTTGTCTGATATCCTGGAGGAAGAAGGCAACTCATCGGACTCAACGAGACACTCATCGGACCAGTCTTAACTTACGCTTCAGAAACATCGTCTCTCATCAAAGCGGATGAAAATGCACCAGATGTCTTTGAACTCAAAATGATCCGCAGGATCTTTGGGGCTGTGCAGGTGAATGACGTGTGGATAAAACAAACAAACGAAGAACTGTTGTTAAATGTATGTTGTGAATTCTGAAAATCGGAAGTCTCATGTGGGTAGGACGTCGAGAGGATGGAAAATGAACAGCCGTTGAAGTATTTTTGTGGAAAACCTGAAGGGTATCGTAAAGTCGGTCGATAGAAACTGCGAGGGATTGATTCTGTGGATTGACCTAAGTAGACTTGAAGTAAACAACAGGAAAACCAAAACCATATGAAACGTAGCATGAAAGCAAGAATATGGAATGGAAGAAGATTCTTGTTGAAGCCAAGACTCACAATGACTTTTAGCCCTATTTGATGATAATGATGATGATAAAACCTCAACGCTTTGAGAAACGCTTTCCTTGCAGATTTTTTTCAAATTTCGCAACATGAAATAATATAAGGCCAGAGCCGTTGTGTGATTGAGCTGCTGAAACCCGAAGCCTCGAATGGCAGCTTACGCTTTTCCTAGCATGTAAAGAAGCAGCAAGCTTAATATGAGTTTCCCTCGTCTTTCTAACTAATGAAATCTTGCAAAGCTATCTTAGCGTAACTCTCTCCTGTTATAGATGTCTTATGTGGCATTGAATTCCAGAAGCAAACTTTTTCTCAAAACGGCTTTTCAAAAGGGCTTATCCCAGAAGACATTCGCCATTCATTTACAGCTGTGACTTTCCCTGCTAACAAACGGTTAGGGAAAGTATTGTGAACGCGCTACATTTTTTTTAGATGAAAACGGATATATCCGTTTTGACCCCCCCCCCCCCCCATTTATAGATTGAAGTTCGTGTATCTGTGTGTGTGTATTCCTCTACGATAGCGACCAAACGCTTCATCCGATTGAGTTGAAATTTAGCAAGCAGGCATCATTAGATCATGGCAATAGTTTAAAAGATTGTGGTTGAAATCGGGCCACCGGGGGGCGCGTTAGTCTTACTTTAATCTCGAAATATTGGACTTAGAAACTTGAAATTCGGCACACAGATACGTCATTAGGCCGAAATGCGTCGTTTTGGTTGGAATAACTCTTTTACAAGCGAGTGGAAGCCATTTAAATATGTAGTTCATGGTTTTCTTGGAAATAACAAAGCAGAAAATAGTGATCTTTAAGTACAAAATCTAATGTTGAACTATAAAATTTAGGCTGCCGAATGTAATTGAAAATTCATTTCTGCATTAATTTTTGCAAATTTGGGTATAGTGAGTGATGAGCAAGGAGAAAGCTTCCATCAAAATACATAGCAAATAGAGCAGCGTTACCAGGGCCGATTGGACGAATCAATGATGACTGACTACTATTGGTTTCTATAAAGAGAGGACCCTACTGTATACAAATGGAATAAATAATTTATAAATTTAAAATAACCAGTTAGGGTTTATTTTATATAACTAACTACCAAATTTGGTAGGATATCTCCATCTGGAGTTAGCCATCAGGAAACCTCCATCCTCCCGACTGGTTTTTTTTTTTACCCTCAAGTCATAATTATGTCTTTTTGTGGATCCCGCCTTGTTGCCTATTGACACCATCTTCTAGGTGGGCATTTGTAGCATCACGCAGCCAAACACGCAGGTGGTCACTCATCCCAGTATTGACAGCGCCAGCCGCTGCTTAACTTTGATAACAATGAGGAGAACCGGTGGCAACGGGGCTGCGGACGCTACAGGTTAGGGTCTGAAGTCGCTTACGCGGCCTCGACCTGTTGTATTACAGCGGTAATTCAATTTGAATTTATCGCGGACCTTGGCGTTCTTTGCCCGTAGTGCCACGCGGGATCGAGTGGCCCAAGGTCATTTTAAGAGTGGCATGACGACAGGTCAACATCCACCCCCGCTGCCTAGGAGACAGTATATTACCATAGTCTCCAGACTCCTTCAGCAATTAGTCAGAGTGCACAACCGATTGGCGTCGCCGAACGGTGCGCAAATCGCCCAGTATCGCCGGGATGCGATCCCACCAGGAGAAACCGGTCGACCAGATTGTACGTCCTGAGACGCGAGAGTCTAACCCGGGGTAACCTTCCGCACGAGGAGGCTTCTGAATAGGAGCTGAATTGTGACTTGAGCCGATCCGAGAACAAAATAAATCTTGTGGCCCTATGTGCACGAAACCATTTGCTACCAATTTTATGGAGCAGTCTTGCTACTCCTTACTGGGGTGGTAGGTCCAATTTATATACAGACTTAAAATAATATACAGACTTATTCCCAGTCCCATGGTACTCTTCCTTCGATGTATATTATATGTGATATTTTCCTTGGCAGCAACCGCGGGCCACAGATGGAATACGTACAAGGCATTCGGCTAAGCAAATAACGGAATGTTGTTTTATGTCTTCAAATATGGAGGCGTCATCCATTTTAAGATGATTTATTTAACGGTTAACCCCACTGCTGTTAGGCATTGCCTCAAGTGGATGACTATAAAGGCGAAGTGGTGTTCAGTTACTGCAGACAAATTAGATATAACATGGTTCATCGTTAATTTACATAAATAGTTAAACACCAGCGAGGCGTTCTAATAAATGCGCACACCGGTATACCAGGCATATAATATATTTTTAAATTATTATTATTTAATCTTTTTTTTATTTTTATTAAGGAAACATACAACTGTTACAATAAATTTGTTACAAAATTATTAAGTTAAAAAATAAATCTAATTACATGTTTCCACTTAAACATGCATAATTTAAACACAACAATATCATTTTTTTTGAAGAATTAACACACATAGGGAGAGGTAGGAACTGGGAAAAAAGGAGTCATAATAAGAAAATAAAATTTTATGTATATACACGTTCCATAATATAGTCATACATATTATTTAAAGATATTCTTGAATAAATATTATTTATAATATATTATATATTGCGATTACAATGATAAACCAATGCTGTCATTAATAATTGCTTTCTTAAGAGCGAATGATGACGTATTGAATAGGTCAATATCGCCGAGCTGCGTATTACAAATTTTACATACCATATACATGAAACAGTTTTGTGCATAATTAGTACTAACCTGCGGAAGGTGGAATAACTCCGTTTGGCGAGTGAGTCGCGATGGTACACAGAAAGATACTATTCCAAGAAGATCAGAACAATCAATGTAACCTGCCAATAGTTTATGGAAAAACACCACGTCTGCGCCTTTTCTTCTTGATTATAAGGATTGAAGCCCATGAAAGGTAGCTGCTTCGGGAAAGGACAAGAAGGAGCGATAATTCAAATGTTTCAGGAACACATTTTGAATACGTTCAATTCTCTTTATGTGAACATTATAGCTAGGAGACCATATTTGAGAAGCATATTCGAGGTGACTGCGGACGAAAGCGTAGTACTAGAGTAATAGAGAAAGAATCTTAAACATTAACCCCTGGGTGGCCTTGCACGCCGATCGGCGTTTTTCGTATTATCCGTATTATATCCATATTTATTCAATTATCGCCCTATTTCCCCCTTCACTGCGGTAAAAGCCTGTCATTGAAGCCTGCCATTGAATAAGCTGGTTGACTGGTGACTGATAAGATGAAGAATGGTTGACTGTAAGATATCGTTACAGCGATAAGTCCGCCATTTGTGCATACATTGTCTTTTTATATGTGTAATATTCATTAAGTAATGTTTTTATAGCACAATAAAGTTATTCTATTCTGTTCTATTCTCATAAGCCACCGTTATATATTAGTATTCTTGCAAACACCTTCTACAAACAAATTTTCGAGGGCTTCGAAAATTTTGTGCAGAATGACTGGACTCCGATAGGTTAAACCTCATTAGGATAAAACGCAATATATATGAAAAACTAAAATAAAATAGCAAAAAAACAACATCACGGCTTACATGTGGGTAGGTATGTGTACATTACTTTAAATTCGTATCTAATTAGCGACTTCCCCGCTCCGTGATAGTAAGTAGCAGGTAATTATTCCAAGCTTTTCGTATAATGTTAGTTTGAGTATCCTAAATATTAGGCAATGGGAAATTCGGTATAATAAAGGAATAAAATAAATGTAATAGAAAAAAAATTAATTAAAAAAACCGACTCCATTTTTTTATAAGTGCAGCAGCCATGTCATGGTGATACTTAGAATGAGCTATCATAATTAAATGCGTATACAAAAAAATGTGTATTTGCTGTTGACCGTTGAGGAGTTCCCTCGTTGGAAGCCAACCCTGGGCGCCGCAGTCCTGTCTTGGTAAAACTTAAAACGGGCTGTCGTAATTGAATACATATACAACATTTTGTGTCTGTGCTGTCGACCGCTGAGGAGTCCCCTCGTCAGGAGCCAAGCCAGGGTGTAGAATGAGGTGGGGGGAGTTAATGGGCCCTTGCTGAGTTGGCCACGAAGACCCATTCTGTTCAGGGTTGGTCACTCTCACGGGTCAACACCTATCCGACGGCCTCCACGAATGAAGTGGGAGCCTGGGTAGGACTCTGGCCTTATGGTCAGTTTCCCCTGGGAATCAACCTTCTGCGCTCCTGGACGGTCCGTGCGGCGTAAGCCAATCGACTGTGCACTCTGACTAACAGTCGGGGGAGTCTGGAAGCAGTACTGTTTCCTATAGAGCGGGGGGGGGGGGTTGCGGACCTTACGGCGACTGCTCTTGAAATGACCATCGACTACCCGATCCTGGGTGAACAGCCGGGCAAAGGACGCTGTGGTCCGCGATAGACTCGGTAAACACCGTTTCACCGCTTCGTAAGGGAGAGGACCGCGCAAGCGACCTCGAACTGGTAACCAATCGAGAGACTGGAGTAATCTGGTCACAATTGGAAGTACGAGCGTGAGTGTAGGCCCGCCGGGTAACACTCCTGGCTATCTCGCGGTTAAGGCGTTGGCCTCTTACGGGCTTGTGGCGTAGCTAGATGGTGGACTGTTTTGTCCTCAAGTCTTCTGCGCTCACTCCAGGGACATAGAACGACTAATCGTTAAAACTTCCTGAGGTGATGGGCTCGCCCGCTGTAGTTGACAACCTTAGTTGTAGAATGAGGTCATGCTTACCATAAATAAATGTATTGTCATCGGAATTGAACCAACATGTAAATTTCTAACTTCATATGATAATATTTGACGAGTTCTCTCAATTTCTCATGGATCTCATCATCAGAACAGGGTTTGGATAAAAATGGGACCTACCTGTAAGTATATCCAAAATGTACCCTATTAACTACCATAATAACTAAATCTCCGGCAATTGATGACTTCTTTCCTGGAATTAAAATCTACCTACCGCAATTGGTAGGAATATTCCAAAGGAATGGGTATAAATCTCGCAATGGCTGATCTGAGTGAAGACCTGGATAGTTTTAGTCTTACAACCTGCAAACAGTTTGACTGCTCAAATACTCTTAAAAAATATGTGTAATCCGCTGATAATATCAATATTATGTCAATGAATATCCGTTCTATAAAAAGAAATTTCGATGATTTCCTTGTAACATTATATGCATTCGATAATATATTCGATATAATAATACTAACCGAATGTTGGCTAAAAAAAACTCAAGCTCCTCAAACTCTGCCAGGATATCGAGTCTTCTTCACCAACTCATTGCAATTACAAAATGACGGTGTAGTTGTGTACATTCGTTCTAACCTGAACCCATTAGTAACAGAAAAACAGGTAAATGATGCCAACTGCTTACACATTATCTTAGAACACAGGATAAACATTATTGCAATATACAGATCACCCAGTCAAAGAAATATAAATAACTTCCTGCAATCGTTAGACGATATTCTACAAGTTATTCATTCTGACCACGACACTATTCTAATAGGCGACACAAATATTAATATTATTAATAATAAACACAATCAGGCAGATGATTATCTTAACTTACTGGCGCACCATGGCATTCATGCTACCATAGACGTCCCGACAAGAATCGACGGCCAACATGAGACTTGTATTGATCACATTATGATCAAAACTAAACTAAAATGTAAACCGTATACCTACCACACGACAATTACCGACCATAGCATGATTGGAATTGCAATGACAACTAATAAAAGAACAAAAAATCTGGAAACGAAAACTAAATCGTCAATTGACCGTGTCCTCCTTCTAAACGAATTGAGTAAACAAAATTGGGATAGAATATTAGGTGAAAACGACGTCGAAAAAATTGCCCAACTAGTTTTAGAGACTCTATCTAGCTGTATCAAAAGTTCGACTAAAGTAAACACAATAAAAATTCCTAGATCAAAGAAAAAACTAACTCCCTGGGTAACAAATGGATTGTTAGCATGCCTTCGGAAAAGAGACAAAATCCACAAAGACACGAGAAAATACCCAAATAATACTCAACTTCTCAAGTACTATAAATCTTACAGAAACATTTGCAAAAGGCTAATTCTAAAAAGCAAAGTTAATTACTACAGTCAGGAAATTAAAGAAGCAAGCGGGGACAGTAAAAAAACCTGGAGATTAGTTAAAAATATCGCATTCGGTAATAAGCAACTGATGGAAGTAAAGGAGATCAAAATAAATAATGAAGTGAAATCATTAGAAGATAATTTCGAAGAAATCCTGGAACATTTTAATAAATATTTTGTAAATGTAGGAAAAACTTATGCCAACAATATTTTGAACAATCTAAATACTTCTGAAAAGATTCTAGGTGCATCAGTAAATACGCAGCCCAAGACGAAAACAAACCTCAAACTCTACCAAACATCTAAAGATGAAGTCGTCAAAACTATTACATCGCTAAAAAACTATTCTGCGCCAGGAAACGACGGCATCACAGCAGAAATACTGAAAATGTCAATTGATTACATTGCAGAACCTATTTGCCATCTTATCAATACTAGCTTTGAAAACGGAGTTTTTCCTCAATGGCTGAAGTTTGCAAAGGTTAGACCACTACACAAGGGTGGAGACGAAAATGACATTGGTAATTACCGTCCCATATCGCTCCTTAACATCTTGTCAAAAGTAATAGAAAAAATTGCCAAAAAGCGTTTAATCTCGCACCTAGAGAATGAGAGTCTTCTATCCAGCAACCAATTTGGGTTTAGAAGCGGTTTAGGAACTAATGAAGCATTACTTACTTTCACACAATACGTTGTTGAAAACCTCGACAAGGGTAGTAAAGTTTTAGCGACATTTTTAGATTTATCGAAGGCTTTCGACACGGTGTCACATATAATATTAATAAAAAAACTGGAACATTATGGAATAAATGACACAGCATTGCAGTGGTTCCAAAGCTACCTTGAGGGAAGGACGCAAACAACGTCGATACATGATCGACAAAGCGCGCCACTTAATGTATCTTTCGGTGTTCCCCAAGGTAGCGTCTTGGGACCCGTATTGTTCCTAATATACATAAATGATTTATGTGATCTACCAATAAAAGGAAAAATAGTGGCGTTCGCGGATGACACCGTGTTACTTACGTCTGCTAACAATTGGGAAGATGCATACCGCAAAGCTCAATCGAACCTAAATCTGACGAAGCAGTGGCTCGACAACCATATTCTCACTTTAAATATTTCTAAGACTAAAGTTATACAATTTCACATCAAGGCAACAATAAATAATTCAGAAACCGAAAACCAACTAACAATGCACTCAACTTTTTGCTCTAGATCTGACGTCTGCAATTGTCAAACCATTGAAAGGACTAGGGAATATAAGTATCTGGGTGTCACTATAGATGCAACATTGACATGGAAGCAACATGTAAGCAACCTAGCCACAAGAACAAGGAAACTCGCCTACGTGTTTAGAGAGCTTCGAAATATTCTACCAAAGCCCCTTCTCAAAACTGTGTATATGGCGTTGTGCCAAAGCCTGTGGTCCTATGGCACAATTGCATGGGGTGGCTGTACCACACAAGTACTCCTTCCTTTGATCAATGCGCAGAAGCTGATTCTAAAGGTCATCAATAAAAAACCCCCTAGATACCCCTCAGCGAAACTCTTTACAGAATATGGAGTACTTGATGTGAGGCAATTATTCATAAAACAATTACTAATTGAGTTTCACAGAATCAAGGATCAGCAGACAAGAAGCCAACAAACTAAAAACACAAGGCAAGCTACTGGGTCGAATTATAATATTCCGATTGTAAAGTCCTCATTTGCCCAAAGGCATTTTTACTTCCTTGCGCCGAGATTTTATAATAATTTAAATGAGAGTTATAAGAATGCAAACAACTTAAATTCATTCAAAATACTTATAAAGAAGTACCTGCTTGAAAGGGGTCCAATGTATGCGGAGTCTCAATTGCTCTCGCTAATAATTTAAGTTGTTTTATTAAATTATATATTACTAACTAATATCAAATCTCGTGTATTATTTGCTATGTATATATATGTGTAGGTATGTATATATATATATTTATGTATGTGTGTATGTATGTGTATGTATATATGTATATATTCTTATGTATCATGCAATACAACTTAAGTTCAGAATATCAAAAGAGTCAGCTCGTCGATACAATTAAACAAAAAGCAGCATCCCTAGATACGGGTCTCTGACCTAGTTAGGAATGCGGATAAACATTTCACCATAGGATGTGCTCAATCTCTCCCAACTCAACCATATTATGTAAATGGTGTTTATATGACATATTATATGAAGTTATTGTAAATTAATAAATAAAATAAAAATAAAATATAAAAAATAAAATAAAAAAATAACAAATATCAAATAAAAAATTATTTTCTAAATGGAGTTATAAATGACATAGTTCTGAAGTAACAAACATTTTTTAAAAAAGATACAACCGAATTGATAACGATAATTTTTGAAGTCGGTTAATGAATAAAAAGACATGTCATCTAAAATAGTTCACAACCACATTCTTTCTCCCAATCTCAAAAGAATACGATTCCCTAGCGAATGTATGAATATAAGTGTAAATCCAGGGAAATACAAAGGAAACTGGGTAAAAAAATCACTAGCACTAATTGCATAGCTTGCGCTGCCAAGTTTTGTGAAAATGCTAATTACAATAAAAGGACTTTATTCGCTCTGCGATTCTAAAGTGCAATTAACGAAAATCGCTTTGTGCGGATTTAATATGCAAATCTCCTATTCTGGCGCGCTTAATGGATGGCTAAAAAGGCTAATTAATTAATATTGATAAAGGCAGTGCCACAAAAATGTGAGAGTGCCTATCGATTTAGTCACTAAAACAGATATACATGTGTATTTACAGAATGGTACTGGAGAGTTGTCACATACAACGGGCGAACCCTGCACCTCAGGAAGGTATAACGATATTGATCGTTCTTTCAACCTGGAGAGAACGTAGAGACTTAGGGATGAATATAGTCCACCATCAAGCTACTCCAGCTAACTCGTGAGAGTCTGACGCCTTACCGCGTGGCACTAGGAACAGCGGCGGATCTTTGTAAGGGCTTTTTGGGCTTCAGCCCCGGGCCCCGTTGATATAAAGGGCCCCAGTCCCACTGAAAACAATGGACCGTGTCAAACTATCGACTAAATAAATTATAAGTTCTTTCCATAAATTGCGATTTAACAAAGGACTTACAATGTAATGAGCAATTAAAGGAATTTGCAGCACAAAAATGCAGAGGTTGCTTTATAATATACATACATAAAAACAACCTATTAGATTATTTTGCAACACCTTTTTTTAATTTTCCTATTTCATAAAAATAACATCTATGTAGCAGTTCAAAACCTTGTCAATGAATAACTCGTAATGAATGTTTGTGTAAATTTTACTTATATTAACTAGCTTTACAAATAAGATTAATACTTACTTACATTATTTATATTATTATTATACTAAGTTTGTCTGGGTAAATAATTATTTAAGTTGCTTAATAGCTTGGTTCAACGATTTTAAATTGCGTTTTTGCTAATCGATTTGTCTATTTTTAGTGAAAAGTAAAATGTCTTACAGTTGCTGTTTGTGTATTTGTCATATTAAATATTTGTTTTGTTGTCCTCCTTTTTTTCTATACCGTATTGACCTAAACATCATTATCGAAAATAGTTTTTGACAAAATGGCAATTATTTGATTAATTAGACAGGCCCCCAAGTAATATTAGCCCAGGGCCCCACAAATTCTCGATCCGCCCCTGACTAGGAAGTTGACCCAGTGGTCAGCCTCGCACCATCACTACCAGATATGGCAGGATTTCTCCGTCTTCCTATCTGGTCACGAGTCTGAAGTCGCTTGCGCCGCCTCTACCTGATGTAAGCGGTAAATCAGTTCGAATTTATCGCAGACCGTAGCTTCCTTTGCCCGTTTGTTCACGCGGGATCGGGTGGTCGACGGGTCAAGAGCAGGCGACATCAGGCCAACATCCACCTGCTTAGGAAACGTATAATATCGTTTCCAGGCTCTTTTATTTAATCGTTGGAGTGCACAGTCGATTGGCTGACGCCGCACGATGCACAAACCGCTCAGCAACGCCTAAAGGTCATACCCAAGGGGAACTGATCCACCTCCCGTGGCATGGGAACTGATCCACCTGCCTTTCCGGGTTCGACCCTCATCGAGGAGGCTACTGTGTAGGAGCTATACCGTAGTGGCCTAACTGCACAGGAATCGTTAGTTGACTGCAGAATGGTACTATATACGAGTAGAATTATAGATACATTGTCGTGGTGCAGAGAGAATCCAGGTTCGGAAAGAGGAACTGCACTGAGAAAAATATAACGATGTAATACACGGAAATACGCATGTTTCAACAAGGATTACGTATATAACTCGGACTGTGCCATTACGCTCTCAAGAAAATCTATTACTGGCTATACCCCAGCATTCATCAACTTTCATGTCCAGATCTTTCGCAGTGCAGGCGCCCGACTCTCGAATTGTGTGCCTTTGCCCATAAAAAAACTTGAAACCCATACCACCCCCTCCCCCTTGCCGTTTCCTTTGCTTATCCTTATATTTTATTCCTTCCTTCGATATCGAGTTAACACATTACTAATCACTGTTTTATTTTCTTTATTGTGATTATTTTGTAAGTGTATTAATTTATGACTTCCACTAAATTTTAAAATTACTTCTTTTATAAATCACTGAGCCAACATAAACCTTTAGTCACAATAATCCTGGCGGTATGGTCGAAAGATATTGTTTGTTTGTTTGTTTATACTCTTTATTGTGAAAATGTCACAATGGTCGGTTTCAGGACCTCAATAACTATCGACCTATCTCCATTTTAAACACGATCTCCAAAATTTTCGAGAAAGTTGCAAAGGCGAGACTCTATAAATTTTTAATTGAAAATAAATTACTCTCAGACAATCAGTTCGGTTTTAGGGAAGGTTTAGGGACAACAGACGCTATAGCTGCCTTAACTGAATTTATAGTCGAAACGGTGGATAAAGGAGACAAGTCTCTAGGAGTTTTCCTTGACCTTGCAAAGGCTTTTGACCCCGTTCCTGTTAAAAATTGGCTAGAAAACTTTATGTTAACGCTTAATGTTGGCAAAACCAAATACATGCCATTTAGTATAACAACCAGAGGTCAACCCACTACTAATAAAACTATTGTAATACACGAGTGCGATAGCGTATAGTATTGTAACTGTCAGCCTATACAAAGAGAAATATCTTGGAAATATCTAGGCATCACTCTAGATTGCTTTCTCCGTTGGGATTCTCATATACATAACGTGGCTACGAAGGTGCGAATCCTTGGATATGTTTTCAAAGAACTGAGGAATATTCTGGATTCCAAAACAATAAAAACTGTTTATTATGCTTTATGTGAATCGCTTATTACTTACGGCATAATTGGATGGGGTGGATGTGGTAAAACCCTGCTAGAGCCATTGCAAGTTGCGCAAAAATTTATATTAAAAATTATTCTACGTAGACCATATCGCCATCCCACTAATGAACTTTATAAGGAAGCTAAAGTTCTTGACTGTAGGCAACTTTTTCTAAAAACTTCCCTCTTAAGGCTATTTTTGGACAGTAACTCAAATTTAGGAATAATTCAGAACCGGCGACCAACGAGACAAGTTTTAGAAAATAGCTTAATAATACCCAGAAGGAAAACATCATTTGGACAAAGACATTACTCTTTCATTGCGCCGAGATTTTACAATCTGATCAATATGGAAATAAAAATGAATTTGACATTTAGGGAATTCAAAAATAAATTAAAGAAATGGTTATCGAATCATGACAGACTAACCATACATCAAATGTTAGAAATAATAGTATAATAAAACTTAGGTGCACAAATTATTAACATATTATTAAACATATATGTTAAGTATATTTTAACATTGAACTAACTACCAAAATTTATTTGACTTTGACAATGAAGTATACTTTTTAGACTAGGTAATTTTATATTAATAAATATTAATGACTGTTTCTTTCTTTTCTCACATATAACTTTATTTATTTTATTTAATCGAATTTTATATGATATTTATTACCGATTAAATAATGGAATATCATTTTATTTATTATATTATCTTTTAATATTTTTTATTTTTTTTTTATTAATATTATTTTTTTATTTTATTCTGAAGACCACATTTTAGGGCAATTTAGTGTCATTAGCTTTTTACTAAAACTTGTATATTTATAAGCAACCAAGCAATCAAGCAAACTTGATTGTAATATTGGAGTCCTGTCCACCCGAACGGGCTAGTCCCAGTTGGGTGACAGAAACAAATAAACAAAAGATTAAGGTTTTGTCATTCGGTTCCTGTTATTTTTTATAAGCTAATCAATGTTTCATAGTAATTAATTCTTAAATAAATAAATAAATAAAATTGTCATATGACAATATCTTACAACCAACCCTACTATGACGTGTTATATGTATGTGTGCGTGTAACATGTCTGTAAGTGTGTGTCTTATTATTGCATTCGATCGACAGAATTGAAAATGCAATTCCGTTAATTTGATCCCAACGGGAAATGGTGACCCAGCCGGGAATCGACGCCGGGACCTTGCAATGTAAGATCCGGCGACCTAACCACTATGCCGTGTTACTTGACAATAGGCTCACCGTGTTGTACTCTATTGTGTGTGCAATAAAGTTTTTCAAACAAACTGCGGTAGTCGCTATGTCGTAATGCATAAAGTTATTTCGTAAACATAAAGTTAACATATGTCGTAAACATATGTCGTAAAGATAAAGTTATTTCATTACGTCGCGACCTTGAGATCTCGCTTCTAACGACAGCATGTAAGTACGGTTATAGTCGGACACATCAATCATGCTGATACTACAGTATACTGTTATTTCCTTTATATCCGTAAGGAAAATATTGATATATATAATCGAGTAATAGAGTTTCAACAACATGCCTTGTAATTCAACAAAATTACGATTGAAAAATCGTTATAAACCGTAATAACAAAATAGTAATGTAAGAGCCAATCCAATATTTTTCTCATTTTGGACGCCGGTAGCATCGGCCGCCTAACTCAATTCATCGTTCCGTCGAGGAAAGTCGAAATGATAATGCAGAGAGTACCGGGGATTCATAGCGATTTCAGAAAAGATCGAATATCGGTCGACATGCCCTGTGTATAGGCCTGTGACTTCTTCCACTTCTCGTGCTGTTTGGTGGGGCATCGGCCCGGCTTTCGAGTATATGGCGTCTCAGGGCTGTCCACCCTGAGGCAGGCTTTTTAGAAGGTGCTTGTTCTTACACTCCTTTACTCGAGGCACGTCGTGGTAGGTCCGTTTTAAGGAAGATATTTAGGAGCATAATATTTTCCTCTTTAGTGCCGCTTTGGCACTCGTGTATCAGGTCCAGCAACTGAGACACCGTGATCGGGACCTGCTCGTCTTCCTCGAGGAGGCGCACTTCGTCCAAGTTTTCCGGCTCTTCAGGCTGGGGTTGTGGGGGCGGTGTGGTCATCCACTCTTCTTCCGTTTGAGTGCAGGCGGGCGCTGTGGTTGCTCTAACTGGTTGGGAGCAGTGGGTGGGGCGGTCGCTTCGATCTCCATCTTCTCCTCCTGCGGTGGATGGGGCCTAGTTGACTGCTGCTGCAGTGGCTTCGACCGACGCCGCCGGCGATTTCAGATAAAAACTTTCCCCTTGGACTCATAGAGGCCCCTAATGTGCATGCGCTACTCGTATCCAAAGCGTAGAACACAATGACATATTGTCGATCTATATGTGAAACCTCGTACGAGCCAAAAAAAATGCGTTTTTTTTGTTATTGGGTTAAAATCACACTCCAGGTCGTTTTATTCGTGTCCCGAGGGCTCAATTTGCTTAGTTTTCTTGTAATTCCCATTGAAGTTGCATCTCATAGGCTAGAGTTGATGATTTTATGCGATAATACCTCTTAGGGTTCTATGACACCAATCGATCGAGCATCGATCAATTTCATCGATCGTCGGTAGAATGGATTAGTGGACGTCGATCGTCAGTTGTTGCCATACTAACAACTGACGATCGACGTGGACTGATCCATTCTACCTTCGATCTATGTAATCGATCGATGATCGATCGATTGGTGTGGTAGCACCCTTTGTGGTAGTGTCTCACAAATAACTTTGGCAGTATTGTTCCCGCTCCGACGCGGGACGACGAAGTTATTTCATTACGTCGCGACCTTGAGATCTCGCTTCTAACGACAGCATGTAAGTACGGTTATAGTCGGACACATGAATCATGCTGATACTACAGTATACTGTTATTTCCTTTATATCCGTAAGGAAAATATTGATATATATAATCGAGTAATAGAGTTTCAACAACATGCCTTGTAATTCAACAAAATTACGATTGAAAAATCGTTATAAACCGTAATAACAAAATAGTAATGTAAGAGCCAATCCAATATTTTTCTCATTTTGGACGCCGGTAGCATCGGCCGCCTAACTCAATTCATCGTTCCGTCGAGGAAAGTCGAAATGATAATGCAGAGAGTACCGGGGATTCATAGCGATTTCAGAAAAGATCGAATATCGGTCGACATGCCCTGTGTATAGGCCTGTGACTTCTTCCACTTCTCGTGCTGTTTGGTGGGGCATCGGCCCGGCTTTCGAGTATATGGCGTCTCAGGGCTGTCCACCCTGAGGCAGGCTTTTTAGAAGGTGCTTGTTCTTACACTCCTTTACTCGAGGCACGTCGTGGTAGGTCCGTTTTAAGGAAGATATTTAGGAGCATAATATTTTCCTCTTTAGTGCCGCTTTGGCACTCGTGTATCAGGTCCAGCAACTGAGACACCGTGATCGGGACCTGCTCGTCTTCCTCGAGGAGGCGCACTTCGTCCAAGTTTTCCGGCTCTTCAGGCTGGGGTTGTGGGGGCGGTGTGGTCATCCACTCTTCTTCCGTTTGAGTGCAGGCGGGCGCTGTGGTTGCTCTAACTGGTTGGGAGCAGTGGGTGGGGCGGTCGCTTCGATCTCCATCTTCTCCTCCTGCGGTGGATGGGGCCTAGTTGACTGCTGCTGCAGTGGCTTCGACCGACGCCGCCGGCGATTTCAGATAAAAACTTTCCCCTTGGACTCATAGAGGCCCCTAATGTGCATGCGCTACTCGTATCCAAAGCGTAGAACACAATGACATATTGTCGATCTATATGTGAAACCTCGTACGAGCCAAAAAAAATGCGTTTTTTTTGTTATTGGGTTAAAATCACACTCCAGGTCGTTTTATTCGTGTCCCGAGGGCTCAATTTGCTTAGTTTTCTTGTAATTCCCATTGAAGTTGCATCTCATAGGCTAGAGTTGATGATTTTATGCGATAATACCTCTTAGGGTTCTATGACACCAATCGATCGAGCATCGATCAATTTCATCGATCGTCGGTAGAATGGATTAGTGGACGTCGATCGTCAGTTGTTGCCATACTAACAACTGACGATCGACGTGGACTGATCCATTCTACCTTCGATCTATGTAATCGATCGATGATCGATCGATTGGTGTGGTAGCACCCTTTGTGGTAGTGTCTCACAAATAACTTTGGCAGTATTGTTCCCGCTCCGACGCGGGACGATCGGAATAGTTCGGGAAATTTCGGATACACTCTCAACGCGAAACGAACGGTATCGCGGCAAGTGTCGTTGGGCAGTATTCGACACGACAACGTAACGTGAGTTCGGCGTCTGCAGAACAATTATTGGGGTGCGTCTATCATCACATCAGCTCAAGAATTTACCTTCAGATCAACCTCCAGAATATACCTTCAGCTCAAGAATATACCTTCAGATCAACCTCCAGTCTCATCACCGCACACATACAAGGTTAGCGTTCACCTATACCATCTCTCTTCCACTCCCATCTCTACGTTGATGACGTCACTTTCCGGCGAAATCAAGTATTAATCATCAGTACTGTAAACTAATATTTTTTTTTAATTTATTCCATTCACACAGCTAAAAAGAAATCTCTTGAAGAAGTTATTCAGTTTTTCCAAGCTCTGAAAAGTTTTCTTGTTGGCGTGTACGAGGTCTCACATATAGAGCGACAATATATGAAAGTGTGTCATCTGCTTTCGGACGCCATAGGACAACTGTTTGATGGATGTCTCGCCTCGCACCCAGAGCTGAAGCATGAAGTGCATGAAGTAGCATGAAGTAGCATGAAGTGCCTTGCGGTTTGTTACAACTGGACGAGCTGAGACTGCAGAGGCGGACGGCATCAAGCCCAGACTGAATTTTTCAGAGATGGCTGTTGGAGCGTTGACATCTACTACATGGAGATTGTTGCAGAGAGGGAAAAAACGGACTTTAACCTCGGTATTGCAGTGAGAGCATACTTGTTGCTTCAGTAGAATCTGATTCTCGATCCCCGCCAGGGATGGTCCCCCCTCCCTTCCCTCCTTCTCCTTAGAGACTTGAAATTTGGTACGGAGATGCCTTGTTGCCCTAAATCACATTATGGAATTTTGGTTGAAATATCTAAATTCCGCCATATATTTTAATCAAATATTAACGGTGAGCTGCCCGAGGCTAGCCGAGAAACTAACCGCGCCGCCTGAGATGTCACAATGGCACCCAACCGGGTTCAACCGCCGGCCGAGAGAGGACGCTCATCGATTTTGTTTGCGAAATTAATATTCAAATGAAATCAGTCCTCGGCTAATTGCCAGGAAAGTCTTGGGGTGACACAAACCGATTTTTTTAGAATACTAGCAATGTGTGTTATGAGAGGTACGTACCTACCACTCTTCTGTGAATTTCGACTACTGGCTTATGCAATATAAGTAAGAGCTGACTTTTTGGGAAGACAAGTTATCGCAAATATACGAGATCTTCTTAAAGCAGAAGAAGGATCCGTAATAATGCTTGGAAAATTGCCGATGTAAGGATGACTATCAATGTAAAGATGACCACAAAGATCTTTAATGGTCGCAGTGCATCTGGGCTAAACTCTCAACAATCGGACTCCACTATGAATCATTCAAAATTTAAGGGATATATCACTATATCTGTTGCGATGATTTACTGACTGAACACTTTTCATGCACTTATATTTATGTGCATACGTGGAAAGACGTGTTTATGCTGCGCCTTGCAAGGATTTCGCGAACACATCTCCAGTGACTCGTACGTGCCGCTGTTTTTAAAAGTGTGAGTTCCTTTAGTTACGAAGCGTACACGAACTTGGCCGTTTCTAAAGTTTGGGGGAATGGAGGGTTAGGTTAGAGGATGGAGGTATTTATATCGGCGAATGGAGCTTGTTATTTTTAATTTTTAAACATGTCAATAGTAGAAACACATTTTTAAAAACAAGCTTTTATCAAAATGCTCTGTCCCGAGCTAACCCTGGATGCAGCAGCTATGTAATAGTGGAACTTAAAATGGGCTATCATAATTGAATGCTATGGAGAATTTCGTGTATGTGCTGTTGCGCGTTGAGGAGTGAGGAGTAGCCTCGTTGGAAGCCAACCCTGGGTGCAGAAGCCCCGTCGCGGTGAAACTTAGAACGGGCTATCATAATTGAATGCTTATAATAAACTACGTTTCTGAGCTGTTGACTGTTGAGCAGTCCTCTCGTCGGGAGCCAACCATGGGTTCAGCAGCCATGTCATGATAAAATTTAGAACGGGCTATCATAATTGAATGCGTATACAACATTGTGTGTCTGTGCTGTTGACCGTGGAAACCCTTCCACGGTCGGCTTTGTCGGGACGGCTTTGACGATCCTCAATGTCGAATCAGGTCACGCTCACCATAAAAATGCATTGTCATCGGAACTGAACCAACAACTAAAATTTCAAGGGGAGGGGTGAATAGGGGGGGGTGAATAGGGGGGCGTGCGAGGATGGGGGGGTACGGGTGCGGAAAAAGGTGGGGGTGGGGCGCGGGGGAAGGGGTACACGAGTTTGTTGCGGGGGTAGGGGGGAGGTTGGAGAAAGTATTGCGAGGGGGGGGGTGTTTGCGGAGGAAGGTAGACGTGCGGGGGGTGCGGGGGTGTCCGGCGTGCGGGTTGCGGGTAAGCGGTGGGTTTGCGACGGGTGAGGGTTGCGGGGGAAAGGGGTGCGGGGGGGAGGGTGGGGGGGTTGCTGGGAGATAGTAAGTTTTGCGGGGGGAAGGGTTTTGGGGGAAGTGTTTCGGGGTAAAGTTGAGGGGAATAATAATCAAATATTGACGCCGTCTGTTATTTCACTTAGCCGAAAAAAGGAACGCTCAGCTTTAGCAACCCAACCGGGTTCTTCCGCGGGCCGAGAGAAGGCAGTCATCGATTTTATTTATAAAGTTAATATTCAATTGAAATCAGTCCTTGGCTACTTGCCGGGAGTATTTCGATTTTTTTAATGGAACTACCCCTGCGAAGTATAATTTACGTCATACTACGAAAATAATGAATGAATTTGTCGCTTTTATGAATGATCAATAGTCAACGGAAACCGTTACCGATCGGTATCCGTCTCTTATATAGAAAACGGGCCTTCCTGATGCAATTTCGAGGTAATTCAGTTTGAATTGATCACGGACCAATGCGTCATTTGCCCATCTTTCACTCAGGATCGAGTGGTCAGTGGTCATTTCCAGAGTGACTGAGATCCATACAGTAGCGCCGGAAGGCTATCCCTCAGGGGAAACTGGTCCACCGGCATGATAGCCTGGGAAGCATGGTTCTTACCGAGGTAGACGCTCATTTGAGGAGGCTACTGGATAGGAGCGAAACCGTGGGTTGAGCCGACCCTGAAAACGAGATAGTGGGCCATAAAGTCAGCAACTGCACGAGAACCGTTGGCTACCCGAAGTCGAGAGGACTTAAAGGTGTCAACTAAAAAGGGCGAACCCGTCTCCCCAGAAAGTTTTAACGATATTGATCGTCGTATCTACCGTTAGGTGAGCGTAGAAGACTTTGGGACGAAACGGTCCACTGTCTAGTTACGCCACTCGCCCGTAAGAAGCCAACGCCTTACCGCGAATCACTGGGTTTGCAACCAGCGGGCGGCCTCGCGCCCTTTATACCAGTTTCGGCCAGCTTTCTCCGACCTCCCGGCTGGTTATGGGTTCCAGGTCGCTTGCTCGGTCCTCTTCCTTACGTAGCGGTGATTCGGTATCTACAGACGTCAGGTTGATATCGCTCATTTTGTATCACACTTCACTTATGGCATTTCATTCTGGTCCAGGGCACCGTGGATTTTAGGCAGCATAGCCCTGCAGAAACGCGCTATAAAAACCCTAAATAACATGGATTATTCTCTGTCGTTTCGGGGTCTTTCTGGAACCATCACATACTCAACCAGCCTGCGCTATATTTATTTATGTGCATTTAGCTGGAAGAGAATATTTCAAAATTTAAAAAACCGGCGTATATACATGCTCACTTCACGAGGTCGAGGAAAACTTATTATTTTGCTCTCCCCAAAATCGAAATTTTAGGCGAGACGATATTTACGTAGGAATATCCTGCTTTAACGATCCGTAATTACCGAAAAACTTGAAAGATGTTTGATGAAAGGTTAATGTATGAATATATATGAAAGATGTATGAAAGAGAAGGCAAAACATTCGATATTAATGTATTATATTATATAGAAAACTATTCTACATTTTTGTTTTTTTAAAGTCACTCGACTATATTTACGACTCGACTCGATCTTTGTTCGGCCTCAATAATTAAGCGAGAAATAAGCATTTAATGAAGAGTCAAACACCTTCCGTAGGTAAGTTATTTTTTTAAACAATACGTTAACACCTTTATGATGGTTGTTTAAATATTTTTTACTTTCCTGACGACCTATCGGAAAGGAAAGTATTGTGATCGCGCTAAAAAAAAAATTTGAGATGAAGATGGGAATATATATTTTGAGACTCCCTGAGGCGATTGAGACTATTTCCAGACCGATCTCTGTCTGTATGTATGTCTGTATGTCTGTATGTCTGTATGTCTGTATGTGTGTATGTATGTATTCTTCCACGATAGCGCCCAGACGCTTAATCGGATTGAGCTGAAATTTGGTATATAAGCTTCTGTTAACCGTCGGAGGAACCCATTAGTTTTTGGAGTCCCTACGCCCTACGGTTGTGGTACCTCCCATACAAATTTGGGGTTCCCGGCGAAAAAATTGTTTCCGCTATAGCGCCCAGACGCTTAATCTGTCTAAGTTAAAATTTGGCATAGAAGCTTCTGTTAACCATCGGAAGAACCTATTAGTTTTTGGGGTACTTACGACCAACGTTTGGGGTACCTGCCATACAAATTTGGGGTACTAGAGTAAAAAATGTCGCTGTTTTTTCGCACCTCCCCGGATACTAGTCAGGAAAGTCTTGGGGTGACACAACCGATTTTTTTAAACTATCCTAAAAACTAAAAAAAATATATGTTTTTTAATTTAAATTTGTTTTTTTTTTTGACTTGAAATATTATGACTGGGGCTTTTTTTATTAGATTTGGCATTACAATGATCGAGTCCAGCAGCGTTTTTTAATTATATAATTTTTTTTCCTGTGATACCCAAAAAAATATTATTTTACTAATGTTCGGATGCTATTAAATGATTAAAAAAATGTATGATATAAATTGTACTAAAATTTTCTTGGTTATGACAAACAAATTTTGGTTGTATAATTTGTTTGTGCTTTGATTTGCACAGCAGCGCGATTCGAGAAAGTAATTCGCTTGTTTTACCTTACATAATAGCAACAAATAGCGGACAAGCTATAACGATGAGCTTATGCTGCTTGCACGAGTTAGAATCCTACGATAAGTTACGCCCACGATAAAGCCCACGATAATTATCGCGGACTTTATTGTGTTTCATAGCGGTTTATCGCCTTATGGCAATCACCTACTAGAAACACCAATATTTAATGTTCATATGCGCTTGTGCTTGTAACATGTATGTAAATGTATGTCTTGTTATTGCTTTCGATCGACAGAAATCAAATGCAATCTCATTGATTTTGCCCCAATGGAAAACTATGACGCTTCCGGGAATCGAACCCGGAGGAATCTTACAATGTAAGATCAGGCGACTTAACCAATATGCCGTCGGCCGTGTCTCAAAGATAAATAGTATAATAAACAAATATAAGATTATAACAATCAGCGGTTTGGACATGATAAGAGAGCACAGCAAGACAATATCTTTAAGGCGTTTAATGATACTATAAAGGACATGATATTGCAGCCCAGTTGGTATGCTAACATGTCGATGGCTAAATGACGTAATAAAAGATATTTTAACCTGTGTTATAGTAATAATGGGGGCCAATGACCCTGTTTGCAGTTTGGCCACGAAGACCCATCCAGGGTAGGACGCTGTCCAGTGGGCCAATCTCCCCTAGGAGTCAACCTTTGGCTGTACCGTGCGCTATCAGCCAAACGATTTGCTCTCCGACTAACAGCCGAGGGGGTCTGGGAACAGTAATGTTTCCTATGGAGCAGGGGTGGTTGTTAACCTTATGTCAACTGTTCTTGAAACGACCATTCGGCCACCCGATCCCGGGTGAATAAGCCAGGCAAAGGATGCCGTGGTCCGCGTTAGATTCGGTAGCGACCTCGATCCTGTAACCTGTCAGGAGGTAGGAGGTATCCTAAAGGTTAATTCCAGATGGATATATCCTTCCAAACTGGTAGTCAGGGGGCGAGGCTGCCCGTTGAGAACCTTTCCTTGTACCTCGCTGTAAAGCGCTGGCCTCTGACGAGCAGGTGGCGTAGCTACTGTGGATTGTTTTACGTCTCAAGTCTTCTGCGCTCACCTCACGGGAAACGGAACGATCAAATAACGTTAAAACTTCCTGAGGTGACGGGGTTGCCCGTTTTAGTCGACAGCTCTAGTTGTGTTGTAGTAATGTCTGCGAAGAAATTGTGACGAATTGAGCGGCATGCAGATGTATCGTGAAGCAAGCGAGGATAGGGCTCGAGTCGTGATGCTACGTGTTTATTGCTCTTATTATTATTTCCTAATGGTGGGAACCTCGCAGCTTGGGTGGTGATGGCCATCTTTATGTTGCCTTGGTCGGCCCAAATCACCATTCAACTCTCACCCGGTAGCCTCCTCGAAGAGGGATTCAACCTGTCAGGGCTGCTATTAAGTCTGCCTGCGGCTGTAGCCCGCAGTCGGAGAAGGTTGGGATCAGAATTGAGGATTCGGGGGAACACATCTAGCGGAACTGGGCGGTTTGCGGACCAGGCTGTGCCAGCCTCGCTTACGCAATCTGGCGATTAACCGGGGGAGTCTGGAGACGTATGTTTCCTAAGCGATGATATATGTTGACCAGGCGTCACCTATTGTTAAAAACGATCCGATGGCCTCCCGATTCCGAGTGGCCTTGACGGTCAAAAGGCTTTACGGATCGGCGATAAATTCAATGCGAATTACCGTTAAAGTTTGGTAGAGGCCGCGCAAGCGACCTAAAGTCCGTGACCAGACCGGAGGGTGGAGAAATCCGTCCCAATCCGGTAGTAAGTGCACCGTGCACTGCGCCGAAATAAGTTGTTAGAATTTTACGGGCTTGTTGGCAGAGTTAGACGATAGACTGTGCTGTCCCTGTTTGTTTGTTTGTTTATACTCTTTATTGTGACATTTCACAATAGGCGGGTTTATTGTCATATGATAATCTCTTCTAACCAACCCTAATATAAAGTGTTTATATGTATGTGTGCGTGTAGCATGTGTGTAAGTGTGTGTCTCATTATTGCATTCGATCGACAGAATTGAAATGCAATTCCGTTAATTTTATCCCACCGGGAAATGGTAACCCAGCCGGGAATCCAACATGGGACCTTACAAGTAAGATCAGGCGACCTAACCACCACGTCACTGGTCCGTGTCTCTGCGTTCACTCCATGGGGGAAATAATGATCTGATATAGTTATAACTTCGTAGGATGGCGGGTTCGCCCGTAGTAGCTGTAACTCCTAATGCTCTTATTATTAGGTAGCGCTTGGTTGGATGGAAATTACAAAATATCCCTTCGCATAGAACAGGTTATTCTATGGAATTGCTGATCTTTTTGGTTTAACTGCAACGTTGCCGCGTTGTCGCGAACCAGCCAGACTTGAGTGCGGCAAGCTTGAGCACTGCTCACAGCGCAAGGTATGTATGTAGAAGTAGTCAGTGTTGCTAGTTGTATGTCGACTTGTGCAGAGTCACGCGGCGTTGCCAATTCTACGGGGAAACTGGAATCATTACGCTTAATACGAGTAATAATATGACCGTATCGAACGACAATCGTACGCTCCATGTGCCGACGTCCGGCGCAGCATGGCTTTCCCGCCTTTTTTGCAAATGGCGGGAAAATAATAATAAACAAGCACTCTACCACTTACTAAAAGAGTAAGGGGAAAGAAACGAGTTATTTATTGGGACAAATAATACTTTCTTTTTATTTATTTATTATCGAAAAACATCCCCACTAACAACTAAGCGTTGATTACGACACAAAATTCTATGGCCGATTGTTTTCAATGACGTCGTATAAAAAACCAATATAGTATGGTTTTTTATACGACTGCTTAAAAAAAAGGAGTGTAATGTGTTCAGGGTTCATCTATGTATGTTTTCCGTTTCATTATTCCACCATAACTTCTCAACGCTTGAACAGATTCAGAAGGGCGTGGTGTTGTAGAAGCGTTATGTCATCCCGGCTGTCATGGGGTAGCTAAACTCTTCAACTGTCTAATACATAACTGTCCAAATGTCATTAAATAAGGATAAACAGATCCTGTTTAGTATCAAAATAATGGTATATTTGAGTAAGTACTTAAGCCAATTAAGTAGTTGTCTAAATGTCCAAATGTCAATAAATTAACATAAATATATCGTGTTTAATGTCAACCAAAAGGTCTGATTGAGTACATTTCGGGAATTTGTACATGTCAAAATACATGTTATGCAAATAGTAATAGTACATGTTAGTTGAAATTGTTTCTATCTAAGATATTTTTTAAAAAGAAATTTTATTTATTTTATTACAACTTACAACTTGGTAGAGAGTTAACAATGAGATCGTACAGATATGATTTGTAACTATTTATATAAGTACAGCCCAGATACAGGCTGTTCGGTCTAGTCGGGCATTCTAGACGAATGCCCGACTAGACCGAACAGCCTGTATCTGGGCATACGAAAGTATATAGCCTTTGTTTTTGAGTAGTACTGACGTTTGAGTAATACTGACTAATAGACTACTTTCAATACTAACACTAAGATAATGGCATAAAATAGTACACATATATTAATATATCTGTGTAGGAGATACTAACAAATAGTATCTCCTTAAAAAGAAACGAAGGAAGAAACCGCGATGTTGGGTGAGGCCGTTACTACAGCGACGGAATGAAGAAACGAATAAATTTCTAGAAGAAATAAAAATAGATCCATTGAGTGGATTTAAAAACTTCACACGTATATCTTGCGAAGATTTTGAGTTGCTGGTTAATGTAACTAGTCCTTTTATTGCTAAGCAAGATACCAACTACAGAAAATGTGTCCCTGTTTCAATAAGGCTTGCAATCACCTTAAGATATCTTGCTACTGGAGATTCTTTTGCAAGTTTAATGTTCTTATTTAAAGTTTCAAAAGAGCTTATTGCTCGGATTGTACCTGAGACTTGTAAGGCGTTGATAAGCGTGTTGAAAGAAAATATTAAGGTAAGAAAATAAAAATAATATACCATTTTATTTTAGTCACTTTTATTGCATTACATTTCATGCCAAGATATTGTTTCGCCATCATTCTGACGTAAAAGATCTGAATAATCATTATCGCGGACCTGAAAACTTGAAGCCGGTCCTTGACTCTGACAATTTGACGAATCTGAATACGGTGAAGGCATTGGAGTTGTAACATATTTTCCAGTACCAATAATAGCGTCATACAATAAATTATCTATATCCCTTTGTACTAAAATCTTGGTTCGCTCATCTCTAATTTTCCTTAATTTCGTTGCGACGGCTGCAGCAAAAATGTCTTCGTCATCAGGTTTTTTTGCTTCCATCTGCTTGTTTACGTTATTCATAATGGACAAAGCTTGGGCGATTCTCGGGTCTTCATCGACAATACGGCGTTTAAGCGAGTTCTTCGGAGCCTTAAACTTTTCGACTGGCCTTTCATGAAGAGACTCTTGATCTTCATTTACTGTGTCATTCTGGATAATAATATCTTGTGATACCTGAAATAGTAATAAAATTTCCTTTTTCAGATGCCTAACACTTTAGAAGAATGGATGATCTTAGAGCGCCAATTTGACCATCTTTGGAATTTCCCTCATTGCATTGGGGCTATGGATGGCAAACACGTTGTTATCTATGCTAATCTTCAGCAAGGAAAATTAAATTTGCCTGAACCTTACCCGTTACCCGGAAGGAACAAACCAATTCCACATGTCATTGTGGCAGATGATGCTTTTGCGTTAGATATAAATTTAATGAAACCATATCCCGGTCAACATGACAAAAGATCAAAAGAGAGAATATTTAATTATCGGTTGAGCAGAGCGAGACGTATTATGGAAAACGTATTCGGCATTATGTCGTAAATAGTATAGGTATCTGGCGTAAATAGTATAGGTATCTAAGTAATAATATTAGAGGTAAGAAAATAAACATTTAAAACGTACCTACCTGTTCATTTATTTCGTCGTGTGAGTTCAAGCTGACGTTCGGCTCATCCCTTCCATGAAAGAAATTCAAATATGCATAAGCAAACCATTTCGGCTTATATATATCTAAAATCCCAGAACCTGAAGATTTTGAGTCCGCGATTTTCTTCTTTTCTCTTCGGTATTGAGCCAAAATAATCTTCCATTTTCTCATTACCTCAGTCGAGTCACAATTGAAACTTTGCGCCAACTCTTGAGTGGCGTCGTGTTTTTTGTTTTTATTTTTATAATCACTGTGACTAGAATCCCATAATACAGGATAAGTTTCAATAGCTTGAATAAAATTAATAATTTTATCATTCGTCCAATCCATATTTAGCTTGGTTAATTAACAATGTACGCGCACAAATCAATGTTTTCACTCCGGTAGCGGAAGCAAGACTGAGTTCGCGCACAACAGGTTTGTCGACGCGACGCGAGTCCACTGCCTGCATGTGTGCGCGCACAAAAGTATACAGATGTGCGCGAACATTTCTAGAATGTTCGCGCACAATTTGTTATTGTTTGCTTTAGTGAGTCGACCAGAATAAACATTTGTGTCGCACACTGTGCATTGCAGTGCCGCACAGTTCTGCACACTGGTGGAATCCCATCTTTAGATTCAGATGCGTTGGCGATGGCGGGCAGTTTCAATGCGAAAAAGTGGCAACCGGTTAGCCCACATTCCGCTCTAGCGTATTGTCCTGTCTCGTTCACACGGATTTTAGTTCACGAAGAAACGCAATCGAGCCCATAGTCCACTTAAATTCTCAGGAGCTATGCCTCTCATTTATATCCTGATCTATGCTTTACATTTAGGTATACGTTTCGGGCCACAATTCAAAACAACCGCCTTATATTTTGAAAGAACCAGCCAAATCATTAGCAAATATAGTCCTCTTAAATTCTCAGAATCTATCTTTGATATACGTCATATAAAATAAAATACATGTTAAAAGACATAAACCACAAATATTTCATAACAAAAATCGTAATAAAAATACTTATAAATACAATAGTTAACTTTGTGTAACGGCAGTCATGTTTTTTATTCTTTTTTTATTCTTTTTATATATAAAAATGAATCGCGTTGTCTCGCAAGATCTCGGAAATGACTCGACCGATTTGAAATATTTTGTTTTTGTTTTGTTTGCCTTGATTCAGGGGTGGTTTACAAAAAAAATATTTATTAAAAACTCAATGAAACAACTGAAAACAGAAAAAAACGAAATTGGTCATTTTGTGAAATAGGCCACTTTCAATAGATGGCGTTCGCGGCGATACTATTGTTTGGCAGCTGCGCTCCATAACTGTTATTGATTCCGTGCGATTGTGTAAAATTTCAAAAAGTCGAAAAGTTGAAAAGTCGAAAAAGTCGAAAAAGTCAAGAGTCGAAAAAGTCAAAAAAGTCGAAAAAGTCGAAAAAGTCGAAATAGTCGAAAAAGTCGAAAAAGTCGTAAAAGTCGGAAAAGTCGAAAAAGTCGAAAAATGCGAAAAAAACGAAAAAGTCGAAAAAGCATTTATATTTCATCATGACTTATTTTAATTACAAAGGACTTTCATTTAATCACCAAACGAAACTCAAACCGTACATGATTCGGCCATATTATAGATTTCAATGAATTGGATTTGGAAGGTTGATTAGGATTAATAAACGGTTATGAAGAGTTACAGTCAAATGAATTTTAGATGGTACGAAGTTCACCGGGTCATCTAGTATTAAATATATGTATATACATATCTCAAAAATTATACGGCAACGAAAGAAAGTGGCTGGGGTTGCTTCATTTATTCCAAATTCAAATGAATGACATTTCGAATTTTAATCTTCTAATTTTTCGTCGCTTTCGTTAGTGGTCTCCACTTTAAAACGTTTGAAACATTAAACCAGCCGTATGCACAGTGCCAAAACGCTTCCGTATGCATGGTAAGACAGTCTTTAACAAGGAACGAGCAAATATAAATTTCCATTTATTTTCATATAAAATATAGCTGATCAGTTTAGATGATTGTCGCACTGATCACTGCCAATTTCTTCCACCATAGGTGACAGAGAGCCAACGAGCTTGGTCAGTATTGCCCTATGTACAATTTGTATCCTATGTGTACGACTATTTTAGCAGTTGGAAGATCTGAAGATCTCCCATTCATATCATACATCGTATCACGATAGTTACGTACCTAGAGCTGTCGACTACAACGGGGAACTCGTCACCTCATGAAGTTTTAACGAAATTTGATCGATCTAAACTAACTAAATGGTGATCACCACACCTATGTCACTCGTCAACGGTTAAATATTGCCCTTCCCAGAGTGCATCTAACACAGACACAAAAATCATTTAATTATGTTAGTTTTAAGCTTTTTAACTGCCTCCCTCTCCGGGCAAAGGATGCCGTGGTCCACGATAGATTCGGTATAGGTACACCGTTTCACCGCTTCGTAAAGGAGAGGACCGCGCAAGCGACCTCGAACTCGTAACCAATCGAAAGACTGGAGTAATCTGGTCGCAATTGGAAGTAAGGGCGTGAGTGTAAGCCCGCTGGGTAACACTCCTGGCTATCTCGCGGTTAAGTCGTTGGCCTCTTACGGGTTTGTGGCGGAGCTAGACGGTGGACTGTTTTGTCCAAGTCTTCTGCGCTCACTCCAGGGAGATAGAACGAATGATCGTATTTTTATTTTTAATTTTTTTGTTTTTTTTTTAATGCGATTATTTTTATTTTATTTTGTTATGTCTTTTAATTTGACACTATTGCCGATATTTCTTTTTCTAATATGGTTTTCCATTTTGAAATTTAACTAATATGTAATTTATCTAATATGTATTTTTTTTGACGATTTCACCAGATAAGGTATCTACCTATGTTTGTTGTAGATACCTAGTCTTTTTTGAAAAATAAATATGATTATGATTATGATTATCTGTCTCCCGTGAGGTGAGCGCAAAATACTTAGAACAAAACAGTCCACCGTCAAGTTCCGCCTCATGCCCGTAAGAAGCCAACGCCTTACCGCGAGATAGCCAGATAAGTCAAAGAGACAAGCGGGCAGACACTCGCGCCCTTACTGTCAGTTGCAAGCAGATTAGTCCAGTTAATAATTAATTGCTGATTAATATAAGTTGCAACCAGATTACTCCAGTTAATAATTAATTACTAATTAATTAAACAATATAAGAATATACAAAATGCAACATTAAGCAAAATAAATTAGGCTTGTTGTTTTGGATAAACTAAGACTAGAAACGGTTTTTTATGTCTGCTGGAAAATTTAATTTTTGTCTCAGATACCTTTTTTGAAATGACCGATTCAAAAAGTCAAGATAATATCTAATTATAATAATCCATCTCCGATTTTCAAAATGATTGCATTTAGTAATGTTTAATTAATAATAATTCAGTAAATAGTTCAAAACAAAATGTAATAATCATGGAAGATTAGAAAATTCAATACTGTCAGAGTCCTTAATATGATAAATTGGGTACCTAATAAGAAAATACCCTAGACCTTTTTCGTTATTATTATTATTATTTATTCCGTAACCGGCGATTGGGGAGGGGGTCGCCCTCGCAGCCAATACGTTGCTGTCGGTGCCGCTGGATCTCGTACTCCATTCACGATTCGCTTCCATTCTTGACGATTTCTCTTCCACTTCTCGAGCATCCCTATCCGATAATCGCTGATGTTATTTAGCCAGGATTTCTTCGGTACCGATCGCTGAATTCTCCATTCTGTCGGACGGTCTCGCCAAAGAAAATACCGTTAGAAGAAGAAGAAGCGATTATCGTTCATTCGGCAAACATGGCCGAACCGTCGTAGTCGAAGTGTACTAGTTGTGTACTTCTTCTTCGATCGTTGTTAATTTAACTTATATTGAACGTTTTTTTTTATATTGAACGTCTTCAAGACCCCTGCCGTATATTATTATAAAGGTTTAGACTGATACCGAAAACTATTATATTTTCACTGTTACTCAGTCGCACTTTGTAAGGACACAAGACTTCTTTGTTCCGCGTGTTATGCAAATGAATATCCGAATTAGTTATGGAAGTACTTATGTTTTTTTTATGCATACATGACACCCTAGTTATATATAAGCGGCATATATTGTCATGATACCAGATTCAATGAAATACGGCCTGTAAGATTCAAAACGCAATGACCCGAAGTTCGGCTTACTCAGGAACAGGCACATCAAACTGACCGTGCAAAAACACTCCTCAACGCATGCGCCGGCCTCTTTTAACGACTGCCCCCTGTGACTTATTGGTCATCTCTGAACAAACGTTTAACTGCAGTCTTTTAAATTGAAATAGGTAATCCGAAAGTGCGAGGGGAATGAAGTGTATCCATAGCCTATTTCCCTTCAGGCGTTGCCTTGGTAGACGTCAGTTGAAAAATTGACGTTTACTTGTTTGATTTAAAAAAATGCCTTAGGGGGCGTTCAAATCAAATCGCATTTATTGTCTTCAAAAAACTTTACATAGTTGTTTAGACATTTTATATAGCCGCTAAAAAAATGTTTGTGCTGGTAACTCTCACTAAATTCCAGAGTGAGTTAGGAGAACAGAAAAAAAGCCAGCAATCTCGTGTAACAAGAAGATCGACACAAACAAATTTTGAAATACCACTCAGGAGATCCGCTTTTGGCCAATCCAGTTTCTCTTATCTTGCCCCCAAATTTTATAATTGCCTACCACCTAACATTAAAGACATTAAAATATCATATAAATTTAAAATTAGTTTGAGTGCCTACCTCTTAAATTGTACATATGCAGATATTGGAAACATTATTAAATAATTGAATCTCTATAATCTTTATAATAAAAACATAATAGTATATGTAGTAATATAAATTGATGATTTCTAAACGTAATTTTATTTTAATTTTTGTGAATTTATTTTGTATATTATTAATACATATTATTTAATACATATATAAATATATATTAATTTTTATCATGTTTTAAAATAAAATAATATTGACAATTTTCATGACATTTTCTTACGAATTTTTATTAGGTAATTAAGTATCTGTTACATTAAGTATGATTTTGATTATTTATATAAATATAATATTATAGATTTCTTAGGATAACTAAAATAAATTGTCTACCTTGGAACAGGCGGCAGCCTAGTTAGGTTAAGACTTTTGTATATTGAATGTACCCATAATTTTAACTCAATAAATAATTTGAAATTTGAAATGTTAAAATAACTCTAAAATGTACCTATACTAAATATTTCATTAGAGACTCACCACATAATTGAGTTATATTAGATATTTATAACTACCGATAGTCATGAAATTATAATATTAAAATTAAATGGTCCTGTAAGTAAGAATTATAATTGATTATGGGAGACAATTAGAAATAATAGTAATAATATAATAATCAATAAAATGGTACATAATATGTCAAGTTAAATAAAAAAAATCGAGATGGAAATTGTCAGTAATCTAATTATAATTCGTTAATATTATATAATTCTCTCGCAATAAGGTAGCCTTTTAATTTCGATTTAAATTGGGTGATATTTCCGTTTCTACATATACTTTAGATATTCTCAGGCAGTTTATTGTAACACGCCATTCCAACGTAATTTGGATCCCTTTTGAATAATTCCAGAGATGGACGGGGTAATGCTAAATTGTGCCTACATCTGGTGAAATGCGAGTGAATTTCTTTTCGGGTCTTCATTTTTCCTATCGTTTTTAAGATTAATTTTATGCATTCAAATATGTATAGTGATGGTAGCGTTAGAATACTGAGATTTTTGAAGTGACCACGACATGATTCATAATGTTTAAGGTTTATCAATATTCTTATGGCTCGTTTTTGGAGAGAGAAAATATGTTGCCTTAAAACTACTGTACACTGTGTCCAGAAGGGAATCCCGTAACGAAGAATTGACTCGAAATAGGCAAAGTATATTATTTTGGTGTGTTTAACACTGATCAGTTTCCTTATTTGCCTTAGTAAGAAACAGGCGCTGGATAGTCTGTCGCTTAATTCCTCTCCGTGAGCATTCCACCTTAAATTTTCATCTAAAACTAAACCCAGAAATTTATGGCTTTTAATTCAAGTATTACGTATTTCAAGTATTAATTTCAAGTATTACGTAACGAAAATGTTGACCCCCCCCCCCCCCATGTAACGCGCCGTAACGTTTATCTGTACTCCACCCCCCCCCCCCCCCCCCCTCCCCCTCCTTAAACGTTACCTTACACCCAAGTGACCATTTTTACCTAAACGTCACACTTATGTTGCGCAAAGTACCTAAAAGTCGCTAAAATACCTTTGTTTGTTTTAATCGCGTTAGCTGTAATAATAAATAAAACAAGAGATTTCTAGCTCGCAATACATGCGTATATTGTTTATTTTATTTATTCATATTGTTATTTAATAAACAATCACACATAATGTAATAAACATTTGCTTTAGTTTAAAATACGTTAAAATGGGCTCAAATTTGTCCTAATAAACTTTTACTGCTAATCTTACATTAAATTATGAATATTTCTGACTTGGCCCTGTCCTTAGATACATTTTTGGCTTCATCCACCATTGTTCTTCTCATGCATTCTTCTATTTTAGATTTTTTTACTAATAAACTCCTAAAATAAAATAACGTAATTATTTTAACCTTTGGCAATGACGGAAACTTAACTGAAATAAAACATTTTAGTCAAAATAAAATCGTATTTTAATTCTCTAGTCTTTTATTTAATTTTTTAAAAAAACAATGTTACGTAACGCGTTGTTCGAACCCTCTCCCGACCCTGTAATGGAACGTAACGTTTTACAAGACCCCCCTTCCCCCAAATTGCGTTACGTAATACTTGAACGTCCCCTTACCCCGTGCTGAGCTTCTGCCTTCCTAGTTGAAATAGATAAATCTGTACCTCCACATTTAGTTTTCGTCCGGTTAGGGTATCAATTTAGCAAACTCTCCAACTTTCCTTATTACTTTAGTAGTAACCTTTACCGAAATTTCTCTGCCGAAATGTCTGCCTTTGTATCGCTCCGTTGTGGGTAGAATTATCGAATACATCTTTATTTGACTTTCTAGTAGCGTGATTTAGTCGAAGTGATGCTTCTACTTACGCTCAGGGGTTGAAATTTGCAAAACCCTCCTTCAAGTATTTAGTTATGTCATTGAAGGTATCTATCAATGGCACGTGAATCCCATCTTGAACCGTTTCGGAGATATGTATTTCTCGCACCCCCCCCCCCCCCCCAACACTCCTTGTTTCATATCCATCTATGTAGAATGTCGGGGAGCTAATGGGCCCTGTTGCAATTTGCCCACGAAGAACCATTCGTTCAGGGTCGCTCATACTCACAGGTCAACACCCATCCGGTGGCCTCCACGCAGAAGGGTAGGACGCTGACCTGCGGGTCAGGTTCCCCTAGGAGTCAAGCTTTGGGCGCTCCTGGACGGTTTACGCACCGTGCGGCGTCAGCCAATCGTTTTTACACTCCGACTAACAGCCGGGGGAGTCTGTGAACAGTAATGTTTCCTATAAAGCGGGGATGGTTGTTAATGTTATGACAACTGCTCTTGAAACGACCATTCGGCCACCCGATCCCGGGTGAATAAGCCGGGCAAAGGATGCCGTGTGCCGCGATAGATTCGGTAGACACCGTATCACCGCTTCATAAGGGAGAGGACTGTGCAAGCGACCTCGATTCTGTAACCAGTCAGGAGGTAGGAGGTAACCTGAAGTAGTGATGGGCGTGATTCTCAATTTTAAATCACGCGACGATCACGTTACTGGTATTTTATCACGCGTGATAATAACTGCTACTCGTGATTTTCGTGATTGTACTGAAATGTACTGTGAAACGTTAAGTAACAAAGTTTCGTCAATTTGATAACTAATAACAGAAACGCGCATTATATTTGCTTAATATTTATTAGTAATTAGTAGAATTAGCGTTCAGAAAGATTAAATCTCTCGCTCTTTTGGCGCTAAGCCGAGTTCGTCTGTCTGAAATAATGTAAGCCACTTATCCCCAAAAGTTATTTTATTGCTTTAATAAATCATAAGCAAACTCATTTACACGAACGATTACGACGCGAGCGATAACAGTGTCCAAATTCATACGATGATAACAGTGTACAAATTCACGTTACATACGAAATGAACGCCCACTCATCAGTCATCGTCCAGCCGGCGCGGGCGTTCGCCAGAACGAACGGCGGATCACTGATCCACTGATCATATCACTGATCCACTGATCGCCGATCACTAGTGATCTAAGAATGAACGAAACTAAGTGAACGGTTCAATTAGGCGCTCACCGATCATCGTCCAGTGGCGCGCCGTGCGGTCGTTCGACGGCGATTAGTGAGAACGGCCAATCACTGATCAGTGATCGGTCGCGTCGTAGCGGCGCCGAGTGATGGCAACGCGGTGCTGTTCGTAGCCGTGATTCAAATAGCATGTTCTTTCAAATTCTCGTAACGAGTTCTTCGTGATTGCAAATATCACACGTTATTGTTATTGCTATTCGTGATCACACCCATCACTAACCTGAAGGTTAATTCCAGACTGAGATATCCTTCCAAACTGGTAGTCAGGGGGCGAGGCTTTCCGCCCGGTATCTTTCCTGGTGCCTCGCCGTAAGGCGTTGGCCTTTGACGGGCAGGTGGCGTAGCTAGACTTTGGATTGTTTTTCGTTCCAAGCCTTCTGCGCTCACCTCACGGGAGACAGAACGATCAATATCGTTGAAACTTTCTGAGGTGACGGGTTTGCCCGTTGTAGTTGACAACTCTAGTTATGTAGAATGTCACTTAACCCTCAAATACATATTTCTTTTTTTTTTCGAGAATTAATCTTTTGTTAGCATAAAAGACTCTTATTATGGCACAATGACATAAAAGACTCTTATTATGGCACAATGACAGAATGAAAGTTTCGTCTTGTTAAGGGTGGATTTTCACTAAAAGCTCAAAAATTTATCCACCCTTAATTACCATTAATTTCACCCCCCAAAATATAAAACGCTGCTTAAATTTTATAATGTGTTGCTTTTCTGCTATTCCATATTTGGATAACAGCGATAGTCCATATTATAAACACAGTAAGTCGTTATTATCTAATTATTTAATTTAAATAATAATTATTTATTTATCAAACTATTTAATTATATGATAATTATTTTATTTAATTTATTTCTCTTAATTTCTTTTATTCAGGAAAAAATCGTTTACAAACAATAGGTAGGCAAACGTGTGTGTATGTGAAAGCCGATTTCATTCCAATGCTTTATGTATATTCGACGATGTGGAAATATGAGAAATGACATCTCGTATGCTTGCGGTTTCCAAAGGGCTGTCACGCGAAAATGTATGATGAGGCCAGGAAGCTTTACGTTACAGAAATTGCTTTTACGATTTCAGAACATCCTGTCAAACCAATGTGAAAATGTGGCGATGCAATCGGTAATAAAAAATAATAATATTAGAAATAATATTTTTTAAGCTCTTTAATATATATATATATATATATATATATATATATATATATATATATATATATATATATATATATATATATATATATATATATATATATATATATATATATATATATATATATATATATATATATATATATATATATATATATATATATATATATATATATATATATATATATATATATATATATATATATATATATATATATATATATATATATATATATATATATATATATAATATATATATATATAAAGAATTCGTTTAAAGGATGACACTTTGATGAAAAAATAAAAATAATAAAAGCCACTTACATAGCTGGAAGGTTTTCCCGGACTGGACTGGGAAATGCTTATTGTTTAAACGAGATGTATTCTTGGATGAGTACCACTTTCGACGGTACACTGTACACTTTTTTCATTGTTTTTGCTTAAATTTGTCTTTAATAAAGACATTTTATTTTGGTTTGCAAAAGGATACGCTTTGTTTTTGAGATGTGGATGAAGGGTGATCGTTTGCTAGCGATAAAGGGATCCCATTAAACCTACAGTGTACCGTCGAAAGTGGTACTCATCCAAGAATACATCTCGTTTAAACAATAAGCATTTCCCAGTCCAGTCCGGGAAAACCTTCCAGCTATGTAAGTAGCTTTTATTATTTTTATTTTTTCATCAAAGTGTCATCCTTTAAACGAATTCTTTAAAAAAAGATTTTACAAAAAACCAATCAAATATTAACAAAACTATATATATATATATATATATATATATATATATATATATATATATATATATATATATATATATATATATATATATATATATATATATATATATATATATATATATATATATATATATATATATATATATATATATATATATATATATATATATGTATATATACCTTATATATATATATGGAACAAGTAATATAGTAGTAAATCATAGTAAGTAGAACAGAACAGTAGTAAGTTGCAGGCCACGTGGTCATGCCGAGTATAGAAGTGGCAGGCAGGCACAGGTCGAAGTGGCTGTGACCTGGTATGTAAACAAAGTTGACATTTGGCGTGGTTGGCTGGTTTCCGGGTCAGGCGCCGGCGCGAGGAGCTGCCGGCTGCCGGCGCTGCGGCCCCATGTGGCCCTTCCGCCCGACTCCCAAGGCCCTTCCGTGCCGTTCCTCGGCCCTCCATCTCCATCCCCTCGGCGATATCGATTGGGGCGCGCGGTGGGCGGGGCGAGAGCGGCGCGGCGGGCGGGGCGACGGGCGGCGGGGCGGGGCCAGCGGAGAAAGGGAAACGCTGGCCCGGTACACTCAACCACAGACCAACTGCAATTGTTATTGTGTTCTTTGGAATAATGTTAATTGATTTTTTATTAAATTGAATTATTAAAAGTGTAGTCTCAGGGAACATAGTTAGTTTGAAAGATACAGAAAATCACTTTACCGGAATAGGTACCTATAAAAGTAAAAAAATATTCTTCGAATTTTTCGATGTTATCGAGGCATAGATAACAGATTATTTTACCTAAACGTTTGTTTCACTGACTGCATCTTAGAAGAAGTATAACATAAATATTTGATCAATAAACCTCCTGAAAAATAAATACCGACGCTACACAACGAAGCCGCTGAAACAGGAAAGGAAAACTTTACCTTGCAACAACTCAAAAGAAGAGATAAAAGATAAACGAAATTTACAAATTATGAAGACTAGAAGTAGGTATAATCAATATACCTACAAGATGGGGTTAAAGATAATCTTACTTCCTGAGACGTATGCTGCGGTTATTAGTGCTTTTTATTTATTTATTTATTTATTTTTAGGAAAACCAACAGCTAATTATAATTTAACAAAAAGAGGAGTAGGATAACAGAGAGCCAATTAAAAGTTTTCACCTTTAAGTAACGTTGTAGAAACATGTGTGACCTTTCAAATAAAGCTATCGATTAAAAATACATCAAAAAATATTCAACAATTAATGCCAAATAATTCACTGTTCAGCTGCTGCCTAGCTGAGTTAATACTCGTACAGAATAGATCAAAGTCAAAGCGTTTAATCAAATAATTACAATTGTCACTTGTTCGCCACAGAAATGCATTTTGCCTATAGTTGTTACCAGCATAAGGAACACGAAGAGCAGGGTTAAATCTATTGGGTTGGAAGGAACACGGAGATTAATTTTATTTAGTAAGTAGCATTGTGAGTGATAAATGAATTATTAAATATAAAACAATAAAATTAGTACGATCAGGGTAGGCAGACGATTTAGGAGAGCATAGCTGACTAGTGAAAATGCAGTATGGAAACCGGTATATGACGTGATCGTCCTGCGCGTGTGACGGCGAAAGAGCGGGGCAGAGGCGAAAGCAAGGGTTACAAACATTTTTATACTGAGAAGGAATGAAGCGGGTGTATATAACACTATTTCTAAGCAATTCAATTCATACAATACGAAGAAATGAACGGCACTGATAAGTGCGATAGTTTCACAGAGGTACATCTTCAATAGCGATGGGAAGTATACAATAGCATAGAGACAGATTAAGAAACTTTGTTTAAATCAGACACATTGTTGACGATGAACACGGGCGAAGTGTCATTTTTCCGAATATGGATTTTCCCGTATTTCACCCAGACGTACATGAGCCCTTTCTCGTTCCCGAAGGTCTTCGTCTTGTTTAGCAAGGACTTGGAATCCGCGTTGAGGTGGTCGTTAACATAGATGCGACGAGCAGAACCACGGTACCCTATGTCGGAGGCCGCGAGGGACTTGAATAATCTCGCTGCTGCCACGAACTCCTCCTTAACATACCGGTTAGTGAAGCTCACGATTATTGATTTGTCGTTGGAGCCATATACTGGAACTCTGTGCAGGTAGTCGATTTGCGTCCTTGGAAGGCTAAAATTGATTACTTTACTAACCGCATCAATTATTTCAACGGCATCAGTTATGTGGTAACTAAACCGGGAAGCCGGGTAGATTTGGTGTATCTGGATTTCAACAAAGCTGGACAATTTTTCGCAAAGTGGACAATGCTGTCTTACTCAAAGTTCTCGCTGCTGCGGGTTTCTCGAGTAATCTGCTGAGTTTTTTTGCTGATTACTTGATAAATAGGCGGTACCTATGTGAAACTTGGACTTTTGCGGGAATTCAAACTTGGACTTTGTGCGGGAATTCAATTGTTCTACACAACAGGTAACTAACGGTTTCGTGCAGCTTGGCCCACAAGATCCATTTTGTTCTCGGATCGGCTCAACTCCGCTCCTATTCAGAAGCCTCCTCGTGCGGAAGGCTACCCCGGGTAAGACTCCGCATCTTAGGCCTCACAAGCTGGTGGACCGGTTTCTCCTGGTGGGATTGCATCCCGGCGCTACTAAACGGTTTGCGCACCGTTCGGCAACGCCAATCGGTTGTGCACACTGTCTAATTGCTAAAGGAGTCTGGAGACTATGGAAATATACTGTCTCCTGAGCAGCGGGGGTGGATGTTGACCTGCTGTCATGCCACTCTTGAAATGACCTTGAGCCACCGTAAACGAGGCCGCGTAAGCAACTTCGGACCTGTAACCAGTCGGGAGGACGGAGGTATCCTGAAGGTTAACTCTAGACGGAGATATCCTACCAAAACTTTTAGTTCAGGGGTGGTGCTGCCCGCTGAGTGCCTCGCCGTAAGGCGTTGGTCTCTACCGGGCTTGTTGGCGGAGCTAGACGGTAGATAGTCTTGTCTCTAAGTCTTATACTCTCATCCCACGGCTGAAATAATGATCACATATCGTTATACCAGCCTGGGGTGACGGGTTCGCCCGCTGTAGTCGACACCGCCCTACTGTTCAATTTCTTGGTTAACGATCTAAGTAAAGTAATCGTGTCAGCAAAATGTTTAATGTTTGCACTGAAACTGCTGTGGCCTGCGAGCTATTCCAGCGTGATATTGATGTCGTCTGGTCTTGGAGCCAAAATGAAAATCTCTCCGTCAATAGGTTCATACTAGATCGACCGCACCTCTGATGTATGATTACTTCATCACTGGTGAGGTGCTTGGTAGGATTGAGAAGGTAAAGGATCTAGGAGTTCGTTTTAATTCCCAGCTTACGTTCAAGAAGCACATTGCTGATTTGTCCAAGTCCTCTTTCAAGCTACTAGGGTTTTGTTTTTTTTTTGCAACCTAAAGCATTTTCACATTATGCGGGTTATGCATACATTTTATAATTCAATTGAGAGAAGTAGATTGGAAAGGAATGCAGTTATATGGAATCCACATCAGGATCATTATATCACTATTTTGGAAAAAAATCTAAAATGTTTCTTACGTTTTATAATTTTCACACAATACGGATATTATCCGTACTTATACCCTACTATTTTTTTACTAGGCATGGTGGGCTATATTTCCCGTAAATTGCGTAGAGAAATGCACTCCATTGCCTACGTTTTCAGGCTGATTCGGGGCGGAGTTAATAATCCTAGCATGCTAGCAAAGGTTTGTCTGTTTGGTAATCGTGCTCTGAGTCATAATCTATTTGCGGAGACATCCTCGCGCACCAACCTAAGTCGATGGAGTTTGCTTACGCGAGCTTTGCGGCACATAAAGGTGCTAATAGGTTCGGCAGCGTCGGACCTTGATATTTTTACAGCGAGCCAACATCTCTTCTAGGTGTGGGCATTGCGCTACTTATTTATGTCAGAATAAGGTAAATTGTTTTCATTCTTTATGTACTCTGTAAAGTAGTTTCCCTATTCATAATGCCTGTATTTATATTTAATGCTTCTTTAAACATGTTGTGTAGTCTTATTTAAACTATTTTTATATTTATGCTTATATTGCATATCAACGTGTTGGTGTAAACTGTTATGTTGATTTGCTTATGAAATTATATGAATAAATATTTTACTGATCCTGCGATTTTACTGATCATGTATTCGACTGTATTACATTTTGTACCAAAGTATAGATAATTACATATGTAGGAAATATAGCATGTAGGTACGTAAAATAACAACATGTATGTAGTATGTAATATGTAAAATTATGACGGAAATCTAATTTGTATCGTTTGAGTACGTAGGAACGTACCTACCTATGTATTTTGTGGTAGTGTGTTTATTTTCTTCTTTTAGTGCCGTATCCGTATCGCCTGCGAATTTCACCGCACTAGCATCGCTGCTAAATAAAAAAAATCGGTTGTGTCACCCCAAGACTTTCCTGTCAAGTAGCCAGGAACTTAATTCATCTGAATATTTATTTCATAAATCCTACAACACCCCCCCCCCCCAACCTAGCGTCACCCTTTAACCCCCCCCCCCCCCAACCTAGCGTCACCCTTTAACCCCCCCCCCCCCCCAATGATGATAATGATGATGATGAATTCGAAATCAAAAGCGAAATCGAAAACGAAATTGAAATCGAAATAAAAAACGAAATCTAGACCGATACCAAAACCGAAATCGAAATCGAAAACGAAATCAAAATCTAAAACTATCGAAAACGAAATCGAAACTCGTATACAAAATTTTGGGTTCCCTCATCGGGGGCCATCCCAGGGTTCGTCAGCCATGCTATGGTGAAACATGGAAGGGGCTATCATAATTGAATGCGTATACAAAATTTTGGGTCTCTGCTGTTGACCGTTGAGGAGTTCCCTTGTCGGGAGCCAACCCAGGGTGGACGGATTTCAACCACAATCTTTTCAGCACATGCCATGACCAAATGGTGCCTGCACGCCAAATTTCAGCTCAATCGGATGAAGCGTTTCGGCGCTATCGTTTGAGAATACACACAGACATACACACAGAAGTGCGTCCACAATACTTTCCTTAAATAGGAAAGTAATGTCAAATATAAATCCTAGGTTCCCACTGTTTGGGCAGCCTCACGCTTCTTGTTTTCTGCTGGGAGTTCTCCGACGCGAGCCGTTCGTTTCCCAAAGGTTATCAGATTATAAGAATATTGTCCTTTAGTTGTCGGTTAGAGTCGCCGACAAAGTGGTGTTTATTTAAGGATGGTTTATTTGGAGAAGTAATGTAGCTGACATATTAACACCTATTTAATAATACTATTTATATAGACTCTGCATGAGCTGTAATATATAACTGAATGACCTAGATCGTTTTAATACTGCGACTGCCATCAAGAAAATCATTTACAAGGCAATCAGCAGTGAAATCTATATAAAATATATTGAAAAAATATTATATATAAAAAATCTTCTTCCTCTTCATCTTCAGCGCGCATTCGCCCACCGTTGGGCATACGCCTCTCCAATCATTCTCCATCCGGATCGGTTGTCCGTTTCCCTCATCCAGACTGGTCCAGCTGTCGGTTGTACTGTTCATCATGATTGGAGGTATTTAGCCCGATACCCGCCACGTCGGCCACACGTCTTGGCGAGCTCCACACTTTCAGAAAAATATTTCCATTTCCTAGGCTTGTGGCAACCTGGTCGGGTTACTTAACCGCCGAATTGCACTATATTCACTCAATTTATTATTTAATTATTATTTATTGTTGAGAAAATTTCAAAATATATGTTGACGCTTAGAATTTAAATTTCGAATTAAAAAAAAATCTATATATATTGAAAAAAAAATAAAATAATAAGGGTAAGTTTTTATTAACCGGCATCCTTCAAGACGGTGAATCAGTACAAGCAACTGAACAACCTTTAATAAAAAAAATGGAAAAACAAAAAAAATGTTTTTTTTTTTAATTTTGATACTCGATTTTTTAAATTCAAAAATTTGAAGAACTTGACTGTTAAATAAAAGTTTTACAAGTGTTTGAGCGCGTTGAGCCATCAAGCAGTTAATAAACGATATTAACGATATTTTACTTACCGCTAGATAGTGCATCGTGCTTTGCGCTTTTTATACTAATTTTCAAAAAATTTCAATTTCCAAAGTTTCCAAAAAAAAATTTTATTTGCACATTTTTTTATCAAAATTTGCTTACCTGCTCGTAGTGATTAACCCCCTTTAAGGATGCCGGTTAATTAAAATTCACTCCGTATATAGGTAAATGTTAACAGTTTTTATTGAAACGGACGTATAAAAAAAAAAATTTATATGTTTAATTGTATCTATGTAAATACTTGTATCTTTATATATGTATATGTTTTGCGATATTTGTAAATTATGTAGGTAATCAGCTATGTTACATAAAAAAGGTAGATAGTTATTAAGATATTTTTTTGAATATTTAATATTGTTTGCTTCCTAATAAAAATATAAATAAATATAGGCATCTGCCATGTGACTGGCAGAATCATGTTTATTTTAAGAGAGTTTATTTGGAGAAATAATGTAGGCCTCTCCGCTCGGAGAGTTCGGAGGTTGTTGGCGTCGGCGCAGAGTGCATCGAGGACGGTGGCGCGGGAGGGGCGGGGGCGGGGGGGAGGGCGCGCGGGGGGCGCCGCGTGGCGGGCGAGAGCGGCGCGGCTCTCGGCCCGGCGTCAGTCGGCACGAGAGCAGAGTGCCAGCGGTCGCCCGGTCGCCCGTCGCGCCACGCCGAGCGGAAGCGAAGTCGCGAGCGCCAGACGCGCCGGTAGTGCCAGGATAGTGCGACGACCGTGACGTGAAGTGGAGTGGAGTGCGACGCGAGGGGAGCGGAGCGGTGGAGTGTTCGGGAGGGTCGCGCGATGTGAGCGCGCCGCGGGCGGAGGATGAGCGCGCGATGGCCCGCAGGCCGGGGGAGCGCGCGGGGGGCACCCCGCGGCCGCCGCGGCCGCCGGCCGTGAGCGCGCCCCGCAGCCGCGAGCGCCGCGCCCCGGCCGCCGCCGCCGCCGCCGCGCCTGCGCCGCAGCCGCCGCCGCCGAAGATCGATCGCCGCCGCGCCCGCCGCGGCAGCCGCCGCCGCACCTCGCCGCCGGCCCTCGCCCCCTTCTTCCTCTGGGTGCGCCACCGCGACGACAGCATCGTGGAGGTGCACTGCGAGGACTACGACCCGCGCAACCGACTGCGGCTCGCGCGCACCGCCACCGGCTGGTGCGTCATCCCGCGCACCGCCATCTACGACACGGTTAAACCGCCGCCGCAGTCGCCGCACCCGCCAGAGCCCAGAAAGAAAAAGAAGCCCAAGCGCAAGAAGCCGGAAGCGGCGCCTGCGGTGCGCTTCCGCAGCCGCTCTCTCGACGAGGCGCCCGCCCTCCCCGAGCGCCCGCTCAGCCTCCGGAGCGCCTCCGCCCCCGGACTGACAGACCTCTGGGCGCCCGACCTCGAGTCCCACATCCCCTCCCACACCATCGCTGTCACCAACCGCCCCTACCGAGAAGACTTCAACCCGACCCCCCTCGACAACCTCCTCGCGGTCGCCGAGCTCGAATTCAACCAGCAACAGCGCGGACAATCCGTCAAAAGCGAAGACCACTTCTCCCTCGCCCTCGACCACAACGATTCGTCGCTGCAGCAACAGCTCAGCAAATTCACCTTCCTCTCGGAAGACGAATGCGATATGCCGTTCGAAATACCGAGCGCCCCAAAAACCGACAATAGTATCATTCTAACGGACGATCACGTATTCCCAGACGTCCCCAAAGATTTATTCGAATCGATCACAGAAGCGCATTATCTACCGGTCGATCACGATCACGACGAGGCAAACGAACTCCTCGATTCACTAGTCGAAAAGGGCTGCGAAGACAATCACGTTATAGGCGCCTCATTCGAAAAAATCATTGAACATAATAATAATTTAGAAACAGATTACAACGACGAAGACGAAGACATGCTCTTAGACAACGCGCCCGTCTCCGATATAATCGATAGATTAGAGCAATCGCTCGAATCGCCCGGTCAGAACAGTATAACCGCGGCGCAGGGGCTTCTTCACCTGCAGCAGATCAGTCAGGAGCTCGCCAAAAAACATTTCGAGGAGCAACCCGCCGAAGAAGAGTTTTCCTTACCGGAAATCGATACGAACCCCATAACCGCGAAAGAGAATTTAACGAATGTGCACGAAGCGGTAGAAGAAATTCCTTTAGAATTGGAGCAACCCAAAGAAGAGACTTATAGTGAAGTCTCACCCACCGAAGAAGTTCCTGATATCCCAGAAGAAAGGAACGACGTGGTGCAATCGAGCACGATGGATAATAATTCCGATAAGGAGAATACAATGCCTGAATCGAGCGACGATTTGCTCCCTACTGATTTGAGCGTAAAGACCAGCAATAAAATTTTGGATGAGGGCAGTGAAGATTTACCGAAGGACTTGACTTGTCATAAGAGGCTGGCGACGCCGGCTGCGTCTCCAATGAGGACACAGACACCACGGCCGCACTCGCGAGGCTCTGACGCCATGCAGTCCCCGCAGCCCAGCGGCATCCCGGCCATCCCCTCCTCTCCCGAGCTCTTCACCCCTCCACAATCTAAAACATCAAAATTTTTAGAAACGCTCCTATCGTCGTCGTCGCCTAAAATGTGTTATTCTTCCGAGTTAACGATAACGAAGCATCAGAATGAACCGCTTAATTTAGGCAAAAGTAGAAAATCTGCAAGTCCTACGGTGAGCAGCTGTTCGGACGAAGTTAGGAAATCGCAGAGAGAATTCGGAGAACCGGTCGAAAAACGCACGAAGCACGATTCCCATTCGTCGCAGCAGGACGTTCGCCATAAAAAATCTGATAAATCTGTTTCATCTTCGAAGAGTCCCGACGACCATAGCCCGATTAAACAGTTCCAGATATTGAAAGCGAATGCAGAGTGTCATTTGCCCGATCCCCTCCTAGTGCCAAAAGATAAGTTCAACGCCATTATTATGAGTCCTGGAACTGAAATACCTTTGCTGCTGCTGCAGCGGCCGGAGCTGCGGTTGCCGGACGCGTTTTCTGTTCCTTCCGTCTTGCAGGATCCTGATATATTAGTAGTGCCATTATCGCAGCTCGAATCTATAATCGCGAAGTATACGAAAACGCAAGCTTTGGAGAAAGAAGTATCGAAACAGAAAGATAAAAATTCTAAATCGCATACGCACGAAGCGGCTTCAAAACAAGCGTCTCATATGGATGGACTGGCTGGAGAGATCGACGCGGCTACGTCCGCTGCTCTAAATCAGATGCTGTGGCTTCCTTATTTGAGTCAGTTAGAAGTTGCTGCTATGGCTTGTAACCAGAATAATGAGTTTTTGAAGGCGATAAATTCAAGCATGCCCTCGAATTACATGCCGCAAAACTCGTACGCCGAAATCTCGCCAACTTTAGCGAGTCAATCGCGATTCATGAGCCCCGCCGGATTCCCGATGATGCCGCCTTCGTTCGATTATAACAATCATTTTGAATTAGCAATGTGGCAGGAGGCGATGGCGAATAACGCCATGATGCAACGCTCGGCGAAAGCGCAGATGTCAACAGCCGAAACCCAAATGAAGGAGTTTCAAAAAGCGATGGAGGCGCAGGCGCAGAAGAGCCACCAATCGAGAAATCATTCTTCCGCGCGCACCAGCCCTATAGCGCATTCGTACAACAGCTGCCAACGCTCCGGTATGAACCTAGCGAACGCTAATCCCTTCATGCCGAATCTATACCAAAATTCGAGACCTCCGAACGTACCACTACCCGGTCTTCAAATACCGCAATACAACTTGAGCTCAGGTTCGAACCATAGAAATTCTAGGACGCACCACCAGCAGAAAAGCCCTAATCTTAACATGAGCCCTCACTACTATCAAAACAACAACTATTTGGCATCGTTGAAGCATCATGGGAATATGATGCCGCCATGCTCTCCAACACAGAGGAAATCAGCTAGTCAGGCGCTGACGATCGACACGAGCTCGAGGCTCACTCCCAACCACGCGAAGCAATCGCCGCAAGGCCCGTCCACGCCATCCTCCGGCGACGAACCTAGACCGAGAATCAGCGTGAAATCCTTACAAAACCTCCTACAGACCCCGCCGCAGTCCTCGCACCAGTCCCGAAGTTCAAACATGAGGAGACAAGACTACATCCCATCGGCGCACGGTCCCTCCTTATCCGAGCTGATGGTGAAGCCGTCCCTCGGCTATTCCTCGGCGGACTTGCCCAGTCCAGTCAGTCCGGGTATGAAGAGCATGAGGCGGCATGCGTTAGATCCTGCGCTGCAGCGGCGCCTGATGGCACATGACGAGTCAGAAGTCGGCAGCACCACTTCAGCAGATGAAGCGGCTGCGTCGCATCATCACGATCCGCAGACGCACCTCTGGCATCCGCTCTTTGGCAAGTAAGTACCTATATTGGTTTTGATTTGAAGTTTCGTCTCTCTACCACACAAAAATGAAGACTGGCATACTGTGGTTATCTGAGTCTGCATTTCAGAATGTCAAGTTCACTGAACTTCTCCATTATCTCCTGGACAGTGCAGCATATCGAATAATTACGTTTTGATAATTTGTGCTTGTAGTCTGTCTACTACAGGTTGTCAGCCGTAAATTAAAGTACATAAATTAACATTCCGTTATTTCTTAAAAGACAGTCACTAAAGCTGCTTTTTCGTGCTTATAATATAATTTCGTCCATATAAACGTTTTTTTCTTACCAGATTATTTTTTTGTCTAAAATTGTCATACAAGTTATACAGGAACACAGACCATAACCTTATTATGTGCACAAAATAGAGAGAATCAAGGAGAATCGCTGTTTGTGGAGCAAGATATATTGTTTCGGATACTTTGGACGAGAAACTATATTAAACCAATAATTGTGTGTTTATATGTCACTTGTATTAAAGATAAACATCTTTAATATATGACATAATAATAATAATAAACATAATAATAAAATAACATCTTTAATAATTAAAAATCCTAATACCAATATTTAATTCCCAAAAACTTGGGAAGGCAGATTGTCGGAGATTTCTAATTTTCAGAGATGTTAAAAGATAAAGATTTTGAAAAGAATGACCAACTTTTTACACAAAATACGGAAACATTATACATATAATGGAAAAATGTTCGATGAACAACATTTCTTTGAAGTACTGACGACGCATTCGCCAGCTGGATCGTAAATTCGAGCCGCAGTGATAATGACTAAACTGATTAAATGATCTCCAATAGGAATGTGTCTGAGGGGATTGAAGTATCCATCGGTATCCTAAGCAGTGAAATCAGTCCTCACTGCCTCGAGTTCCAACAGATGATAGAGCCTCTATGTCTGCTAGTTTGGCAGTTACAAGACTAAATTTTACAAAAATGAACCGCATGTCGCGAAAATAAACCCAGTGTGGATTTTCCACTGAAGGTTCTAGGTGACTTTTTGGCGACTTTTTTATAAATTTGGTTAGTAAAGTTACTCCTTTCGACTGCTCAGACTGCTACCAGCGTATTTACGGTCCCTACTTTGACTACGGTCATCACATTTTTAGGTTTTTGGACGTTTTTGTACCAATAGATCTGTATTATGGTGCCAACATTTATAATGAAATTCTGAAAAATAAGAGATTTATTGAGACGTATAAACCGCAGTAATAATATACTTTAATACACACGTACTACATACACATCACTGTGGTTTGATGGCAAGAAATTCAAATCGTTTTAATTACATTTAGAAATAAAATCGTGATCTGCTAATAATAAATTCAGTAAATCTCAATGGTACCATATATATCAACGTGGCAGCTATGGCGCATACTGAATTACGTTCATAAGCCGCTAATTACAATATCTCTTTGGAAAAAAATATATTAAAATATAAAAAACAAAATCATTTTTAGTACGGTCAGTATTTTCTGCATAACTGAGGACACTATCGACGTGATTACCTACATTATTCAATTACACTGCATAGTCCTTACCGCCCATAACGTTGTGAATAATATATTTATTTTTTGTTTAAGTCGATGAACCTATGTGGTTTAAAAAAAAAGTCGCGTTTTTAACACGCTTTTATTAGGTCGACCTTTATGTAGCTGACTGTGTAATAGAATCTAAGGTAACTAATTTAACCATCTTCCAAGGATCGTAGCGTCATGAAAATTGGCAGCTGTATGTAGTTCTGATGACAATACAATAATATGGTACTGTCGAACTGATCTGATGATGGAGTCGGAAGATATGAACTGGAACTTCATGATGGAAAATCATATCATAGCTGTGTTTGGATTTGTTAGAAAAGTCTTGGAATGAACTTTGACCGCGATTAGGTTTCAAGGTCTGATGATGAAGCCGGAAGATAGGCACTGGCATTCCATGATGGCATATCGTATCATAGCCGTGTTTGGACTTGTTAGAAAGGTCTTGTAATGAACTTTTGACCACGAACTTTGACCACGATAAGATCATTTATAAAAGCGTGTTTTTAGTGTTTTTTTTTAACTATTAATATATTTAACATTTTGAATAAATAAATCGGTGATTAGTAAAAATCCTTAAAACTTTGGTGGACAATTATTTATTATTGCTATTTACCATACTAAATATTATAATGTTGGGTCCCTAATAAAGTTGCTGTTCTATATAGGAAATTTAAAAGGACAAAAACTTTGCATGGAAAAAATATATTTAATTAATAGAAATATTGACGCATTTTAATGGGAGTTGCTTAATTCCTCTGCTGTAAAGTCTCGTCGACAGGAACCGATGAATGATTTGAAGGCGTTTTTCAACGGTTCTTCAAAGTTGATTTTTCTTATTGTAAAAAGTTATCTAAATTCTGAAAAAAAAATTAACTATTGAAGCAAGGTCTGGCAAGTACGGTGGGTGACTAAGAGTTTGCAGCCGCAACTCCTGCAACTTTGCGACTGTTTGCAGTGAAATCTGTTGTCATACATACGATGTCATGTAGAGGCAGCGGGCGATGAGCGATTGACCAGGCTCGGTTATTTAGTCACGAGATTCTCCGTCATTGTTTGCAGTTCTTAACAGTACACATTTACGGTAACTGTATAGCCATACTGCAATAAGCTGTAATAGAAAACACCGGCACAGGATCTCATATTTGAAAATAATGCAAATTTTCAACTTTACCATGGTTGCACAAACGAAAATATTTGAGCAAAAACAAACGACGTCAAGACAAATAAACAGCTGATTCCTTAAAAAGAATAACATGGCCTTCAATTAAATTTATTTTAATTCGAAATTCCAACTCAAATCCAAGTTATCAGTAGCAAGTTCAAAGTAGCCATGCAGTATAAAAAAACAGCAATTACATAGTTAATACCTAATGTATAAAAAAAAGGTGAAATCAAACATTCCACAACATTGTTGATAGCTTTGTTCCTAAAATGAATCCCCACGTTATGTTTCTACTGGCACAAGTTTCTTCTATAAACAGTCTTGCTTCCTTTGTTTGGTGAGATGGTATGCGGCTTCTGTTTATAGGTACTCGGTTTATAGATACTCAGCATTCAGATACTTGTTTAACCGACTGTATCTATATATGCGTATGAATATTTGCCAAACTAACAAAACAGGAACTCGGCCCGCCTTGGTCATTACGCCCGTACAAATGTACTAAGAAAAAAATATGCAGATTGTCTCCTTAAATAACGATATCCCTAACTGTAATAATGGGCAAAGAAGGATACGGTTTCATAAAGACGCTACGCCATGCTTAATGACGTTTTATTTATTTATTTATTTTATTTTCGGGAAACATACAGCGCTTCATTAATTATGACTAATTATCTTAATACAGTGTTTCGCTGGCCGATTATTTGTTTCCTACATTGTCTTATAAGGTAAATCAAAAGTTGCATTCCACTAAATTAAATTAAATTACAATTGAACTATTGCAAGGATAGGAAAGGAGAGGGATGGGATATATGTAGGATAGGATATAGGTATTCAAATTATAGTCTTTGCTATTCTCATTTTCGCTCTGAGCGTTTTACAATTTTTATGTGTACATTAACTCACTATACTCTCACACATATACTCACTTCCTAGACGCCTAGTGAGCTAAGGACAGCCTCGCTGAATTTAGGTTGGTTCAAGTAAAAAATATCGATATCTTCGAATCGACTATTATATGTGGTCATCAAGCGGTGCATAACAGAGTTTTGACAGAGGTGTAAGACCATGGCCGGCATGTCAAAGGTCGTTGGCGAATTTGCGTTTCTGGCATTGGTATACGCACTACATATCTGTAGCAGTCTGATTGCCAAAACGTCAAAACTGTCATTTGTCTTGCTAAAATGTGGCCGTTCCTGATCGATTTTATTTATTTTATTTATTCATTTATTTTTTGGTTACGTAGATATTCAAGTGCGAGAGCACAAAAGAAAAGAAAAATAATGTACAATTAAGGAATTACCGTATATGTTACATTTATCCGTAATTTATACCGTCTAAATTTAGGTATACAGCTGTCTGAGCCCAGGTTAAACAGCAAATAAATTATTTAGATGCATATTTTTCTTGTGTGCTAAGTAAAGTGCAACCGAGCCCGCCTCACTAGGCACTCCTCTGTTAAGGCAAGCTCACTTCCTGAGTCATATTGAAGTGGCACGGTTATGTCAAAGAGAAAGAAAAAGAAATTATATTATATATTATAACTAAATATTTTTACTGCAGTTTACGACATACAGATATGAAAACCGTTCTTTTGCCGCAAAAGTGGTTGCGGCGTCGCGTTCATACGAACTTCAATCTTATTGTTGTAATATTGCCCGGATAATAGGGTAGGCAAATACATTTATGGCCAGCAAATTGAAATGAGCATTGACCGATCGACGATTTACAAGGGTTCATAACGGGCGATTTTCGAACGAATAGAACGAATCCATACGGATAAATATTGGATAATGTTGGGTCCCTAATAAAGTTGCTGTTCTATATAAGAAATTTAAGGCCAAAAACTTTGTATGAGAAATATATATTTAATTAATAGAAATATTGACTGCTATTATCTATGCAGATTTGTCATTTTAATGGGAGTTGCCTGTTCCTCTGCTTTAAAGTCTCGTGGACAGGAACCGATAAATGATTTGAAGGCGTTTTTCACCGGTTCTTCAAAGTTGATTTTTCTTATTGTAAAAAGTTATCTAAATTCTGTTTATTTTTAACTTTATTGAAGCAAGGTCTGGCAAGTACGGTGAGTGACCAAGAGTTTGCAGCCGCAACTCCTGTAACTTTGCGACTGTTTGCAGTGAAATATGTGGTCATACATACGATGCCATGCAGAAGCAGCGGCGATGAGCGATTGACCAGGCTCGTTTATTTAATCGCGAGCTTCTCCGTCATTGTTTGCAGTTCTTAACAGTACACATATACATGTATATTTGGGGCATGTACTCGATCAGACCTTACATTTGACACTAAACACGATATATTTATGTTAATTTATTGACATTTGGACATTTAGAGAACTACTTACTTGGTATTTGGACATTCAATGTACTCTATGACACTTGGGATGACATACACTTCTAAATCGGTTGAAGCGTTGAAGTTATGGTGGAAAAAAGAAACGGAAAACATACATAGATGAACCCTGAACACATTACACTCCTTGTTTGTTGGGCAGTCGTGTAAAAATAGCTTCTTTTCGTTAAAAAAGAGAAGGTATTTTTCAACATACCTAATTTTATAACAGTATAAGTATGTATTATTAATATTTTGAGTACCGAATCAAATAAACTAAAATGAATTTTCCTGTTACCACAACAACGCTCTGAAACTTAATACCTACCGACCGCTGAAACTGCGCAGTAGAAAATGATCAAGGTCGAAAAAGGTTGTCTCAAATCGTCGGCTAGGCGCCATCCCACCCCGTTCCTGAAGGGTCACCCCTGAATGTCACGTTTGTTTTGTTATACCTAAGCCGGCGTGGGTTTGAGATAGGCATTCGATATTCCTCCCCGCCTCAATATTTCCTTTGTTCATATATTCCCTATATAGAAACCAAATATTCTCAGGGCCACCAGTCTTGACATTATTACTCAATCACAAAATGATAGAATCGGATAGTACAGTAATTATTTGATCGGTTATTTGCTCGACCGTGTAAATTTGCCAGATCAAGTTGTACAAACAAGAAAACTCTGATAATATAGCAATGGGAAAAGTGTTTAATTATTTTTTAGGCCTGAGGTGACAATGTCATATAATATAATTACTATATAATATAGTTAAATAAAATCAAAACATTGTAATATAATTAAGAAATACGAATAAAATGGTTAACTTATTTAGTGAGGTATTTTTGTTTAAACATTGGCAATGTTCTAATTAATTGATCAATTTTCCAGTGGATTGCCCTATATGTTATATTAACCATGTTACTTCCTAATGCCAACATGTAAAAAATATGTTTTAGACATTCTAGCGAGTTATAAAAACAAAATAAACAAAACAAGGGCTTCTCAATGATTTCGTATTCTTTCGCTCCAATTAATTACTATTGCAAAATTCATATACTCGGCCCAAATTTTTTATTCCTCTTTTTCTCTGTGAATCTAAAAGTTTGACCTGTATTATTTCGAATTTGTATTCGTTTAAAACTATATATTAGTTGTTACGACATAATAACTATCGCTTTTTATGAGACCATTCTACATTAGTTTGTTCATATTTTTCAGCCATACTTCTCATACTTAGGCCAAATTTTGAATTCCACTTTTCCTCTGTAAATGTTAAAGTTTTACCTTTATTACTGCGAATTTATATTCGTTTTTAACTATCATTATTTTTTACGACATAATAACTATCGATTTTTATGAAACCATTCAACATTAGTTTGTTCATATTTTTCAGAATTTTAGAATAGGTGTTTTCTGTGTAAAGGAGTTTTAAGTAAATAATTATTATTGCAAAATTTCTATATTCGGGCCTAATTTTGTTTTTTTTTCTCCGTGAATGTCGAAGTTTTACGATTATTACTGCGAATTATATTCGTTTAAAACTATTATTAGTTTTTACTGAAAACTTACTACTTATTAGTATCACTTTTCATTAAACCACTCTAAATTAGTTTGCTCTTTTTTTCAGAATTTTAGAATGCGTGTTTTCTGTGTGAAGGAAGTTTTAATTAAATATGGCAGAATCCCCTTTGGCTTCAAAAGCCTGTTCCATTAACACTTAACTTGCCACTGATCAGCCCCCTTTTAGATACATTGATGGTACCACACATAAATCTTCGTCTAAAGACGCTTTAATAAACAGTGAGCTCGTGAACCTCATCGAAATCCGTCGAGCTGTTCTTTCGATTATCGCTATCAAACAGACAAACAGACAGACGCTTTTAAGGGATTTATTTTAAATTGTTTAGATGGTTTTCCACATATTTTTTTTGTATTATTTTGGAATTATTACTTTAGTCAACAGCCCTTTCCCATATGTGATGTGATATATCAATTGGTACGTATTGTTGCGTGTAGAATCCGAATCTACAATTGAAAATGTTCTAGCAAGTACGGTTATTAGGTTTTTAATGGGTTTTTTTTGTAGTAATCGCTGTTTTCTGTGCTTTGTTTAGATGTTGAGATATTTTCCAAGTGAAAAAATATCTAAATTCCTCAAATAGTGAAAGTCTGTTAGAGCAAGGCCAGGCGAGTCTCTAGTCGCAACTCTCGCTACTTTGCAACTGTGAAGTGTATGGTAGTGCATTGTCGCAGTGATGAGAAGCGACTGAAAAGGGTCGGTTGTTTAATCGCAAGATTCTGTTTTACACAAAGATATACAATTCCAGCTACACCAGGAACTCCATAATAAACAGAAGGCTGGAGTACGTAAAAGTCACTTCAAGGGAACTATTAGAAAATCATTTCAGTATTTGGACTCGCCCTCTCTCATCTAATGTCCTGTTAATCGAATTACCAGTTTTTATAAAATATTTCTCAATTATCAATGCAAAATAAATAATAATTTCTATGTTAAATGTTGTGTGCGAAAAATGTAAATCTCACATACACGTGTTTGTCTTACATCACTTATATTTTCATTTATTTTTTTGGTTTTTTGTCTTTTCCTCGATTAAAAAAAACACTGCTAAATAAATATGTATATTTAACGGAGATTCGATTAATAGTGTAAACATTTAATTAGTCATAAAATTAATATATTTTTTATGTTTTATCTTGTTTTCTATATTTTGTGATTGCTACTTGTTAACGCTGTTCGTTTATCGAATAAAACAAAATTTAAAAAGAAAAAGAAAAATAATACGAGTTTTCAACTTTACAATGATTGCCCCCACGAAAATGCGATTTGCTGCGATTTAAAATTTATTTGAAACTGAAAATTCATTTACAAATTAAACTGAAGCCACCAGATTTAAAAAATGGAACAAAATCTGCAATTATCTTTAAATTAAAATTGCGATGCGGTCCGTCAATTATAAATTATCTTAAATCGAGACCGAAACAAAGAGAAAACATTTAACTTCAATTAAGGCCGCCTTTGATCGGTTGTTACCTAGTTATCATTGTCTTGGCGCTGAATGGTCTTCAAACAGTTCGGGCAATTTTTTTAGAACTGGCATTCATTGGAATGACAATTGGGTCCATTCATTGTACAGAGATTATTTATATTACATGATGAGCTATATATAAATCGGCCTATTTTTTCCTGGTTGCACTTAGGGGGTCCTAAGGGGGTCAAAGTATAAACCCTGTAAAATCGAATGTCATTTGAAAGGGCTCATCGTCATCGTCTAATTTTCTACTAGTCTTTACAATCGATTTGTTAAAAAGTTTTTGTAACATTTTCTGCAGCGAAATTTTCTGATTTTAGCGATTCGTAACATTCCTATAGAAAAGCGTCTAAACGCTTATGCAATTCGCTTATTAAACTAGTAAATATAAGAATAAAAAACACGACTGCCGTTGCAGAAAGAGAACTATTGTATTTATAATAATTTTTATTACAGTTTTTTAATGAATATTTGTAGCTTATGTCATACGTAGATAAACGTTTATTTCCGGAATGTACTTAATCAGACCTTTCATTTGACAATAAACACGATATATTTATATTAATTTATTGACGTTTGGACTTTAAACAACTACTTACTTGATATTTGGACATTTAAGACAGTTGGACAGTTGATATTTGGACGTACATATGACACTCAAGATGACATAACGATTCTAACGATACCACACACTTCTAAATCGGTTCAAGCATTTAGAAGTTATGATGGAATAAAGAAACGGAAAACATACATAGATGAACCCTGAACACATTACACTCCTTTTTTGTTGGGCAGTCGTGTTAAATTATCAATATCAATTGACTACTAAAGCCCATTTTCTAGTAAATAAGCCCGATCGCGTTTCTTCGTGACCTAAAATCAAAATTAAGTAGTTCATGCGAGCGAGACATGACAACTAGAGTTGTCAACTACAACGGGCGAACCCGTCACCTCAGGAATTGTTAACGATTAGTCGTTTTATCTCCCTAGAGTGAACGCAGAAGACCTGGACAAAACAGTCCACCGTCAAGCTCCGCCACATGCCCGTACAAGGCCAACGCCTTAACTGCGAGATAGCCAGGAGTGTAACCCAGCGGCCTTACACTCACGCCCTTACTTCCAATTGGGACCAGATTACTCCAGTCTCTCGATTGGCTACGAGTTCGAGGTCGCTTTCGCGGTCCTCTCCCTTACGAAGCGGCGAAACGTTGTATACCGAATCTATCTCGGTCCACGGCTACCTTTGTCCGGCTGTTCACCCATGATCGGATAGCGGATGGTCGTTTCAAGAGCAGTCGCCTTAAGGTCCGCAACCACCCCCGTTCTATAGGAGACAGTACTGCTTCCAGACTCCCCCGACTGTTAGTCAGAGTGCACAATCGATTGGCTTACGCCGCACGGTGCGCAGACCGTCCAGGAGCGCCAGAAGGTTGATTCCTAGGGGAAACTAGCCCTAAGGCCAGAGTCCTACCCAGGCTCACACTTCATGCGTGGAGGCCTCCGGTTGGATGTTGACCCGTGAGTGTGACCAACCCTGAACAGAATGGATCTTCGTGGCCAACTCAGCAAAGGCCCGTTAGCTCCCATTGTAAGACCGGACAAAATTATATCAAACTAATTCAGATTATTTTATATGCGGCAGGTAGTTTTTGTGCGGGAAAGATAGGATCGTTCATTTTACATTTCGCTCCAACGCATTGCTCTGTCTCGCTCGCAATGAACTGTTTTCCGATATTAGTTCACGACGAAACGCAATCGAACCCAATATGTGTGAAAATGTTTCATAATAAGAACCAATTTTTATGAAGATTTCAATGATATGAAAGATAAAAAAGATAAAAGATAAAAAGTATTTATTTCCAATACAACCATACAATTGTGTAGGAATTACAGTAATTAATCTTAAACTAGTTACTCAATTTAGACAAGAGATGATATACAATATATAGCTTTAAACTTACCAATTTACAAAAACATACACTATATGATAACAGTTTACAACAAAACAATTAACGGTAAATAATATGTATTAGATACGATGCTATGTATTTTCAAAATATTTTTAAAAATCGTTATGAGCATACATGTTGATTTTAAGCAGATAGACTCGGATGGATCTCTTGAAAATATAGATGTTTTGAATTGCTTTTAATCTTTCGGGCAATTTATTGAAAAGTTTGAGGCCTAAGTATCGACTAGTCGCCTGGAACTTGGCAGTACGTGCTACGAACGGTTGGAGATACAGGGTTTTATTCCTGGTGTCATGCCGATGTACTTCCTCGTGGGATATGGCCGAGCTCTTATTGCAATAGAATTCGCAGAGAGCTTCTTGAGCAAAAATCGCATATACGGTCAATATTGGAAGTGTTCACGACATGACTGCCGTGGACCAATACCTACGATCGCACGCATGGCTCTTTTCTGGAGAGTGAATACACTGTTGATGTGCGCTGCATTACCCCATAAAAGAATACCATAGCGCAGGTGTGAAACTATCGACGCGCGAAGCAAACTTGTTTCATCACCATGTTTTTCATTCTTTTTTATAAATGGCATTGCAACGCTGCACGATGTGTGTTTTTAACTACAAATAACCGCGGAAATACTTCAAAGAGTTCGTAGAAATAGCACAAGGCACTCAAAGACGCTTCAAAGTTGACGGACGACTCTTTAAACTGTGGTTTTGTTGTATTGTTGGCAAACGAGAAGGCATCGGTGCTAAGCGTGGTGCTAAGTGTGACAGGGCGTAGAGCAGACACAAGTGCATACTGCATAATTCAAAAATATACTTACTTATCTTTAATGAAATATTATTTATTTATTTATTTTTAGGAAAACCAACAGCTAATTATAATTTAACAAAAAGAGGAGTAGGATAACAGAGAGCCAATTAAAGGTTTTCACGTTTAAGTAACGTTGTAGAAACACATGTAACCTTTCAATTAAAGCTATCGATTAAAAATTATTCAACAATTAATGCTAAAGAATTCACTGTTCAGCTGCTGCCTATTTAAGTTAATACTCGTACAGAATAGATCAAAGTCAAAGCGTTTAATCAAATCATTGAAATTGTCACTTGTTCGCCACAGAAATGCATTTTGTCTATAGTTAGTACCAGCTAAGGGAACATGAAGAGCAGGGTTAAATCTATTGAGTTTGGAAGGAGCACGGAGATTAATTGTATTTAGTAAGTAGCATTGTGAGTGATAAAAGAATTATTAAATACAATAGAATTAGTACGACCAGGGTAGGCAGACGATATAGGCGAGCATAGCTGACTAAGTGAAAATGCAGTATGGACATGGCAATTATCACATGGCTTCCAAACAAAAAAGGAGTGTAATGTGTTCATGGTCCGCCATTGCATATGTTTTCCGTTTCTTTATTCCACCATAACTTCTAAACGCTTGTGGTATTGTTAGACACGTTATGTCATCCCGAGTGACATAGAGTACTGTCCAAATATCAAGCAAGTAGTTGTCTAAATGTCCAAATGTTCAATGTTAGTAAATTAACATAAATATATCGTGTTTAGTGTGAAATGAAAGGTCTGTTTGAGTAAATTTCGGTAATATACGCCTATCTATATGGATAAATACATAAACTACAAATGTTCGTAAAAAAACGTAATAGAAATAATTATAAATACTATAGTTCACTTTCTGTAACGGCAGTCGTGTCTTTTATTCTTATATTTACTAGTTTAATAAGCTAATTGCATAAGCGTTTATACGCGTAAATCTATCTATGTATATGGATAAATACAACAACCACAAATATTAAAAAAACCGTAATAAAAATAATTATAAATACAATAGTTTACTTTCTGTAACGGCAGTCGTGTTTTTCATTTTTTATAATATATTTACTTGTATCTATTTTCAAGTCCGGATGTTTAATCTAAAAATAATCGATTTTTAGATTCTTTATTGCAAAAGTCTTACATGACGAGCATTTCCGTCTATCCTTGGACGTCCTTGATTGTGTTTTGTTTATTGATTGTTGAAATTTTATTTTAAATTTAATTTAATTTACGAATACTTAGGATTGATTGATAATTATTTAAATCTTCCATATTACTGCCTTCGAAAATTTTGTAATTTGAAAAGTTGATAATACAATTGACAAGACTAAAATATCCTCCAAATCATTAATTATTTCAGAAGAAACACTATCAGACTTGTTTTTTTTATATCTTAAATATTTTTTGTTATTTCATTTCGGTCAACTGGATTGGATTTAAATAATTGTTGATTTGTTGAGCTTATTTGTAGGTGGATGTCCTCTGCTTATTTTTTCCTTGGCCGTTCTAAGGTTTTTTAGAGGAGAAAAACATTTATTTCAATGCAGACTACTATATTAGAATACCTTATTTGTTTGAACCAGTAGATTATTTTAACCTATTGGGCGTTTGTGATGTCCTTGATATTTACTTCTGATATTAGTTCTAGGATTGGGTTTCGTTGATTACAACAGTCATTTGTACCAATTTCTTTAGTGCTTTTATTGATTTTTTGCTTCCTACTATAGGTTCTCTAAGAATCTGTCTGTGCAAAAGTATCGTTTTGATAAAAACTCGCAATATATTACTAAGATATTAAGAATATTTGTATTTATAATTATCATTGCGCGTTTAGATTTATTGATACCTGACACGGTCTGATGGCAAAGTGGTAAGGTTGCCTGCTTTTACTTAGGATCCCGGGTTAGATTCCCGGCTGATCATCATTTTCCGTTGGGATAAAATTAACGGAAATGCATTTTCAATTCTGTCGATCGATTGCAATAACAAGACACACACTTACGCACAAGTTACATGCTTACATACATATAAACACATCATAGTAGGGTCGGTTGTAAGAGACCGTCATATGATAATAAACTCGCCCATTGTAAAGTATCATAATAAAGAGTAGAAACAAACAAACAAACTTAAGAGCTTACAATCATTTGTTAAATTTCAATTCAATTCTTAGGAAACGTTTTATGGCTAAAAATATTCATCCTGTAAAAAACAAGGGCAGTGGGGTTTAACCGGTGGGAAGAAACTAAAAATAATTTTTTTTGAAATATTACAAATCTGGAAGAGAAACATATTTATTATGTATTTTGCTATTGCTTTTATAAAACTTTATGTTAATCTAAGATGGAAACAATTGGGTACAGTTTCAAAAAAGAAAAACAGTTAAAATTAATGTGGTTTTCGCCAATGTTTTTACAGAAACTTTATTTATTGAATGCTTACAGTTACAGCTGTGGACAGTGGCGTAACTAAGCCAGTACAGCCGGTGCGGCGCACCGAGGCCCACGGTAGTTAGGGGGTCCAAAATGAACGAAATCACAATTGTGACGCATGCAACAAAGTACAAACAATTTTGAAGCTACCTTTCGAAGTCACACGCGTTACAATGATTCCGTTAAATCCTTAACAAATTAAATCGCAAAACTCGCAACTATTTTTGAGATAGCTGAATCAGTCATTATATAAGACAATGCTATGAGAGCCGAATTTGCTGAAGTTTATTCAATACTAATAATATTTTTAACTATTCCTGTCACGTCAACAGCTGAACGTTCTTTTTCGATTCCGAAACATATTTGAGGCAATGCCCCCAAATAAATACGCCGATTTATAATGTAGCTGCAATATAATGTAGCTAGGTATACAGAAATAACTTCCTATATGCCATAATGAAGGTAAGTATGGACAGGTGTCTTTTGTTAAATTTTGCTACGGGGCCCATTTTTTTGTAATTACGCCACTGGATGCGGAATAGATTAGGAGAGGTTAAGATAATTGACTTACATTCTAAGGGGAATTGCGTAAGAGTTTTTTTAAAAGGGTTCGCAATCAAAAAACTGTTTAAAAACACTGTTTTAGACAAAACGGTTTTCAATTCTGGTTGGTTCAAATATATCTATTTTTAGAAAATTCTTGCTAAGATTATTAAGCCACTAAGCGTAAACCTCGCTTGGCTCGTAGTGTGTAATTGAGGCCGGTCGGCCCCGCAAATAGAATAGATAGACCGTCGGTATGTGAGTATAGCCGGTCGGTCTTCGTATCAGTAACCCCAGCGAGTGCGTGCTATTGGCGGTATGGCAGCTATGGTGATACCAATACATAGCGCCGAGCCGCGTCATTGCGTGATCTCAATTCCAGCACCGGTTTCGTTGCGTGAAGTACGATACTCACTGTTCATTGAAGAAGCGTAGAGGCCACGCTTGTACGACAACCACTGTAATGCTGGGGCCACACTAACGGCGAAACGCCGGTAATTATCGCGATGATGGACGTGTAACGTTGGTGTAGCCACGACTTATAGCGATAATTTTACAACGGCATTCACATTGCCGTTTAACGTTAGGCGATAGTCGAGTGGCGGTACATCAAGGAGATTTAACGCGAGAATCAATGCGTTTAAGCGGCCACACTACGTTTTTCATTGTGCACCGCGACGGGATCGCACGTGTTAGTCTTCGATATTTGGAGTGTACTAACGAGAAAGTCATTGTATTATCGAAATTCTGCAAACAGAACCATGTTTATGGGATCCGAGACACAAAAGTTACAAGAATCGTGCATCTCAAAATGATGCTTGGCGAGAAATAATTTAATTATTACCATTTAAAACAACAATCGAAGAAATGAAAAAGAAAAAAGAAAACCATAATGGGTTATTATAGAACCCATCTAAATAAATTAAAAAGTCTTTGAAGTCCGGAGCTGAAAAAATGACGTTTACAAAAGTAATTAGTTTGCATACGAAACAATGGACAGTTTCTTACGAGTGTTAAATGAAAGCAACCAAACATTAAATAAAGTGGTAAATACCTAATAATAGTAGTCAGTAGCAAAGTTAACTAATTTTGTTTAACCCCTCAAATGTGAGGCGTCCCTTAAGGGATGCCTTGGCAAAATGTATACAAAATGTATATAAATTTATATAAATGTAAATATAAATGTAAATGTGCGCCGCTTTATAGTAATCCGCTCTATAGTAATGCTATAGCTCTATAGTAAACCCCGCTCTATGTAAATGTAAATGTAAATGTAAATATAAATTTATATACATTTTGCCGTAGGCAACCCGAGCTAATCGCCATTCATTTGAGGGGTTAAATTAGGTACACTTTTTATTCCGAAAAGATCTCCGAAATCGTATTATTATCAGAAAAAAATTCAAGGGACTTTAACGCCAATTTTATTGCCAAGAATGGGCATTGACGTTGACCGTTTAAGTATGGCCACTCAATTCAACATGTAATAAATAACGCAATATTTATCGCGATGATGGGCCTTGACGTTTCCCGTTAGTGTCGCCCCAGCATGAATGTTTATAGAGAACGTCCGGATTATATAAACACAAGTAAACATACTAAAAGAAATTAAAAACACCTGCCGTTACAGAAAGTGAACTTTTGTATTTATAATTATTTTTATTACGGTTTTTTATGAAATATTTGTAGTTAATGTATTTATCCATATAGATACATGTATATTTCCGGAATATACTCAATCATACCTTTCATTTGACACTAAACACAATATATTATGTATGTTAATTTATTGACATTTGGACATTTAGACAATTATTTACTTGATATTTGAACAGTCAAGGTATCCTATGTTCGGTACCTCGGTTAAATCGGTACCCGGATAAATCGGTTCAAGCATTTAGAAGTTATAGGGGAATAAAGAAACGGAAAAAATACATAGATGAACATATAACACTTCTTTTTTGTTAGGCAGTCGTGAGCTGTCAGATTGATGACATTAAGGCCCAGTCACAGGCAAAAGGGATTTCCAAGAAGGTAATAATAACGTTCTCACAAATGATTCTGCTATAAATTATATAAGGATAAGAAAACAAAGCACCAGGGTACGATCATTGATTATATCGGGTATTAGATTGCTCAATGTCATAGTACGTTTTAGCAGGTAGGATTTACTACAAAACGAAACGTGTAAATGTCAGTCATAATTCCAAACACTGACAAATCTTGTCTTATGTGCAATATGGCAGTGTTCATGGCATGGCAGTGTGGCGGCGCACTATAGATGGCGCTCAAAACACTCCTATCTCAAATAAAGTAATAACATAATAAAAACGAATTTATAAATCATAGCTCTTATTATTTTAATATTAAGCTAATCATAGCTCTTATTATATTAATTTACATATAGTCATTATTGTCAAATTTTCATTACGTATACAGCTTTCAATGCGTAATAATTACGCACTTTACTATTCAGATAGATAGACTAATAGATGTCATTAGAATAACTATCTCCGTATTATTTCTGTGATGTAATCATCCTATAAAGAAATGCGATAAATTGAACTAATGATTGAATGTTGTTAATGTTATTATTTGATAAATTATTGAGTTTTTAAAATCGATTAGTACTTTTTAAAAAAAACTATTTTTATGATGCTATAGATGGCCAAATAAATTGCTATTTGTTTCACCGGACAATACTATCATCGCCACCTGCATGTCGCCGGCGTAGAAGGGTTGACAAAACGTTTTATAGCATTGAGAAATCTAATACCCTTGTAGGGACTTAAGAATATGAAATAACAATGTATAATTTTCAGTATAAAATGCAATTTGTGTAAAATGCAAATGTCCACACAGTAATGACTAATATATTTCAAAGAACCATTCATTTTGTGTCTTTCACGCGTCTTTCATATTTAGCAGTATTTTATTGACGCATTTTAACCCCAATATCTGAATTAGTTCACACGGTTTACGAGTATAAATAGAGCTCAATATAATTAATTAATTCACTTCGGTCACTTCGATTACTTCTATCATATCGTTTCTGCTGGTAAAATATCTCTTTGAAATAACTTGTAACAGTAATGAAATGGTTTTAATATTAATACGGTGTTTTATCTACTCTCTGTTTACGTCGAAGTATCGAGACAACGCGGATAAGTGCTCTGGTCGTATACATACGTCGCATCGGTCACGACGGCCAAACCAATTCTTACACCTTATATAATCAACGGTACGATTTAAACAAACTTTAAATACTGGAAAAATGCTCAAGAAAGGTTTTTCCAGTGTAGATCATGATAATCGCTATAGAGATAAACAAATCAAAATCTTTTGTTAATACTAGTGTCGAAGAGTTGAAGAACACCCTAAACAAAATAACATATAGGATTCGGCGAAAATTCACATTGGTCATTTGTTCAAACATGAAGTTTATACCTTTATATAGCTGGTCCTCTAATATGTATGTATCGTTCAAACATTTCTAATTATATATTGAATTATACCTTGTAATTCTTCTTCTTCTCCGTCGTTCCCTCATTACTGAGGATCGTGGCTACTTGACAACAGTTTGCCTACGAGGCTCCTCCACTTCGACCTGTTATCTGCATAGCGAGTCGCAGATTGTATTGACCCTTTTGTAACTTCTTTGATGAGGTCGTTCCATCTGGCCGGTGATCTGCCTCTGCTTCTTCTTCCCTCCACTTGACTCCCGGAAAGCATTTTCTCCAGATTCTCTGGGTTTCTCCTGGCAACATGACCGAAGAGCTGCAGGACCCTTCTCATGCATACTGTAGAGAACCTCACTTGGATGCAGAGTTCTTCCAGGACAGATTTGTTGGTGCGGCGTGCTGTCCATGGGATTCCTAGCATTTTACGCCAACACCACATCTCCAGTGCATCGATTTTGGTGCGTATCCGAGCCTTCGGGGTCCATGTCTCCGATGCATAGAGAAAGATCAAGAACACCAGAGCTCGAACCAGCTTGACCTTAGTCCCCTGACTTATACCCCGGTCAGCGGACCATGTAATTTGTAAATATACCATTTATTTTGTTTATGCGATGCGTTGTTTTGGCGCTCTCGCGTGAATCCTTTTGAAAATTTTGCTTGAAATAATTGCAACATAATTTGAATCAGGTATTCAATTTTTTATTCATATGGACTTTCGAGTTATTTGTGAATAATTAAATCTCTGCTTGTTTGTTTTGCAGTTCTGAATAAAACGCATGCACGAACATTGTCAATATCTATCTGAACATTTTCTACATGATTTTTAGATAAGAAGGCTTCATACCATATCCTTGATCTCCAAATTATTATGATGAAAGGTTTTGCTTCGTTGCTTCGACGATGGGCGTTACGTATATTTTGAGAATAGGGTTCTCTAATTCAATTGAAGTTATGGTTTTTTTTTATTTCTGTTGCTTCCCGAATAGGGAAATTGTTTTTAGATTTCACAATGGGATTGTGTAACTCCACTTGGTGACTTGTTCGATCCGTCGCGTCCTTGACTTGTTGTAAGAATTCTCGTGACCTGTTTGTTTGTTTGTTTGTTTATACTCTTTATTGTAAAATTTCACAATGAGCGGGTTTATTGTCATACGACAATCTTATACAACCAACCCTACTATGAAGTGTTTATATGTGTGTGTGCATGTAACATGTGTGTAAGTGTGTGTCTTGTTATTGCATTCGATCGACAGAATTGAAAATGCAATTCCGTTAATTTTATCCCAATGGTGACCCAGCCGGGAATCGAACCCGGAACCTTACAATGTAATTTCAGGCGACCTATCCACTATGCCACCACTATGATCTACTGGGTTTTTGAGTTTTGTCCTTATTGGATCATGTGGGTGTAACGTGGATATTTTCCGTATCAATTTTTCAATTTTTTTTAAATGTATATAATTTGAAACAACGGCGATATGACTTCTTCTCTTATCTTCTCTTTTTCTTCGTAAATCTTAGATATTCCAATGTCTACAAATGTAGACTTACTCAACAATGAAACAGCAGCAAAACAGCAAATTGTCGTCTGTGACGGATATGTTTGCACATAGTAATAAATTAAATGCAAGTATGCAAGGACGATAAGAGAATATGCTGACATCAACTGATAAAATACGAGGTTTTGTCTAGAAATTACTTCTGTAGAAAGGCAAAATTATTAATGGAACCATTTCCATGTTTCATTATATAAGGCGAGATGTAAATTCGAAAACGGTGTGTGTAAGGCTGTTTATAACGACTCATTTTTATAGTTTTCTCATACGTTTGAAATATATTACAGTTTAAGATACCATTTGTTTAATAACAAAAAATGTACCAATTAGCTTTCGGCGAGACGAATTTTATGGTCTCGCTACGATTGCAAAACGTTCATTTTTAGTATTTAACCTTAATTTGTCGTCGTTTTTATTTCAAACTAGTTGACCCGGCGAACTTCGTACCGCCTAACAGTCAATAAATGTCGTGTTACAGATTAGCTGAACTTAATTTATGATTTTATGAAAGTAATACAATTAATACAAAAAAAAAATTAAGTTCACTACTTTATTAAGATAATAACACTAAAAGAAATATAAGTGTACAAAAATTAAGTATATCAATCGCGTGTCAGCAAGACACGATTGAATTGAACTATTTACATATTGTGCAGCATGGGATGTACTCGGTTTAAGCACCTTGCGATATACGACTTTTTTTTGTTTTTTTATCAGGCGCTAGAACAAATAAAGCGGATGATTTGCCGACACGTAAACATGCCACGTACAACTGACCATGAGAAAAACACGGATTTACATTTTGTATGGGAAAATGTTTTTTCTTTTATTTTAGTTTTTCGACAATTTTCCAATTTTCGTTTTTAATAGTTATTCTGCTATTTGGGACGGAGGCAAATACACTAAATCAAAAACCATGAAAATCGGTCCAGCCAGTCTCGAGTTATAAGTGTTCGAACAAACCCGACTTTGTTTTATATATATATATATGTAGAAGATTACAATTTTCGGCTTTAAAAATGAAACACTTCCAAACATCGCAAAATCAAGAAATTAGTTTTGCCAGTACAGTAGAACTCAAATTTACCAAATCAATTGGGGCCGGACCCCATTCGCATAATCAAAAATTCAAATAGTTGGTTTTTTTTCCGAAAAAAGAGTATTTTAATGAATTAATTACTGTATGTAAGGTAAAAATGGAAAAAATACTATTTTTAAATAAAAAGAGACACCTGTTACTTACTTTAAAGGATGAACAACCAAGCTTCTCGGCTAAGATCGTAGCTTTTACACAAAGAATCGGACCCGAAACTGGGTTTCCCATTGAACGTTGCTGCAAAAACCACTACAAACTTCTAATTCCTTATTTGTTGCTGCCTTTGATGATTTTCTTGAAGAACTTCCATCTTCTATTTCAAGCACTGACACGAAGTTTAAAACTGTAGGTTTGCTCGTTTCCGCCTTCATTTTTTTCCAATTTAATTTCGGACAATCAGCGATTCGGATAGTTAGAGTTCGGATAATTGTAGTTCTTCTGTAGTTATAATTTCTTGCATTTTTTAATTTAAAAATGGTATCTATGACATCAATATATTATAAACGTATGGGAAATGAAGACACGTGATACTCGTACACACTTTAATACTCAATTCCGTGGTGCTCTTACAGCAGTAAATTGTCAAGTATTTTCCTAATATTGGTATCCACATATGATTAGGTAAGAGACCCTTTAACATTTCTGTCACCGACTCGGTTGACGTAGAGAATAATTGATATACGGTTAAAAATACATAACTATATACCCGAATTATTTACTATCAAAATCATTAAATAACTTATCACCAATAACTATAAAATGGAAATAGTGGATCAATCAAGTTTTAATTTTACCAATGGCAAACGTTTGCGAGCTTCCATTCAAGCTACTTTTTTAGGGTCAAATTTTGGTTCTATGTAATTGCTGTTTTTTCTTGGGATTGGGATTGAGTTGGAATTTTAAATTCAAAAAAAGCTGTATTCAAGGCCATGTTATTCTTTTAAAGAATCATTTTAAAGTTATGTAAAGGAAATTTAAGGCCAAAAACTTTGTATGAACACTATATATATATATATATATATATATATATATATATATATATATATATATATATATATATATATATATATATATATATATATATATATATATATATATATATATATATATATATATATATATATATATATATATATATATATATATATATATATATATATATATATATATATATATATATATATATATATAATTAATTAATAGAAATGCTTCTTCTTCAAGTTGCACTCCTATCGTAGGTTGGACAACATGATAGCTATCTTCACTTTAGAGGCTGCTGCTCTGAACAGCGAGGTGGTACTGCAGCCAAACCAGTCCCGAAGGTTCCTTTGCCACGAATCCTGCTGGCGCTTCTTTTCCCAGCGATCTTGCCTTGGATAATGAGGTGGAGCAAATTGTATTTGTCATTCCTCATGACGTGACCGAAGTACGAAATCTTCCTGTGTTTAATTGTGTTCAGAAGTTCCATCTTCTTCTTAATTCGGCTCAGTACTTCAATATTAGTGACTCTGTCACGCCACGAGATTTTTAAGATACGGCGTTATATCCACATTTCGAAAGCCCCCAAGTTTTTCGTCGTGTTTTGAGAGTCCATGCTTCTATGCCATAATAGGCCAGAGAAAAGAAAAATAATAAAAAATAAAATTTAAAAAAAAAATCTGATTGTCGGATTTCCTTTTTTTTGATCATTTCGTTGTGTCCAACATAAAGGTTTTAATATATATACCTAGGTGCATGAAAATGCAAAATTCACAGTCGTGTACACAGCGAAAGCAATAAAAGCGTCGGTCTCTCATTAAACAGTAAGAGGAGCCGACATCAAAGCGAATTCATACTGCGAAGCGACAAACGATGCAGCCAGACGTACAGGGTGGCTCTGTTGCGTAAACAGATTCGTGCAGCCAGAATGGGGAATGTCATTTCCGGCTCGGCGGGCCGTTCATTGTTTGACGTGCCGCCACGAGCCGAGCCAAATGACACCCCTATCGAATGACAATGCAAAGGTGCGGATGTGGGTGCGGCGAGGACGTTATCATTTTGGCAATAACTTGGTACGCTTCCCATATTACGCTGGCAATCGTCGCCAGTAATTACATTGCAATTTATTTATACAAACTTACAACTAGGTACTACAAGTACTTTGAGCGGTATCGATTACAACGAGCGAACCCGTCAACCCTGAGAGGTATAGCAACATCGTGCACTGAGAAAAATATGAGACGAGGCGCGAAGCGAGAGTGTAAATGAACTATATCGATGTAATAACATCGATATATAAGGGCCTAGATAATAATAATAATAATAAAAAACTCTTTATTTCAAAACAAAAAAGGCGAGGTTATTGTCTTGCGGCAATGTCTATCAGCTCCACGCAGTTTTTCTTCTCTTCTTTCAGTGTTTGCTGTTTCCTACTGTGGTATTGGAAAATGACCAAACCGGCTTCCTACTTCCTCCTACAGCGGTAACACAACAATTCGAAAGATGAGAATCAATGCTGAAAAATAATGGCTATTAGTGTATCTTAAAAACTAATGATAATTAAAAATGTGTATCAATATTTAGGCTTCAGCCATCGTCAAGATATGTGACATTTCTGAAATCCATATATGTATATATATATATATATATATATATATATATATATATATATATATATATATATATATATATATATATATATATATATATATATATATATATATATATATATATATATATATATATATATATATATATATATATATATATATATATATATATATATATATATATATATATATATATATATATATATATATATATATATATATATATATATATATATATATATATATATATATATATATATATATATATATATATATATATATATATATATATATATATATATATATATATATATATATATATATATATATATATATATATATATATATATATATTTATATATATATATATATATATATATATATATATATATATATATATATATATATATATATATATAAGATACGTTGGCTACAAAAATGAACAATAAAAAGTGATAAAAAAAAGAAACTAACAGAAAACGAGAAATATAAAGACAATAAAAAAGAAAAACAAATTACTAAAATTAAATATAGACGCAGGTGAAAGGAGGAGAAAAAGGAAGTAAAGGGTAGGATAGGCCTTTCGCGCGCCAAAATACAGTACTTCGAAACTACAGTATACTGTTATTTTCGCATTAATCGTAAGGAAAACGTTGATACATATAATTAGGTAATAAAGTTTTTAAAAAATCGTACAAAAATACATTATTACCCTTTTTATAAAACAACTCAAAGTGGCAAAATCAAAAGCTTTGTTTTACTGAACGCCTGCCTTTGCTCAGGCCTAGGAGTCGCGCGTAAGAAGTCAACGCCTTACTTCGAGATAACCAGGTTAATCTGCGGGCCGACTCTAGCGCCCTTATGTCCAGTTGCAACTAAATTACTCCGGTCTCTAGACTGGTTACAGCTTCGAGGTCGCTTGCGCGGTCCTCTCCCTTACGTAGCGGTGATTCGGTGTCTACCGAATCTATCGCGGACCACGGCATCCTTTGCCCGGCTGTTCACCCTGTATTGGTCGTGTCAAGAGAAGTTGCCGTAAGGTTAACAACTACCCCGCTCTATAGGAAACAAAGCCGTTTCCAGACTTCCCCGGGTATCAGCCAGAGTGCACAGTCGACAGTCCAGGAGCGCCCGAAGAACGATTTCCAGGGGAACTTACCCGCAGGCACAGTGCTACCCAGGCTCGCACTTTTACTTGGAGGCTACCGAATGGGTGCTGACCTGTGAGTTGAGCCGACTCTAACACATAGGTCATAATGGCCTAACTGTACTGGGCCCATTAGCTTCCAAAACGCCACTAGACTACCGTTTCAACACAGGTCTAGGCCTAGTGAGTAGTTACCGTTGTACGAGAGAGATTATACGGCGTTTTATAAACCAAAGATTTCCTATGACAGGATTGGTCCTTGGACCTAACGATGGATTTAAGAAGTGGAGACACCAAGATTTGGCAGTAAAATAGTAGTAAAAAATAGGATTAGAGGTTGGGGAGGGGGGGGGGTAGGAGATTTCGACATTCATTAAACAACGCGCGCGGCACCCACCAAACTTGAATTTGTCTGTACAATGAAACGAAAATACACCGGATTTCCTGGGGTTAAATCCCAACTGCCCCCCCCCCCCTCCTGGATACGTGCCTGACACTAGATACTTAAGTCGCGTATTCTCCCTGATTCTCAATTCTTTCTCGACTTTATTTTTTACTTAAAAATCCATTGCCCGACATTGGGCGTCTATCACCCCCCTCCCGCCCTGGATACATCCTTGCGCGCCTCGACACCACCTAGAGACGCCTGGGGATTGAGGACAGTTTTGGAGTCTTGCGGCCCACAAACCCACAATCATAATTATTCGTCTGCCCGCATTCTGCCGAATTACGAGACAATTGGGCTCTTCGCCCTTGAATTTGCTGTGAAAATAGGCCGTTAATCAGTCGGTTCGCCTCCGCAGTTCCGCAGTACTGTCGGCGCTCGCGAGGCAAACTGCAATAAAAGACAATCGCTCCCATGGCGCCGACTACGCGGAGCGAAATCGCACGCGATCATCGCCTCTACGCCCGGCGAGCGAGGGGCGAAAGTCGCCTGCGCTATTCCTCCCGTCATCGGCCGAGAGGGACCCGTTGCCGCGTTGCCAGGCAACGATCTTTCCTCGCTTTGCCTGAAAGAAAGGCCCACAAAGCAAATTGAACGTCGGTCGCATACGCTGGGTAAGGCTTTGTTCACACGGGCACTTTGTGGACAATTTCCCGACGTCAGGCGGAATATAAATAAAACTAGAAAACAAGAACAATAATTTAAAAAAATAGAAAACTTGATTGCTGTTACAAAATGTCAACGATTGTATTTACAATTATTAAAAAAACTATTTGTTAGCACTGAAAAGCACGCTTTTTTTAGGGAAAAAAGTTCTTCGTTAAAACAATATTCGTTGAAACAAAATTCAATTTACGTAATAAGTTCCGTTACGGCCCCCATTCTGCGAATCAGTCGACGAGTCTTGTCCAAGAGACGTCTTCCGCTGGCCAATCGCCCTTTAGCGGGGCTTCACGTTAGCCGGGCCCATTGATCCGGCTTCGTGAGTGTGGCGTCGTAGGGGAGCTAATGGGCCCTGTTGCAGTTTGGCCACTAAGACCCATGTATCCGGCGGCCTCCATGCAGAAGTGCGAGCCCGGGTAGGACTTTGGTCTGCTATCCAGTTTCCCCTAGAAGTCAACCTTCGGGCGCCCCTGGACATTATGCGCACCGTGCGGCGTCAGCCAATTGATTGTGCATTGCGACCGACAGTCGGGGGAGTCTGAAAACAGTGTTGTTTCCTATACATCGGGAGTAACGACCATTCGGCTACCCGATACCGGGTGAAGAGCCGGGCAAAGGATGCCGTGGTCCGTGATACATTCGGTAGACACACTATAACCACTAGGTAAGGGAGAGAACCGCGCAAGCGACCATTTAAACTTGTAACCAGTCGAAAGGAAGGAGGTATCCTGATGTTTAATTACAGACGGAGATATTCTTCCAAACTGGTAGGCAGTTGGCGAGGCAGTCCGCTGGGTACCTTTCTCAGGGCTTCGCCGTGAGGCGTAGGTCTCAAACGGGCATGTTGCCATAGCTAGACAGTAGGTTTGTATTGTCTCTAAGTCTTCTATGCTCATCCCACGGCTGAAATAACGATCACATATGGGGTGACGGGTTCGCCCGTTGTAGTCGACACCTGGCGTTGTAGGGCTATGCGCCCTGCGAAAGATATCTCGTGACGATCGCGCGCCACTCGTGGTACTTTATATAGCCTCGCGCCGACTGTCGCACACGCAGTCGTTTGCCCTCGGTGCTTAAGCAATAAAGCGTTTTTTAATAAATATTTGTGGTTTACGTATTTATCCATAAATAAATCTATATATTTTTGGAATGGGAACAATTGCAGGTTTTTTATTTAAGACTTTTCGAATTGTATATGATAATAATTATTAAATTGCTTAGATAGGTAAGTTATTTAACAATATTTGGCGGTCTAATTTTCGACCTTCCGAGGTTCGAATCCGGACCGCGGTCCGCCTGTTCCCGACCGAGGGCATCGATATATCAGCCAGATATGCCCTAAGATAGGTACAAATAAGTTGGCTCTACATACTCTTTGCTCGAAAATCATGTGACAGAGAGAGAGAGCAATAAATTGAACAGTATGCGAGAGAATAGCGCACCAATATTCTTCGCGGTAGCTCTCACACCGGAAATGGTCACCGTCTGCCAGCGGACTGCGACCAAACTACTACTGGCCGGCTTTCAGTAGTGGTTTTAAAGTGGTCATTTTCGAGCGCGAAAGGCTCATCTAGGGGATCATATATCGGTGACCGAGGGTTTAATGTATACGTCGACAACGGTGACAAAGTCTGCAACGGAGCGGTGCGCGCGGTTCAGCGGTGATCCATTTCAGTCTTTCATACACCTACATACCTCATTATGCTAGAAAGAGAAAACATCCCAACCGTAGCGAATGTAGCCAAACGTTGCCAACTGTAAATGTGGATCGGCGCAGTGTATGATTTCATATGTTTTAAACGCTGAACATGTCACCTGGTAACGTTAATAACCTAGACGTAGCAAATAAAACAGAATATATTTCTCTTTTAAGCACCACGCGCGTCATTATGTTAGAAAGAGAACGACACGAAATTAGTTGGTAATAAACGGCTAAGTATGATAAAATAGTAAATTTAGATGATTGCTGTCGTTGTTATAGTCCGTCAATACTTGTTGTATGTCGTTGTTATAGTTACGGACAGCGTCATAGTAAAATAACATCAGTAGGACATCTCGAGCCCGTTTTCGAAATAAATACCTACTCTTCGCCGAACCACCAGGGTTGCCACAACAAATACACAATTGACAAGTTATGATCCTATTGAGGCAGAAATGCAATTCTTTTTAATTATTATGTACGTTTATGTATTTTTAGTTTATAGATCAAGAGTCGGTTCGCAAAATTGTACTGCAACAGAATATATGAGTTAGTGCTGACTTTGTGTGACAGCATTCATCACTTGTTGCATGTGTTCAAACTACCTACATATAAGTAAGTTAAAGTTGGTACTTAACAAAAACGCATCTGCCTACCTACCTACGCACTTACATACCTATGCACACATACTTACCTACGCAAATGAACAATAAACGTTACCTCGTAAATGTAATTTCGTAACGTAAATGTAAATACTCGTAAATGTAATTTCTGATAGGTTGCATTACAACCTGTACATAAAACATTTCACTTTTGTATACTTACTGTCGCGCGACAGCCCTGACTGGCTAGCACCGAGGCGGCCGAGAATCTATGTAGTGGTAGCGTACGGACAACGGGCGCTTGTATGAGTGCGAAATCGGTGCGTACTATGGAGATGTTATACTGTCCTTAATTTACTATGACGCTACTGGAGATTTTACTGGTCACTGGCACAGAATATTTATTAGTACTCACTGGAGTGCAGGTTTTACTGAATGTAGGATCAAGTCAAAAGATGTTTTCCGAAATCTACCGTCTCGAAATCAATTGGCTGAAGTATTAACCAAGGTTAATTAAACTGAATTACTTATTGCGGTTTACTTATTGCGGTTGCCATTTTGTGTGTAATAAATAATAGATTTCCATGGCCGTAACATTCAACATTCAATATAATAACAATAACACGCGTTGTACGAGCGTGACTCTTGCGATTATAATTATTACAGAATTCAGTTGTTGTCACGTGGATTCCAGCTGAAATCAACGTGATTCTTACTTCACGTCAGAATCTAGCATAATAGTCTAGAAAATTAAAGCCACGACTAATTTTAGCTAGATACAGACGCTCGTTTTCAGGCGAGATTTGTAGGGTTTCAGCAATTACTCAGAAAACAATCTTTGTCATTAAATCAGACTTCAAAGGTTGTTTTTTTTGTTGATTTTACGGACTGATATAATTCAGGATCACTCAAAGTCCGCTCTTCGATATTTTATTAAAAGCGATGCTGAGCTGTATAGGTGAGTCCCTGCCACAAATATAAATTAAGAATCTGGCTGATACACGGTATCATATGTATACTTACACAGCCCGGTGGCTGTCACAGTCTTACTTTGTAAGGTCCCGGGTTCGATTCCCGGCTGGGTTACCATTTTCCGTTGGGATCAAATAAACGGAATTTCATTTCAATTCTGTCGATCGAATGCAATAACAAGACACACATACACACATGTTACATGCACTCATACATATACACACTTCATATTAGGGTTGGTTGGGCATATGACAATAAACCCGCCCATTGTGAAATTTCACAATAAAGAGTGTAAACAAACAAACTAACTTAGGGACAACACAGTCCACCGCCAAACAACGCCAACAAGCCCGTAAGAATCTAACACATTATTTCGAGGCACCGGGAAGTGAACCCAGCGGGTCGACCTCGCGCACTTACTGCTAGATTGGGACGGATTTCTTCACCCTGTAGTCCGGTCACCGATTCGAGTTCGCTTGCGCGGCCTATACCAGACTTTAGCGGTAATTCATATATAATTTATCGCGGATCCGTGGCGCCATTTGAGCAATACGTTAGAGCAATTCATTTGAGCAATACGTTAGTTACACGTTTGCCATTAGAGCAATACGTTAGAGCGGAATATGAAACGAACGATCGTCGATAAAAACTATCTGTCGAACTTATACTAGTTCGAATAAATTTGAACACATTTCGTGCGGTATTTGATTCAGATGCTTTAAATTTGATGGATAGTTTTAATGCGAAAAAAGTAATAACCTTTTATTTCACATTCCGCTCTAGCGTATTGTCCTATCTCGTTCACACGAACTGATTTACGGATTTACCTTATTAGGGTTTGTAATAAAACTATTTATTATTAACATCGTCGTGTACCTATCAGTACGAAAACGTATCACGTTTCTATAGGTTCCCTAAGACAAAGTCATTTTTAAAATTATGGAGAGCGAATTATCTTAACTGCATTTTTTTTTGCAAACACAAGATGAATAGAGTCTCTATAAAAAATCCTCCTTAAGACGTAATAACATATCCATTATTATGCACAATAAATTATTCACATGTTCATTCGAACTTCATTCTAGACATAACTGAATAGTTGTTATGTCTATGGAATAAACAAATTAAGGGTTCATGAGAAACTAAGCATTTATAGATATGTATATTTTATTTAATAAGGAAAACACACAGTCTGACAAAGTATACAGCATTACAAAATTTTATTTATTTCATAATATATAACCGGTTATAGATTTCCTGTGAATTAAATATTTTTAATTTTTTATTTTAAGTAAAATTTAGTAATTTTGCGTTTTAGTAACATTTATCTATATATATAAAACAAAGTCGGGTTTGTTCGAACACCTTTAACTCGAGAACGGCTGGACCGATTTTCATGGTTTTTTATTTGTAGTATTTGTCTCCGTCCTGAATAGCAGAATAACTATTAAAAACGAAAATTTGAAAATTGACTAAAAAATAAAATAAAAGAAAAAAACATTTATGTTTTTGTCATGGTCAGTTGTACGTGGCATGTTTACGGGTCGGCAAAGCATCCGCTTTATTTGTTCTTGCGCCTGATAAAAAAACAAAAAATGTCGTATATCACAAGGCGCTTCAATGCAGACAATTAAACCGAGTGCATCCCATGCTGCATAATATGTAAATAGTTTAATTCAATCATGTCTTGCTGACACGCGATTGATATACTTAAATTGTGTACTTTTGTATTTCTTTTTGTGTTATTATCTTAATAAAGTAGTGAACCTAATATTTATTTTGTATTCATTGTATTACTTTCATAAAATCATAAATTAAGTTAAGCTAATCTGTAACACGAATATCATTGACTGTTAGGCGGTACGAAGTTCGCCGGGTCAGCTAGTTAATAATAAATATGACTCGAGAATTGTGTGCGTATACTTATGTTTACTGGGAGAGTCAGTATATTTCTGAAGGCTGCTCTCGTGTGCGTTGTGAGCCAGTCATCCATAGCTGGTAACATAGTCGGAGGTCGTCAATCTTTGACCCGCGCGCGGCCGCGGCCGCTGTGAACCCTCCCAATGAAGTTTGACCTCATCAACTTCGCTTGAAGCGCCCTGCGCCGCCAAATACGGGGCCTAAACAAGCTGGGAACTTATTAAGGTCAAATATACATTGCCCGGTAGGTAATCGATGCTGATGGCTCTGTACGTTTACTGGATCAATAGCCGGGTTCACGGACTGTAGAATAATTTTATTGTGAAGAGATGAAAAGAACTAAAATTGAAAGAACGCCTTTCATTGTAGTGCCGTTAAAATGAGACCAACAGGATATAAAGAATTTTAGGGCATTCACCCAAAACAGGAAAGATAAACAAAGGCGTAAAAAACATTTGGATTTACTGAGTAATATCTGAACCAGAACGACTGCTATCTGAGATGGTGACCTGACAGGTGAGAACAGCTAATGGAACAATACATTAGGGCGATGTCGACTACATCGGGCGAACCCGTCACCCTAGGCTGGTATAACGATATGTGATCGTTCTTTCAGCCGTGGGATGAACGTAGAAAACTTAGAGACAAGACAATCTATTGTCTAGCTCCGCCAACAAGCCCGTTAGAGGCCAACGCCTTACGGCGAGGCACCAGGAAAGGCAACCACCGGGCAGCCTCGTCCCGTAACTACCAGTTTTGGTAGGATATCTCCGTCTAGAGTTAACCTTCAGGATACCTCTGTCTTCCCGACTGGTTACAGGTCGGAAGTCGCTTACGCTGCGTCTACATGCTGTATTACAGCGGTAATTCAGTTTGAATTTATCGCTGACCTGTGCGTCCTTACCTATGAAGTTGCTGTTCTATTATATATATTATAACGGAAATTTAAACCCAAAAAATTTGTATGAAAAATGTTCATTTATTTAATAGAAATATTGACCCCTATTATCAATGCCGATTTGTTATTTTAATGGGAGTTGCTTAATTTCTCTGCTGTTAAACTCTCGTTGACAGGACCCAATGAAAACTTTGAAAGCGTTTTTCACCGACTTTTCAAAGTTGTTTTTTTTCCTTGTAAAAAGTTATCTAAATTCACAAAAAAAAAATAAACTATTGTAGCAAGGTCTGGCAAGTACGGTGCGTGACCAAGAGTCTTCAGCCGCAACTCCTAAAACTTTGCGACTGTTTGCAGTGAAATCTGTGGTTATACGTTGTCATGCAGAAGCAGTGGCGTGGCTATCAGCGATTGACCAGGCTAGGTTATTTAATCACTAGCTTCTCTATCATTGTTTGCAGTTTTTAAAAGTACACATTTACGGTAACTGTATAGCCAGACTGCAAGAAGCTGTAATAGAAAACACCAGAACAGGATCTCATATTTGAAAACAATGCAAATTTTCAACATGACCATGGTTGCACAAACGAAAATTTGAGCAAAAACAAACGACGGAAAGACAAATAAACAGGTGATTCTTAAATAAGAATAATTTGGTCTTGAATAAAAATTTATTTGAATTTGAAATTCCAACTGAAACCCAAGTTATCCAAGCTTGATGTAGCCAGTTTGAAAAAACATCAATTACATAGGTAAGGACCCAATAATAAGCACGTAAGAGGTATCACCGGATAAAATCATCAACTCAACATTTTTGACGCGTACGAGGTACATATAGATTTGCGAAATACCATCATCGATGTGACAAAAACAATATTTAGTTGACACCATTATCTGAACACCACGTACACTATATGGTATATCACCCCACTATATAGATTATTACGACTACTATATAGATTGTTGTGGACTACATTACGTCTATTTGCTAAATGCACTACTCACAAGATGGGGGATTCCGAAGTATACGCCATTAAAATGTCTTCTCAATATCTACATTATTATTATCTGTATTTATTTCGCAACGCTGAATTTTAACATAAATAAACAAATTTTAAAATATTTAAAATGATCGTCCCAACCAAAGCGATGCGATGGACCTTTACATGGCCAAGAATCTACTCTTTCCAATAATATTTATGCTCAATATCAATTGCCTGGCTAGTTATTGTCACAGTTAAATCAAACTACCAGTGAGACAACGCGTTTGATCTATTGGAAATACCGCCACTGCCTGCTGTCGGGTCCGGGTTGTCATTCGCCAATCCTGATTTATCTGCTTTCAGAATATTCGTGACTATTCAGATGAATGCTTCAATTGTGTTCAATTTTGGTTTGTCACACGTAATGAGGAAGACAGTGAATAGCATTGTTTTTCAAAAGTGTTACGAGTGACATATATACGACTGTTACGAGTCACATAGATACTATATATGTGAGCGGTCACAAGCGTTACCTCTATATGTTTTTTAAATCACTCTTTTGTGTTAAAATATTTTGTATTTTGTGACAGCATTATTTCGTTTTTTTATTCACCAACAAATTAAATTGCTTAAAATCAAGAGTCCCCCCCCCCCCCCCCTTCACCTCCAGCTACGGTCAAGTGCCTAACTCTGCAATACGACTCGTTACAATAAAACCATGAAATGTCATAATAATATGGCGACACATACAGAGCGAGAGAGACCGGCCCTCAACACGACTCGCCAGGATGTAATTATTTTGAATGTAAAAACTACAAACAGGTAATGCTAAAAATGCGCGGTGCCGCAGCCGTAATGGCTGACTTTTTCAGACGCTTTCAGAGCTGCCAACTGCATGCAGCATTTCACTAAAACTGTATTGACCTACATTTTCTGCGGCAGTGGTTGGTACACACCGGAAGCTCTGCGCGCCCTACGGTTATGTAATAATGGTATAGGAATTGCAATGTGTGGGGGTTTCTCCATTATTGATTTTACATTATAGATTTGGTATTTATGTATTTAGATAGAGGTTTTTTTATAATTCCCTTTATATTTTCTTATGCCGATGAACTTAAAAGGACAATGCATTCAAATGTATTGGCGCTAGGACCACCTCTCCAATAACAATAACGTATTTACCATTAGAAATATATATCAGTCTAAAATATTTATTACTAATACAACTTACCTCAATTATGAGCCGTTTTAGAGCTATGAAGTTCGGAATCTTCTTAAGTATGGCTAAATGTACAAGCCGGAATGCACAGTCGATTGGCTGACCCTGCACGAAACAATTACAATTAAAATATGTTATTTGCAGGGAAGATCCATAAAATATAGTACTTAAGTATATGATGAGGTACGGTCACTGGGCACACCATGTCAAACAGCTGACATTAAAGAGAGCAGCAATAAAATCATGAGACAAATTACAGATTTTAAGCAACACATCCCAGTATTTTCCCTCGATATACTGCTGAGAAACGAGCATTCATAGGAATATATAGTTTGTACTCACGCAGCGTATGTACTATATCGTTTCAAGTATTCTGCGACGGTTTTCGTTTAAACAGTTTTTAAAAGTACAATGCCTGGATGTGTTAGGTGCCCTAGGGGAAATCAGGTAATTAGCCATATTTAATAGGATATAACTTAGAAACGGTTCATAATTGAGGTCAGTCGTCCTACTAATAAATGTACTATATAAACAGACCTTTCCATTGGTATATGATTTACAGCTATTAGAAAAGTGGGTCCAAAATGCCTATTCTCTTTTATCGGAAGGTCTTCGACGGAGGACTGCCTTTCCATCCAGAGGGACTTGTTCAAATTTGCTAGATACTGTTATTTAAATAAATGAAATTTAAACAATTTAAAATGTCACAAGATATCTTTAACCCGAAAGTCGATTAATATTGGCTATATTTATAAACTAGACCAACACCCCATGAAGAGAGTAGTAGGGGTCTCTGTTCGTCAGTACGCTACTGTTCGATAAACGCATCGATATGATCACCGGATAAACATATAAAATGTTGAGGTTTATCCAACGGGGATGTCTTGCGTTGCTTTATTCGGCTGCGATCCCAGCGAAGACACAACTGCTAATGCTGAAGATGTACGCTAGGACGAAGCTCGCGTACGCAGCGCCGACCTGGTACAACCCGATCTCGGCAAATCAGCGGAGAAACATCCAATGGGTGCTGAACGTCGGGCTGATAAAATTGTTGGGAGCCCCATGGTTCGTGCGAAACGAGACTCCGGAACGCGACTTTAGCGGTACAGCGTCCGTGTAGGGATACGTGAAGGATACGGTACTGTACGATCGTGTTTTGTTTATATACACGTCTGCATATATCGTCATCAGAATGTTTGACAGCCCTCTTTGCCGGTACGAATCTTATACAATGGTACTGTACGATCGTGTTTTGTTTATATACACGTCTGCATATATCGTCATCAGAATGTTTGACAGCCCTCTTTGCCGGTACGAATCTTATACAATGGTACTGTACGATCGTGTTTTGTTTATATACACGTCTGCATATATCGTCATCAGAATGTTTGACAGCCCTCTTTGCCGGTACGAATCTTATACAATGGTACTGTACGATCGTGTTTTGTTTATATACACGTCTGCATATATCGTCATCAGAATGTTTGACAGCCCTCTTTGCCGGTACGAATCTTATACAATGGTACTGTACGATCGTGTTTTGTTTATATACACGTCTGCATATATCGTCATCAGAATGTTTGACAGCCCTCTTTGCCGGTACGAATCTTATACAATGGTACTGTACGATCGTGTTTTGTTTATTTACACGTCTGCATATATCGTCATCAGAATGTTTGACAGCCCTCTTTGCCGGTACGAATCTTACACAATGGTACCGTACGATCGTGTTTTGTTTACATGTACGCGTATTTGCTATAAGATAACGTTATTGGCATTAGGAGCAGTCGAAGGGGGGGGGGGTGTGAGATTTAAAAATGGGGCCCGAGTATTCGACGACCTAAGGGCCTCTACGTGGGTTAATCCAGAACTGTGCACTCCCGTGTTATAGCCTATCACTATAAGGCATCTGTACCAGCGGGCGCCTTGCGAGATACTTGCCGCGCATCCCTGCGACGCCACACCCAGAGCTAAAGTGCGATTGCCAAGCGGAAGACGTCACGGTCCTTCGAATCACAGAATGCAAACAATCATGTAAACCATTTAAAGAAGTGGACGCTTTTAAGACCGCCCTCGACATGCATCCGTTATCTGGTCACCTCGCTATGGTGTTCATAATAATGGGATCGATAATATCTAACGTCGCTTTTTGAAACACAGAATTAAAAACAGGAGGTTATTTACGGATATAAAACGTATCTATATTATTATCCAAAATAACGTAGACAGTCTATGCGTGATAAATAACGTAGCATTCCGTGTCCCTGCAAAATAGACCAGGTCAGATAGCCTTTTTCATATTAACGGAGCTTACACTAATTATGCCGAAAACGCTTATCTTCACAGATCCCTTTTGCTCTTCCTACGAGCTCTTTGGCGAAGTTGATAGATTGCTCTTGAAATCTGCTGCATTGTTAAAAGCAATAAAAAGCAAAATAGCAACCATTACAGACTAATACACCAAAGGGACATAAAATAAGAAGGAGAGGGTGAGGAAAGTGAGGGAAGGTGATAAAGAAGAGATGGACAGAACTAACGATTTTCTTTCAAACCATTCCTAACTTAAGGCTCAGAAACGTGAACCGTCACAAAACCGCTTTCACAAAACCTAACTTTACTAATGATATAATTTTCTTTTTGTTTCAGGTACGTTATAGATAAATTTGTTTGCATAACCTGTAAGCATTTGACTAAGTGGTAGGTAAGTGTCTTATTTTTAAATTTAACAGCGAGTGACTTTAACAGGAAATTGCTGACTTCAACAGCGATAAATATACAGTCAAAGCTTTATAACTTTAAAAAATAACTTGCATGTACAATAAAATCATTCAAGTTGTATAGAGTAAGTTCTAGCAAAATACCTGTGTTGCGATAGAAATATGTTGAGCTAATCCGATAGTAGCGAAGTGGAAAGTCAAGTTTCTAACACTCTTTCATGACATTTATTTCACGTCTTTCGGAGCAATTATGTTAGGTAAGACCAGCCGTGGTATACCCGTGGCACGCGTGCAACTTATTGGCACGCGGAGGTGTTTGTAGCATGCTGACGACACCCTTTTCCTAACTTGGTCTACTTTATATCTGCTTTTATGACTAAACTTTTCCTTATTTACACGACTCCCCAACAAAAAAGAATTGTAATGTGTTCAGGGTTCATCTATGTGTGTTTTCACTTTCTTTATGCCATCATAACTTCTAAACGCACCAACCGATTTAGAAGTATGTGATATTGTTAGAATCGTTATGTCATTTCGAGTGTCATAGGATACCTTAACTGCCAAAATATTAAGTAAATAGTTACGTAAATAGACACGAGGTAAAAGAACACGACAGCAACAGTATGGCTCATGCTATTGGCCTTCAATGCCAGAATGATTGGACAACAATTGGGGACTTTTGCATTCCGCCTCCAATGCACTGGAAGGTAATGCTCTATGACTGGACGCCAGAGATGCTGAAATTTTATTTGAATGCCTTTCAGCATACACTTCCAGACCCCAGTAACCTCGCTCGTTAGAGCTTTGCCGAGGATAGTTCTTGTCCCCTCTGTAGCAATACCCCTTCACAGCTAGACACATTCTAGCTGGCTGCAAGGTGGTCTTAGATCAAGGACGGTACACTGACCGCCATGACAAAGTTCTCGCTGTTATTCGCGAGGTAATTAGTCTCTCAGTGTAATTAGTCTCTATCCTCCAAACCCCCAATACAGTTTGTGCGGGATGGCTCTAAAAGGCAAAAAACATTTAACTACAAAACCTTTCTCAATAATTGAGAAAGCTACAGATTGGATTCTGGAGGTTGATTCGGTCTCTAAGCAGTATAAATTCCCTGAAAGTCTCGGATGCACAGCCCTTCGTCCAGATATAACTCTTTACTCTCTATCTCGGAAGGTGGCCCTTATTGTAGAATTAACTGTTCCATGGGAATCAAATATCCCAAAAGACCACGAGTACAAATTAAATAAATACCATGATCTTGCAAATGCCGTAACCCGGAACGGCTTCACTGTTCACCTTCACGCGGTGGAAGTTGGCGCTCGTGGCCTGCCAGCTAAATCTCTATTTCACCTCTTTAAAGATCTAGGCCTTTCCAGAAAAATAATCAACTCTTTCTTAGAAAAAATATCTAAAACTGCGATTTGCATCTCAAATTCTATGGCTTCGAAGGGGGAGTGAATGGGTGGTAAGGTGAACGCTCACATGTGGCAATACAGCTGTCCTAAACCTACCACAGCCGGTTCGTAAGTCCGGAATCCACTGCTCACCCCCCAGAAGTGTAAAAAATAGTATTATGATGGGCCCGACTCCGGTCGGTGAATTCCAAGGCAGCTCCGTTTGTATTTATTATTATTAAGTAAATAGACACGAGGCTTAGCGCAGAACTATAGTAGGTGGCGAACACAATAGATCAGCAAGAGTCGCAGTGTTACAAGGCTCATAAAGACCTTAGAAAAACCCCACACAACAAATAAAAAAATAAAAAATAGACCCTAACATACAAGAAATTGTTAGAAACATGCAAATTTAAAAGCCACATTACTTTCGATGGTCCTCTATTATGTAGGTGTTGCAAGTTTATTAATATCTGTTTTATATTATTGCTTTGTTATAATTTATTATCGAGGATGGTGTATATTACAGAAATGTTATAATTATTGATGATAATTAATAATGGTTCATAGCTGAGTGCCATGCAATAAAATCGTAAAATTTCACATAGGTATGGTACCCTGTCATAGAATTACCACAAAATTAACGCCTGCGGCGCATAAGAGCAATAACCCCCTTTTGATGATTTTATTGTTGCTATGTCTTAAAAATAAATGTTTCGTCTTATTTTGTCAATCAATATTTTGCTAAATTATAGTACTATACTTTACACAGGACTAGTTTTTATTACTGAGCATCCGTTTCAGTTAGTAATTCCGTACACAAGATTATCAACAAAAAAAAAACAAGATTTTTTGAAATGTTTGGTTATTGATATTTCGATTTCTTGCTACAGAAGATTATTCTACAAAACAACTGACTTAAAAATGTTATAGAACTTTTCTTGATTTAGGATTTTGCCACCGAAAAAAGCATCTCTAAAGAGCTCTCTATAGACGATCAAGTATGCTTGTCAAGCATCGCGTCGCGGGCTGGGAAGGGATCGTAAACCGCAGGAAATATTCAAATATATATTTTTTTATATTTACCAAAAATGCCTAATTTTGTAGTTTATACCAGAGAGTCTCGTCAATTAGACGTATTTGATTGATGAATGACGTGACTCCCTGGTATAAAACTACAAAATTAGGCATTTTTGGTAAATATTTAAAAAATATATTTGCATATTTCCTGCGGTTTACGATCCCGTCCCAGCCCGCGATGCGATGCTTGACAAGCATGCTTGATCGTCTAGAGAGACCCTTATATCAAACTTCTGATATTCAGTAGGTATTTCTTTTCCCAGTAACAAAAGCCCACTGAACATATGAGAAGTAGATATAATATCAATTCCAATAAAACTTGTAAATGAGTTTCAAATAAGTTTTAATGTTGAATAATGATATATAAACAAAAACTACCTAATGTAAAAATAAATACCCCAAAAGGATTGTTTTTGTTACTTTGGTTTAGTTTCATGAATAAAGTCCCTCGCTCGTTTAGTGCTCACTAATAAAATAATCCGGACTTTGAAATTTCGTGATTTAGTTCGTTTTTATATTTTTTATCAATATTTCACAATATTCTATGTCATTTTAAAATAGTTTTCTTTTTCTAAATCATCCTCTGGATGCCCTTGTAATAATTTTATTTTAAAATACCGTATAATAAATTACGAAGATTTATTGTATTCCAAGATTAAATTGTAAAATATATCTTCACATTCTATTCTGAATGGAGGCCGGCTGGAAACCCTACAGCAAGTTGAACCAAAAAAACCAACGAAATGAATGGAATAAAAAGAGAATCTTAATGTCTTGCCATAAATTGCTATATAATGGACGTACACGACGTCCAGTAAATCCTCCCTTGACTCTGGTCGCGTCTGTCGGGCTGGCCAACGCACGGTGACGTAAGACAGATATTATTATAAAGTAACTATCTCTGTGCCCGCGGCTGCGTCCACGATACAATCGGACTAGAAATTCGTGAATGCGGGTCGAGATTATTGAATTTTAGAGGGTGAAGTCGTATTTTTTTTCGTTATTTATAAAGCTTTAACTGTTTTTTGGGAGCTATTGGGCCCTGTTGCAGTTTGGCCACTAAGGCCCATGCGTGAGGGTCGGCCAAACTCACGGGTCAATACCTATCCAGTAGCCTCCACGCAGAAGTTCGAGCCCAGGTTCGACTGCGGGCCAGTTCCCCTAGCAATCGCTCTTCGCAGTCCTGGACGGTCTGCGCACCGTGCGCCGTCAGCAACTCGACTGTGCATTCCGACTGATAGTCGGGGGAGTCTGGAAATGGCTTTGTTTTCTATAGCGCGGGGGCGGTTGGTAACCTAGTGGCTACCTAAGGGTTGGTCTCTCGCGGGCTAGTTGGTGGAAATAGATAGTGGATTTTCCATTGTCTAAGTCTTAAGAGAGGACCGCGCAAGCGACCTCGAACTCGTAAACAATCGAGAGACTGGAGTAATCTGGTCGCAATTGGAAGTAAGGGCGTGAGTGTAAGCCCGCTCGGTAGCATTCCTGGCTATCTCGCGGTTAAGGCGTTGGCCTCTTACGGGCTTGTGGCGGAGCTTGATGGTGTACTGTTTTTGTCCAAGTCTTCTGCGCTCACTTCAGGGAGACAGAACGACTAATCGTTAAAACTTCCTGAAGTGACGGGCTCGCCCGATGTAGTTGACAACTCTGGTTGAAAGAATGATCAAATCTCGTTACTAGCCTGGAGTGACGGGTTCGCCTGTTGTAGTCGACAACGCCCAACTGTCCTTTTAACCTTCTGGAATAGATGATTAAATAATGAAATTCTAGTTTAAAACCAAATAAAAAACAGCTTTTTTGCGTAACGCCACTTCCACCTCTCTCCTCCATCATCAGATCCTCATGGTCGCAATTTGTAACCAAAGGAATTATTTTTCACAAATCAAAGGTCCAAACTTAACGATCTTACTGAGGAGTACCTATGACCACCTACCAGCTACATCGTCATAAAAGCTCGATGGTACCATATTTTAATTTTGTTACCAGACTTGCATATATTTGAAAGTTTTCAAATGGATAGGACAATTAGAAGCGGATAAAAAGTGAGTTGTAAAAAAGTCGGCGTGTAAAAAAGTCGTGAAAATCGTGTCATTTCATTCTAATGCTTCAATCTCTTATCGATGGTTTTCTATATTTGTTTTTCTAACACTAAATAAATAGCCGGGTTCCCTAAGGGACGGGCTACACGATGCGGTGCGGCTGCGGCGCGGCGCCTGAGCGGTGCCGTTGCGGCGTCCTACATACAAATATCCATGGTATGTCACACGGTGCGTTCCGGCGCCGCACCGCACGCAAACTGGTAATGGAACGGCACCGCTCAGTTCTTAAGTGCAATCGAAGGAGGGTACTTGCTTGCCTGTATCATTTGTTTTCACGTATTTTTTATAATTTTTAATCGAATTGTTTAAAAAGAGTACCGAATTGTTTAAAAATTGTTTAAAAATTGTTTTACCGAATTGTTTAAAAAGAGAGTATTGACTACCTCATTTCACTAGTTCTAATTACAATTAACTACAACACTATTCGCCCACTTCTGCGTCGTAGTAACGTTGCGGCGCCGCACCGTGCACTGTACATGTGAACGCCCATACGGCGAAATGTTTGCGGTGCGGCGCCGCACCGCATCGTGTGGACTGGCTCTAAAGTGGGCTAAATTTAAAATATGACAAAATCTTTATTTTTATAATATGCAAACATTTACAGCTGCGGAAGAGTAAAATTATGTGTTTTGCTATTGTTTTTACAAAAGTTCACGTTGATTTAATATGAAAATAGTTAGGTACAGCTTCGAAAGTGGAAAACAGAATTTAAACACGTGTTATGTTATTACCTATTATTATTATTATTAATGATGGTGTTATGTTATTACTATTACCTAGTTAAATAAATCTATTTATACCATTTTTTATTCATTTTATTTACAAGTATTTAGGGATAGCCTAAGTGGGTCGCGTAAGAGTTTTATTATATATTTTTTTACAAAAAGGGGGTCACGACCTAAAAAAGGTTGAAAGCGGTCAGCTGGCGGTCAGCGGCTGGTGGTTAACGTGAGGTTCATGCCGAAATTACTCCAGAAGACCACATAAGAAAATGAAGTACCGTTGTACCCGTTTTCTGGTTGAATGTACCCGTTTTCTGGTTGAATGTACCCGTTTTCTGGTTGAATGTACCCGTTTTCTGGTTATAAGATCTCCTTTCTCGAAATAATATTTAGGTACTCGAATGTAATGATGACTTGAAATAATGCGACACTATTTTGTAAATTGTAAAGTATCCGTTACTCGTATCTCTCGGTAATCATAATCAGCGACGGAAGTGAAGAGATTGTGATTACTTTAATTGAGTCATTAAAACCGACATGATCGTTTTGCCAGATACACGCGGAACGTGAGAAAAAATGTCAAGCACATCATTTTTGATAGGCTTGACATATGATATACGATCTTTGAAGACCCTCTGTGCATGTGTGTGTATCAACATGCAGGATATTCTTGTATTCTTTGATTCTACTAACAAACCGAGTCTTTAATCTTGAATATAGACTTGGAAATAAATAAAAAATATGGCGATGTTTGCTGTTTGAACTCCCAATGAATTTTCTTAAGATTGTTTATTCAATGCCAAAATAAATTGCAAAAGCTTATAACACCCTAAGGCTTTAAAAACCCTCTGTGCATGCTTATGTATCATCATGTAGGATCTTCTTGTATTCCTTGATCATATGGACAATACAAATATTTATGGTTTATGCATATATCCATATAGATACATATATTTCTGTATGTACTCTATTAGAACTTTCATTTGACACAAAACTTTATATATTTATGTTAATTTATTGACATTTGGACATTTAAACCACTACTTACTTAATAATTGGATAGTTACGGTTAGGGAGAGTTACCATATGACACTCAGAATAATATAACGATTCTAACAATACACACACTTCTAAATCGGTTGAAGCGTTTAGAAGTTATGGTCGAATAAAGAAACAAAGAACATACATAGATGAAACCTGGACACATTGCACTGCTTTTTGATGGGCAGTCGTGTAAAAATATGTCCCAATGGGACCATTGCCTAAGATAGTTTATCGAATACCAAAATAAATTGCAAAAGTAATACGTGACGAAGAAATTTGCATAATAAAGTAATATTAATCGTTAAGCATTTTTTTCGTTACATAAAACCAGTATAATATGGGATATCGTATAAATATAAACCACGCATAAAAATGAAATGTATAAATAACAGTGGCGCACGGTGGAGCTGTTACAATATTCCAGTCTTGTCGTAATAATATTTACGCAGCGTGGAAATAAAATACCGCGTCCTATATTTGAAGAGCCCTCTTCCATTTACACGCCTTGAAAAAGTGGGAAAGAGAGAGGGGAAAGGGACTCCTCCGTGACAAGCAGAGAGTGTTTTCTACCTCGCCTTTGAAGGAAATGGAAAGGGAAACACTCTCTGCTTGTGTTAGGGCGATCATTTCGATGATTTTAACGGAAAGGCTTTCAATTAAATTCATTTCATATGCGACAACGATGAATGCTTTCAAATTTCTGAGTAGATCACGTACGCAGACGATATTATGGTTTATTTACCCATCCTCAGTCGTGAAGATTGTCAGACGTTGGAAGGGGATCGCATTCGACTCACCTTGCTATTAACGAAATTCAAAAATATTTATTTCCAGCTGTCGATACAAGAAAAATATTGATAAAAAGTGTTCATGTTCCTCATGCTGGTACCAACTATAGGCAAAATGCATTTCTGTGGCGAACAAGTGACAATTTCAATGACATGATTAAACGCTTTGACTTTGATCTATTCTGTATGAGTGTTAACTCAGCTAGGCAGCGGCTGAACAGTGAATTTTTTAGCATTAATTGTTGAATATTTTTTGATGCATTCTTAATCGATAGCTTTAATTGGAAGATCACATATGTTTCTACAACGTTATTTAAACGTGAAAACCTTTAATTGGCTCTCTGCTATGTTACTCCGGCATTGTTAAATTATAATTAGCTGTTGGTTTTCCTGAAAATAAATAAATAAATAAATAAATAAATAAAAAGCACAACACAATTTTTTAAACTGTAAATAGACAAAGACTATGTAATCAAAATCAAAATGTTCTTTATTCATATAGACACAATTAAATACTATTTTTAATTTATGTTCTTATGATGCGTCCAAGCCTTACTCCCAAGCCGTTTTGTCATTTACGTTGTGTAATCAGATGTTGTGTAGTATGCTTTTTTATACAATTTTGCTTTGATGGTAGCTTTAAACTGATTTACAGATAGTTCTCTAATAGTATAAGGAAGTTTGTTATAGAAGCGTATACATTGTCCCAAAAAAGAATTGCTTATTTTGTAGAGACGAGTAGCACGTACAACAAGGTTATGCTTATGTCTAGTATTAACATTATGAGTGTCGCTTTTTTTTAAACTTGTCAATATTCTTGTGGACATACAACAGATTTTCGTATATATATTGTGATGCAACAGTAAGAATATTTATCTCTTTGAATTTTTCTCTAAGTGAAACCCGAGGACCAAGTTTATATATAGCTCTTACAGCTTATATATAGTTCTTACGTTTCTGTAGTATAAAGATGTTATTGATGTCCGCACAGCTTCCCCAGAGAAGAATCACATAGGACATAATGCTATGAAAGTAACTAAAGTATACTATTCTTGCTGTATCTACACCAGTCAGCCGCCTTATTGTGTTATAAAAGTACAAATAAAAGTACAAACGCTGCAAATTAGGGTTATACTTCGGAAATCTCTTATCCTGCTTTTAAGGACAGACATTGATACAGGAAGCTACTATTTAATAAAATTGAAATAAAATAATCATTATGAAATAAATTTAAAAATCTAAAATCAAAAATCAAAATCACAATAATTAACATTAAATAAGCATGATAAAAATGTATAAACAAACAAAAAAACAATAGTAATAATCAATTTAACATATAAAGATTCTAAAATAAAATAAAAAAATAGTTGGCTTTTAAAGATCTTCCTTTAATAATTTACTCTAACAGTGGTCCTTATATACTCCAATTAATTTCGTTTGGAATGCTATTCCCAACAGATGCCTTACAACCGCAGAATAATAGGAGAAACTGCTTTGGAGATTTGTGGTTTTGTTCTTGGGAATTATGGCGAGTTGTTCACGTGGCCGTGTTGAATGGACATATCTGCTACGGAACCAGATCATAAGCGAGTAAAGATATCGCGGCTATTTATTGCGTACTACCTTGACTATAAGAGTCGTAATATAGAGCTGCCTTCTTTTACTCCAATTGAATAGTGCCTTCTTTACTCCAACGGAAGCCTTGGCTATAAAAAAATTTTTATAGGAGTGGTGCACATGATGACGTAGAGGAATCATAAAATGCGCAGGCATTTTGCATTCTTTGAAGTCTCCGCTCAGTCTTCCTATACAGACAGGGGCCGTACGAGTTGTCAGTTGACATAAATGGGTCAGAATGTTTTAAAGTTTTGGTCACTAGTAACAAACGAAAGATTGATTGGCGCTATTAGGTCAATTCCGTTAATGATACAATACTCGAGACAAATTTTATTGTTTGATAGTAGACTCGCGGGAGGGTATCACTGTTCGCAGGCAACCGATAAGGCATATAAAAGGTTAGGCTTTGTTCCTAGAATGTGCAAACCGTTCTCTTGTTAGGGCTCTATTGACATTATATAACTGTTACGTATTACAATATAAGAATTGTATTATAGATAATGCTTGACATTATACAACATCATACAACTGCTTGACATTATACAACTGTTACGCAACATTATAAAAATTCAAAACAACTTTTAATTCGTTTGCAACAAAGATTCAATAAAAATACTACATGAAAAACTAACCCTGCTTTTGGCCCAAATCATCCATTCCGAACCCTTCCAAATATAATAGTATTTATCTTATTTTCTCATCTTATAATTATTTTAAATAATGAATTTATGTAACTTTTGACTTTATACCAGTAGAATACTTAACCGAATCCTACTAAACCAAACGATAATATTTTTCTTCATTAATTGTTCGTATATTTAATTTACTCATCTAATCTCTCATGTTTCTATGTTATAATAATATCCAAATGTCTATATAATAATGCCGTATATATTCTTTACATACTTATTTCTTATCTCCACGGTTTTTTTCAATGTTAGATTTACCTACCTATTATCTACCATAGGTGTATAATATGAACGGCATACGTTTATTAATCAGCATACGTATTTGCTATGTAATCTTAATATCAGGATGATGTAATATGCTTTTTTACATTAAATAAGTCAGAAATAAATATCAATATAATAATAATCTCAAGCAATCAAACTTAAATCTTGGAAACATTAAACAGTTTTGCGAATGAAAGATAAGAAAGAAACAAAGCAACTTATTTAGCATTCATTTTCACAATACTAATTTCAGTCGTAAAAATATCCACATATTCAATCAGTGACTAGATTAATAAAAACTGTATAACTTAAAATAATAAATGATTAAAACCAAAATAAATATACATACATAAATAAATTAAAACTGAATAAATTGATATTTGAAGCCTTTCAACACCACTTGAACTTAAAACATTCACAATAAAAGTGCAATATCATCAAAAAACGCGCAATCAGTGATAATATATATCACTGGAGATCAATAAAAAGTAAAATTTATACCCACGATCATAATAATATGTATTGTGTTTATTACTCGTATAAGTTTGTTGTTTCGACCGTAAACCATGCATATTTACGTCATTACTTTCGTATTTTGTCCAACGCGTATGCTAATGACGACAAATTGATGTCGAAGCAAAAAATCAAGAGGTGATATCCTAGCAAAAAATCAATCAAAAAACTACAGGAAGCAAATAACTAGTTAAAGGAAAATTATATCAGATGCTACCATCCCAGTCAGGAGTAAATGTGACCCGGTCCACTTGCTCCATGAATAATCGATCATACACTGAGAAAAATATAACGATGTAATACGCGGAAATACGCATATCTCAACAAGCACTACGTATTTGTATACGTATTTGTATACGCGGACTACGTATTTGTATACGCAGACTGTGGTCCATACGTGTGATTAACATGACTCGTAATGGTGTTAGCGTGACGGCAGTTACCTTGTCGTAATGTTAAAACATAACGTTTTTTTATTACGTCGCGACCTTGGAATCTCGCTTCTGACAGCATGTAGTAGTATAAATACGGTTATAGTCGGACACATGAATCATGTTAAAACTACAGCATACAGTTAATTCCGTATTACCGGTAAGGAAAATCTTGATACATATAATCGAGTAATGTAGTTTCAACAAAATTCCATGTAATTCAACAAAATTACGATTAAACCATTGTTATTACAAATTGGTAATGTAAGAAGAAACCCAATATTTTTCTCAGTGTAATTTAATAACCTAGGCCCAATTGTATAAATTAGGATGAGTCCTAACTCATCTGCTAAGTATGTTGTGCCAAATAGCGGTTGAAACAGAAGAAACGAAACCTATCATCTGCTATTCTACCCCCAAATTCCTAAATTAGAGCTAGGAATAGCAGATAATGGGTTTCGTTTCTTCTGTTTCAATCGCTATTTTGCACACCCTCCTTGGCTTCCATAACACTTTCTTCTAATTCTTAGATTCCTGTGGTCTAACTTTAGTTTCGATTCGTGTTATTCGATGTATGTTATAGGAATTTTTAATTTATCAAGTCCTAATGGCCTTTCGATGTTATAGAATAAAATAATGTAGGTAATTTATAAAAATACGCCTACTAGATAGATCTGTACAGCGCATTGCAACGGTTTAGCCAGTGGGTGTAACTCAAAAGTGCATTTCTTGGCACACGCCTTTTTGTCAGACGATCGACGATATTCGACGATATACTCCACAAAACAGTCATAATTTACAGTCCGCTACGGCGTAACTGATTGATGGACACCCCGACGAATGCACTCAGTCTCTGAGTCAGTCTTCCAAGGACAGAATATCCCCTTGTTTATAGCATGGTAACTGGGGCGTGAACTTGGGAATTTTAATCTCCGTCTGCCATTCAAATCGTGTTTATAATTAAGTACGAAGTGCTACACTTTTTACCGAAGGCACCGTTTTAAGAGGTATGGAGGGAGACACTGAACGACACAAGCATAGTAAAATAAGAACAGTATAACATCTCCATAGTACGCACTGATTTCGCACTCATACAAGCACCCGTTGTCCGTACGCTACCACTACATAGATTCTCGGGCGCCTCGGTGCTAGCCAGATAGGGCTGTCGCGCGACAGCTAAGTATACAAAAATGGAATGTTTTCTGTATAGGCTGTAATGCAACCTATCAGAAATTACATTTACTTTACGAGGTAACGTTTATTGTTCATTTGCGTAGGTAAGTATATGTCTAGGTAAGTAGGTGCATTGGTGGGTAAGTGCGTAGATAGAAGGGTAGATGCGTTTTTGTTAAGTACCTACTTTAACTTACTATAATGTAGGTATTCTGAACACATGCAAAAAGTGATGAATGCTGTCACACAAAGTCAGCACTAACTCATATGTTCTGTTACAGTACGATTTTGGGAACCGACTCTTGATCTATAAACCAAAAATACATAAACGTACATAATAATTATAAAGAGTTGCATATCTGCTTTAATGGGTTCACCACTTGTCAATTGTGTATTTGTTGTGGCAACCCTGGTGGTTCGGCGATGCATAGGTACTTATTTCGAAAACGGGCTCGAGATGGCCTACTAATGTTATTTTACTGTGACACAAGTCATACAAGTCAAATTCCGAGGAATTTACAATTACACATATTCCGCCGCGACTAACGAGAAGCTTTTGTTTAAACATAGCGTTGCAGTAATGGAGTTTAAACGAACCTATGATGTCTGTTTCATGTAACTGCTTCGAAATATTAGAAAGAAACCTTAGCTGCTATCTCAACAGGAGAAACAGTTTATAGAATACTGCCTAAATTAATTAGTTGCCAAGAAACTCCTTCACTTCACTGGTGATGTAATTTCTGAGATACAGTGAGCACAGACATACATATACAGACCCATACAAACACGGACATTTGTTTGTCCAGAAATCTGTTTCCAGTACGTATCTCAAAAGTGGACATCCGGTACAAATTCAAATTCAAAATTTTGCTCGAAAACAAAAAAAAACCTACTTATATTTATACTTCGGCAATTTACACGGCCCGGTGGCATAGTGGTTAGGTCGCCTGATCTTACATTGTAACGTCCCGGGTTCGATTCTCGGCTGGGTCATTATTTTCCGTTGGGATCAAATTAACGGAATTGCATTTTCAACTCTGTTGATGAAATGCATTAACAAGACCCACACTTACACACATGTTACATGCACACTATGTACATATAAACATTTCATAGTAGGGTTGGTTGTAAGAGATTGTCATATGACAATAAAACCGCCCATTGTGAAATTTCACAATGAAGAGTCGAAAACCGAAACAAAACTATTTGCCTAATGGCAAGTTCCCTACTACCACTAATATTCCTAATACCACTACGAAAACAAATATTTCGTGTAACACGGTATATATTGTTGAGAAAGTAATATCTGAAATAAAATCTGACCTAGCTAGCTTCTATCTATTTCTCTATGATCGTTGCTGCTGCTTTACTGCGCGTATTTTCTTTTTCGCGTGAAACTCGCGGGTACCGTAAAAAAAGGCAATTTACTGCGACGCCCGCTCGGCGTAAATCTGTTTTACGGTCGGTTGGCATTCACGGTTATCGCGAACTTTTTTTTACGATTGTACGTATCCGCCACATGTGACGGTAGCGATCGCGTCCGGCGTCCGGCCTCCGCAAACATAATAGGAGCGAGAGCGAAATTTCTGCTATTTTAGTGCATGTACATAAATTGCGACATTGCCCCAGACCACAGGAGAAAATAGCTCAAGAGAAATCGTACTTTTCTCCCGAGAGTGTGCTTCTTCTCAACCTCTGATGATTAGCTCGCATCTCTCACCGTTGTGTCAAGTCAAACATGATTGCAGGTACCTATACCATAGAAAAGTATTACACTTGTAAATCACAAATAAGTTATTAGTAAAAACACATTTTAAAAATAAGCCTTTAATAAAATGCTCTGTCCCGAGCCAACCCTGGGTGCAGCAGCTATGTCATAGTGAAACTTAGAACGGGCTATCATAATTCAATGCTATACAGAATTTCGTGTTTGTGCTGTTGACCAATCCCCAGTCAGTAGTCCCCTCTTTAGAAGCCAACCCTGGGTGCAGCAGCCCTGTCGCAGCGAAACTTAGGACGGGCTATCATAATTGAATGCGTATACAAAATTTCGTGTCTGTGCTGTTGAGGATTTCCCTCATTGGAAGCCAACCCTAAGTGTAGCAGCCATGTCATGATAAAATTTTGAAAGGGCAAAATTGTGTGTCTTTGCTGTTGAACGTGTAAGAGTAGACTCGTTGGGAGCCGATCCTGGCTATAGAGTCAGGTCATGCTCACCATTAAAATGCACTGTCATCGAAACTGAACCAAAAAGTAAAATTTCAACTTCATAGGACAAGAGGACGTGATTCTAATTCAGCTTGCAAGACTTCACCTAAATAAACTAACATACTAGCAAACATTGCAAAGTAAATAAATGCTTGTAATAAATAGCTCAAGAGAAGTCGGGTTTCTCGCGAGAGTATGTTTCTTCTCAACCTCTGATGACTAGCTCGCATCTCTTACCACAGTATCAGGTCAGACATGAATGCATGTATACAATAGAAAATTATTACATTTGTAAATCACAAAAAACACTTCCAAGATAAATTGTATACGGACTCCCTGCTATAATATCAGATGGACATCCTACACAGTTGATGCCTACTGAAAGATATCCTGTTTTATATGATATTTGGAATAAGAATATTAACTCTTCAACATTGCTACATGGACTTGGTCTTAATGTACCCATTAGAAGGTTACGTAATACTATTTGAACTCGTTCGAACGCCATCTGCAAAACATTTGCAGCCTGGATAGCCTAGTCGTTCGTCTTTTGTAGGTCCGTGTGTGTCGTAAGAGTTAACAACTACAGCATTCCACAGTCGCATATTGGATTCTCCGTGTTCGAATATTTCATTCGATCGTGTCCAGGGTACGTCTCTTCGAAAGTATGTGGCCTGGGTGGCCTAGTCGTTCGCCTCTTGTAGGTCCTGGTGTGTCATAAGAGTTGACAACTGCGGGCAGGGTAGACGGTGGTCCATCTTGCAGCACTCCACAGTCGCATATTGAATTATGTGTGTTCGAACGTTCCGTTCGATTGTGTCAAGGCTAGGTTAGGAAACGTCTGCAAAAATATGTGGCGTGGATGGCCTAGTCGTTCGCCTCTTGTGGGTCCTGGTATGTCATAAGAGTTGACAACTGCGGGTAGGATAGAAGGTGGTCTTCAGCCGTTCCAGTTGCATATTGGGTTCTTTGTATAGCCCCAGAAAACGAGATTAGCTCGGCTTTTTGCCACACCCACCATCCACCCTCAGTATTTTCAGACTACGCCAGGTGCTATAGGGGATAAGAGACCCCGACGCCATCTCTTCCTTTGCGTCCTCGCCGAGTGAAGCCCTCCATTGAGTGATGCAGTTCGATGATTAAATACCAAGGAGCGATTGTGTTCGGTTCATGAACGACTTTCGCGATTTGGGGCGATTGTGGTGTGGTTCTTGTCTGTGCAGTGGGTGTCTTGGGTCATCTATCACCGTATAGGCATTCTGAATCAGCCAGGACATCACGAATAGCGCAGGGTATAGTTTTCTTCGGAGAGTATGATGAACTTAAGTTTGATGATAGGAGAGTTTAATGAACCTCATATTATAATGAAGTAGCTCGCAACTCTCACCAGTGTATCAGGTGAGACATGATTGAATGTATATAAAAGAAAATTATTGTCACTCCCAAGATAAATCCTACACGGACTCCCCCCCTGCTAGAATATCAGATGGATACTCTACAGTCGACACCTACTGAAAAATATACTGTTTTTATATGATATTTGAAAGGTTACGAGTAAACACAATCAATGTCAACCTTTTAAACAGTTTGATAGTTTCATTTTTAAAATAGACTAACTTAAAATATGACTTTTTAGCCCGGGTTTATTTAGGTAAAAAAAAAATTGTAATTACCCAATATATTTGACATTCAAAGAAATAATACATATAACTCAAATTTATACCTCAAAAGCAGAATTTTAGTTGTCACAGGTAGCGTTTGCAAGATCAGGATTCAGTTAATCAAGAGTGATGAAAATGCTTGGCCACTGTAGATCTGGCGAGCTCCAAGATAGAAATCCACGTACTGGCATATCGGAAAAAATAAGAAAAACACTAACCTATGGCTTTCTGTCTCAGCCAGATCAGTAGAAAAATAGGTTTTGGAATTTTGTGATAAATAAATATTTTAAAAAATATATACAAATTTTAAGATATTTTATTTGCAAAAATGTGCTGACAAACAACAGTGAGGATATTAATTCCTTTGAAATTACCAAAGGAGCCTTTGAAAAGATATTATGAGAATAATCCAAGGGAATGTAATAAATCTATATACAGTCCGTTTCCTATGGAATTCCTCTCCTTTTTACACTACTGCCCAACAACAAAGTAAAGTAATGTGTTCAGGGTTATGTATGTTTTCCGTCTCTATTTCACCATAACTTCTAAACCCTCGAACCGATTTAGAAGTACGTGGTATTGTTAGAATTTTGTTATGTCATCCCGAGTGTTATAGGGTACCTTAAAACTGTTCAAATATCAAGTAAATAGTTGTCTAAATGTCGAAATCTCCAAATTTTAATAAATAAACATAAATATATCATGTTTAGTGTCAAATGCAAGATCTGATTGAGTACATTCCAAAAATATATCGACGCCTTACAATTATAACTCGATAACTCGAATTTAATAGTTCTGAGATAAATGCGTTTGAATGTTTATTTAACGTTTTAACTCGTCCACCATTTTAGATTTGTGGAAATTAATAAGTGGACCTAAATACTAACCTAAAACTAGATAAGTGGCGATATCGAGCTCTTGCGCTACGATAGCAGACAGTGCTGCGAACTTTCAGGTAGATAAGTCTACATATCGATTTTTAGTATTATAGCTGGAGCTGATTTTCAACTTATCACCCACCATTAACTCCTAAGGGCGGGGGAATTTCAGTTATCTGGTTTTAAGGGAATATAGAGTTGATATTTTTACATTTCCTGACATACTTATCTCAAAAATGCCAATTTTCGAGTTATCAAGTTATAATTGTAAGGCGATGATATATGTATATATATGGATAAATATATGAACCACAAATATTTCATAAAAAACGGCAGTCGTGTTTTTTTTATTCCTTTTAATATATTTACTTGTTATATTAGCATCGATGAGACTTATATGTGTCCTTACACAATATATCCTGGAAAAAATAAATCATGTGACCCGATGAATTACGACCGGGCATTAGCCACATATAAATACGATATTTCTATAATTGTCCCTAGTCAGTAAATCTCGGATAGCTGCTCTTTTATCTACAGCATGCAAGAGCGCGGCAATATTTCTCTCCTGACGGCCTCCGCGAGGGATCATTTGATGTTGGATGTTGACGCGTGGGTGGGTCGCGGATTAGACTGGATGTTAGACAACATTCTAGTGACGCGATGGCGATGGTTATTATCACATTAGTATATCCCGCCGCACTGTAAGAGTTTATGTAAAGGTTTAGCAGAAGGCTCGGTCGCTAAGATAAAATCAACCGAAGCATACGAAATGAAGTCGTAATTTAAATTATCCAACAACGACAAACGAAATATCCAGAAGTAGAAAATATGAGCCCTGCTTCAATGTTCATTGCCATACAGACCCATATTGCGCTTATTATTGGTGCTTAAACGCTCGGAAGCGAGACTTAACGCGCAAAAAACTGCCCCGCAATTTTCTGGTCGATTTTGTGAATAAATAACAATTTTGTATTTTCATGAATTCCCTCTTGTTACCTAGTAATTAATCTTGTTAGTCATGTATATTATATATTTATATAATATATATGGAGGGCAGCCAAAAAAATTACGCGCGGATCTGTAAAGCAAAGCAAAATGCCTATAGTCACTGTCGGCGTCCGACGGGTTAATTGAGAGTTTACTAAGTTAATATATTAAAAGAATAAAAAACACGACTGCCGTTACAAAAAGTGAACTACTCTATTTATAATTATTTTTACGTTTTTTATGAAATATTTGTGGTTTATGTATTATATCTAGTTGGATACATGAATATTTCTGAAATGTACTCAGACCTATAATTTGACACTAAACACGATGTATTTATGTCCATTTATTGACATTTGGACATTTAGACAACTACTTACTTCATATTTTGATAGTTAAAGTGCTATGACACTCCATAAACCATGACATGACATGACACTCCATAAACCATACTAGCATTTGGGAAACTGAAATACATGTGAAACCACTCACTGAGCGAGCCTTTCATTTGATGCTCAACACGATATATTTATGTTAAATTGTTGTTATTTAGATATTTGGACATTTAGACAATTATATATTTGATATTTTCACAATTAATGTACCCTAGGATACCTAGGATGACATAACAGTTCTATAAAAATACCACATACTTCTAAATCGGTTTGAGCGTTTATAACTTATAGTAGAATAAAGAAACGGAATACATACATAGATGAACCATGAACACATTACACTCCTTTTTTGTTGGACACTCGTGTATAAACGCCATAAAACGTAGCATAATATTCAACTGACGTTTCGGTATTCTCTTGCTAGGGCCCTAAGTGGGACATCTATACAGAGCTTACCAGGCTCTAAAATGACGATAAGCACTTCAGATAAAGTATTCTTTTTCTACACTGTCATAGCTGATGAGGCTAAAATCGAGTTTGTTTGAAGTTAAATTAAGAACGGTCTAAAATCGAACAGTTTAAACTGGCAGGCACGTAATTTGAAGGTTTTAATATAAATACACTGAAAAAAATATAACGATGTAATACAAGGAAATACGCATGCTTCAACAAAGATTACGTATATAATACGGACTGTGCTCCATACGTATGAATTAACATGACGCGTAACGGTGTTGGCGTGAGAGTAATATTAAAACATCATATTATTTCATTACGTCGCGACCTTGGGATCTCGCCTCTAACATGACAGCATTTATAGTATACAAACGGTTATAGTCGGACACATAAATCATGTTGAACTACAGTATAGTGTTATTTCCGTATTAATCGTAAGGAAAATGCTGACACATATAGTTGAGTGATGGAGTTTCAACAAAACTCCTTGTAATTCAAAAAAATCACGATTGAAACATCGCTATTTTGTATAAAACCGTAATAACAAAAGGGTAATGTAAAAAGCAATCCAAATTTATTCTCAGTGTATTTTTTGAATTTTCTGTTTATTGTTAGGGAATTTTTCTCTTTATTGTGTCTCTTTAATCCTAACTACTAATACTTACTATGGCATTGAGCAATATAAACCCTATTTAATCAATGGTTGGAATGAACGTAATATTCCTAATATGTGTGGTTTTTGTGCTTTCATTCGTGTATGTTGTTGTATACAACATGTATGTTGAATATATTTTAACATTGAACTAACTACCAAAAATTATTTGACTTTGTTGTTATATATTATTTTGACAATGAATTGTACTTTTTTGACTAGATATTTTCATATTAAATCCTTTATTACCTAACATATATTAAATATTAATGACTGTTTCTTTCTTTTCTCACATATAATTTTATTCATATTGTTTAATCAAATTATATAGTATTGCCGATTATATAATGGCATTGCATTTTATTTATTATATTATCTTTTAATATTTTTTAATATTATTATTTTGTTTTTTGAAAACCACATTTTAGGGCAATTTAGTGTTATTAGCTTTTTACTAAAACTTGTACATCTGTAAGCAATCAAGCAATCAAGCGAACTTGATTGTAATATTAGAGTCCTGTCCACCCTAGAACGGGCTAGTCCCAGTTGGGTGACAGAATCAAATAAGCAAAAGGTTAAGGTTTTGCCATTCGGTTCCTGTTATTTTTGTAAGCAAATCAATGCTTTATAGTAATTAATTCTTAAATAAATAAATAATTAAATAAAATTAATTCTTGAAGGGTAAATTTCAAGGACAGACAAGATCTTATCTAATTTTAGATCTGAAATGAAAATCAAATACTGTTTTTTTTTTTATTTTTGTATCTCGAAAAATATCGGACTTTCGGTGTAAACACTGTAATGGAGGTAATGGAAATTGACGTTGGCCCATTGGTCCCTCGTGCAGGACTTACATGCCCTGCTTATGTGTCATTCTTCATTAGCTGCTGGCGCGGGCGGTTTAATAGGAACGAGGGCTCATTTCGAAACCGTGTAATATTCTGCTTAATAAAGGAACCCATAGGGGATTGCTTCATGTGGTACGTGCGACCGGTCCAAATAATATAGAAGCCAAAAATAAAAAGGAATTTTAGTCTGTTGATATTGATATTTTTTATAAACTAAGTATACCTATACTTAAAAAAATATTTGCAATTATATGTTTTTATATATTTTAACACGCTTTTATTAGGTCGACCTGTATGTAACTATGTAATGGAATCAAAGGTAACTAATTTAACCATCTTCCAAGGAACGTAGCGTCATGAAAATTGGCAGCTGTATGTAGTTCTGATGACAATACAATGATATGGTACTGTCGAACTGATCTGATAATGGAGTCAGAAGATATGAACTGGAACTTCATGATGAAACATCGTATCATAGCTTTGTTTGGACTTGTTAGAAAAGTCTTGGAATGAACTTTAAACCACGATTAGGTTTCAAGGTCTGATGATGTGGTTTTTACGTGCATTTATAAAAGCGTGTTTTTAGTGTTTTTTTTAACTATTAATTTATACAATATGCAATTTATATGCAAACCTGGCGCCTAGACATTAAGCGCTCAAAAACTGAAGATCTAATTACTACTATAGGGTGAATAATAAAAATACATATACTTCTTAAATTTTTCAATATTACACATTATTTTCTCATACATATTATATATTATAATGTAGTGTTAATACTCTGCTTATATAATTGTATATATTATTACCTATTTTTCTACTTAAATTTATTGAATATAATGCAAAGTTTATAAAAAAAAATGTTTAATTTTAAGTGCATTACATTACAAAACTTTTTTTTCTACCTTTAATTTTTAGTTTTAATTTGTGTAAAAACACATTCGTTAGACTAAATCCTTGGTTAGATTTAAAAAATCTCTGTAAATTGGAATCAAATGCGCGTCAACAAACAAATGTTAACTCAGCACAGCCAGATTGCAGGGCCTTCTAGGTTGTGCGATTTCGCCTCATTTCGGATATGCTAGCATATTTATATGCATTCATAGAGCTATGTTTTTTCTCTATACTAATGTTATTTTTAACGATTCTGCATATATTCTGTATGTATGCCCATATCTTTATTTTGTACATTACTTTATAAAATAAATAAATAAATATAATTGCATATAAAGGACAATGGGCATTTTTTGCATGAATGGTGTACCCAAATTGTAGCAACTAGGGACATATAGCAATTAATTGTGCTCGTGTAAAGAAGTAGTAATATTATAGTTCAACTCAATAATTAATGTCGTATTGGAATTTTACACATTGGAAGTTTTGTTTATGGATGATTTTGTGAAATAAACTAGTTACTTAATCTAGTTAAATAGGGTTTAATATGTAACTAAGCTTTATTACAAGTCGTTATTTCTATCAACAGTTGATCTAAAATCCAATCACAAAGCAGAGACTAATCAAGTCCATTATCACAGCGAGAAAGTAAAAACAAAATGACATGAAAACAGAACCACCCAAAACACCCCAACAAAGGAATGACATCGGCCCACCCGCAAAATCTTATTTGCTGTCTTGCTTATTTGCTGTGTCTCTTTCATCCATAAACATGTATAGATAGCCCCAACGTAAACAAACAAATGCCGACGGCCCAGGTGCAAAATATTACCTGACATCCCCACACTGATCATCTATCTCTATCTTACATATTGACTGTTTTTTTTATTAATTATTAGTACTATTAGTACTATTACGACTGTTTTTTAACTATTTGTATTTTACTTTTTACTACTAGTAGTTGATATTGATATAGGTTTAAAATGGGGATGTTTTCCATATAAATTATAATTAAAACAGCTGTATTGCGTTTTTATTATTTATATAGAAATGTTACTAAGAAACTTTAATTATGGAATGAAATATTTTGCAATTTCAACACAAAGTGTTACAACAATTTTCTCAAGTGGGTACGAAATCACCCATTGTCTTTTATTTACAAAAAAAAAATAATTGCAAAAATTATTGTCAATTATGTTTTTTTTCGATTTCAGAGGTAAATCCATGGATTAAATTCGTTAAAAAATCTCAAATAGGCATTTCCTGTGAGAATCATAACAATACATCGAAATATCTTTCGATGACCTCAGAGTCAAAGAATTTGGAAACCTTTCGATATCTATAAAAATTTTTACTCAAAATATCACTTAGCTGATTTATAGTCGAGTTCTCATATTTTGCTAAAAAAAACTAGTGAATTCCGAAAGTTTTTCAACCCCTTTAAAGAATGCAATTAAATCATTTGTAACTATATTTTTAAAAATTGTTATTCAATGAAGTGTTTAATATTAAGTGGTAGCCCTCCTTAAAAGCGTAATTTACTTAAACGATAGCATTGGGAATATTAGATTGCCCAAGGGCTTACTACGGTACGGATACGAGTATTTTCTACGAAACACAAAATGTACATAGCACTGTAAATAGTGCTCCAAAACGCCAATACGTTTTAAAATAATATAATCCTAATATTATAATATTATTTACATATAAATGCCAATTTTTTATTTGGTATACAGGTTTCATCAATACGTAATAATTTTGCACTTTATTGTTCAGATAGACTTATTAGTCTATCTAGATAGAATGCCATATATTGATTGCATTCTAACATTTATAAAAAATGCGATAGATGGCACTAATAATTAAATTTTATTATTGAAATTGCTGGTTAAATTATTGGGTGTTTATAATTAATCGAACGTTTATAAAAAAAACGTTCAATATCAATGTTATTATAGATGGCCAAATAAATTGCGATTTACTTTCGACGTCAATGCTACATAACAGCGTCACCTGTATTTCGACGTCATAAAACAGTGGCCAAAATGTAGTTTAGGGGTGAGCAGTCTAATACTCTACATCAGTGGTTTTCACCCGGTGGGTCGCAACCCCCGGGGGGTCACGAAGGGACCCCCGATGTATCGCAGGCTTTCTAAAAAGAAAAAAATACATATTACAAAATCTTTATTTATCTAATGTGCCAACATTTACAGCTACGGAAGAGAAACATATTTATTACGTGTTTTGCTTTTAAAAAACTTTACATTGATTGAAACAGTTAGGATACAGCTTCCAATATAAAAAACCTTTAAAATTACGTGGTTTTCGCCATCGATATAGCTAATATATCGATGGTTTTTGCCATTGTTTTTACAAAACTTTATTTAGTCGATGCCTACAGTTACAGCTGTGAAAGAGATTACTGAAGGGATTAGAGGTGGGGGGGAGTCGAGAGAACAAACTTACAGTCTAAGGGAGGGGGGGGGGGGGGTCGCGTTAGGGTTTTATTTATTTTTTACCAAAATGGGAGGCGCGATCTAAAAATGGTTGAAAACTCTACTCTACATAATCAATGGCAATAATATAATATATTAAAAAATGGCAACCTGTTGATTTGCTCAAACCTATGTTGAATGTATCATATATCTTGTTTTCGTAATAGGTACATATTCTGATGATACTGTGTAATAAAGGACAAAGGCTACATATTATAATATTTTTACTGCAACATATTCACCCTCCTTTTACTCTAAGGACCAATAGATTTAATTAAAACTGCGTAATGTTTATACAAAAATATTTTCTCTTTTAGACAATGTTTATTCTGTGGCATGTGTATCGGAACGATGTAGATTATACTAGGTATATGACATGAAATATGTAATAAGTCCTATGAATATAGTTGACATTTCCTGTAGAATGTACGTATTATTCCTGCTTTTGTTCAGGACAAAAACTCCGGCTTTGTTAAGGTAGTTACGCTTACATATTGCATTGGTTATTCTAATGTAGGTAGGTAGGTACATCATACTGCATACAATTTATGATTACATACAATTAGCGACACGCTATGCAGCCTTTGTATGAACTTTAATACAAAGTATCATCAGCATATGTACCTACCACGAAAACAAGATAAGTGCTGCATTTGACATAGTTTAGATTAGATCAAATCAAAAGGTTGTAATTTTTTATTATACCATACAATCGTATAAGGAAATTACTCTTTTAAGGAGGTGTATCACTCATTATTCAACATTAAATCGTATAATAAAAAAAGTATATTTACAAATGTTTTAGCCGCAATGGGATGGAAATCTTTCGAAATTGGTTAGTTTTTTAGTAACATATAAGAACTCGAAAAAAAACATCAAATTTCTTGATTACAAAAGTAATTATTATCGAAAAGTTTCCAATTAGTTTGACTCTGTTATCGAAAGGTATTTCGATTTAATGTTACAGTGATTAATATAATCCACACAAAAATGCATTTTCAGCATTTTTACCGAATTTCATCCATGGATTTCTCGCTATATTGAACATATTGCGGTATATTTCAGTTTACCTCGTATATTGCGTCTTTGGCTACATATAAATATACAATTAATAGCGTAATCATCGGTATAAATACTTATATCACCCTAAGCCACCATAAGCCAAGGACCAGTTGCTCTTGATCCAAGATCATTTTGAAGCAGTTGAATAACCATAGGTACATTATGGTCGGCTTTTATCTACGTAGATATAAAGCATACATCAAGGATTCGATTATCAATAGCCTAAACAATCATTTAAGATCGCATAATAACATTTTTTGTTTTGTTCATTGCTGAATTGTTTTTATGTGTATTCTTACATGGTCATTTAACGATAGAAATGGTTTCATTACAATAATATGTCAAATAATTACCACATATTAACTTTTTCTAAACATGTATTTCAAGAAAATGTTGCCACAATAACATATAACATTAACATACAGCGGTATACATTTTAGTTGACGTCGTATATTGCGTCTTTGGCTACCTATTAATATATAATTTATAGCATAATCATGGGTATTAATACTTTAATTACCCACATGGGAAGTGCATGTCTTCTGTCACAAAGCATTAAGTTTAAAAGAAAATTATGAAATTTAAATTATTACCTTAATTAATAATAAAGCTTACTCCTGTTGCAGCAAAAGAAATATAATTTTGGATGCTATCCTTCTATACTTATACTTAACCTTCAAATAACTATACCCTCAATATATATTTATACAGAAATAATAAATGATCTGTAATAATAATAATTAATAAGTAATAAATAAATAAACTAACATGGACCAACCTAGGTTAATTTTTGAAACAATCACTGTTCAGGTTCATACGTTTGATATATTTTTACGAAATAATGTTTTTATGTTAATTTCTTCTAAAGCTCCGTTCCTTCCATTTACTATTATTCCTATTATTCGTCAATATTCGATCATATTTACCGCTGACCCCCCCTCCCCCCCCCCCCCCCTCCATCTTATTAACTCCGCCTAACTTTTGTCGTTTTTTTCTGGTTTCTCTATTGGACCACGCCGATCTCCGCCAATTAGTCTAAATTGCTAAAAAGAAGTCTTCCCAACCGCAAGGCAATCAAAACCTCAAAACGAAGCGATGACGAATCGGAGCACGCGCCAAAAACGGGTTCCTTCGAATATTCGAGGAATGCGTCACTTTTTTTCATTTCGAAAAGAGGGTCTTTTTAAGCGTTTATTAATGGCACCTCGCGTGTCAGCGTTCGCTCCATTCATGCCCTTCCTAAAATAGGGAGGGTTCTTCGCTATTGTGGCTCTCTCGATATTTACCAATTGGGGAGCTATCGATAACATCGATAATGTTACCACAGACTGTACCTCCCGTATTCTTTCTTAAGTTGGTCAGCCTTTATAGCAGACATTAATGTCGGATGTTGCTAGCAACTAACTATACAGTGTTATCGGTATGACGTAGGTTTGCAATCGTCTTAAAAACAGTGACAAAACCTACCTTTCCAGATCTCAAAAGAATTGCGGAGGATTTGCTCTACGGTAATATTGATGAGGATGGACAAAGAGTATGCACTCTTTTCTTTGTTTTAACCCAACTCTCACCATCGTGGATTTCGTCACTGGCCTTCCAAGTGAGCTGGTTGCAGAACCTATATGTTTATTAATATGCATGACCAAATTCATAAAATCAATGCATAGGGTTACAGTGCCTAAGGCAGAATGCCGCACTTACTTTGTATAGAGATCTTTTCACTCGTAGATCGTCAAGTGCATCTACCTCTATCTACTTTTAGTCGCAAAAATCGAGCTCATCGATAAAATAGCATTAGATATGCTATTTTATGCTTTATGTTACGCTTTATTTTTCGCTGTATGCCAAGCCATCATGACATATGGTATACGGGGATGGGGAACTTGCGGAAAAAACATACTTCAGAAAGTGAACGTTGTTCAAAAGGCAATAATTAGAATCATGCTAAGAAAGCCAAGACGTTAACCTGTTTCTTGAGGCACAATTACTGGATTCAAGATAGCTGTATTGCTTTAAAGCAATACTTTATATAAAAAATACCACAAGAATTCCGGAAAACAGCGGGAGAACAGGTCGTTACAAGGAAAACTTTCAAGTACAGAAACGTTTAACGTCTTTTGGACAACGTCACTACAACTTTCTTGTTCCTAGAATGGCTAACATTAATAATAAACACATGTTGGGAATAAATAGGAAACAGCAAAAATATCGCCTTAAATTATGGCTTATTAACCTTGGTAGAAGAGAGACGGAAAACACATTTATGACAATATTAAAATAATATATTTTTTTATGTACACATGTTTATATTTAATCTATTTAAGTATTTATTAAATACATATTATTACTAATTATTATTATTATTTATTATTACCTATAACTCATTGTTATTTATTACTTATATATAGTTGGTATTTTAATAACCATTTCATTATTAGTGTTCTCCTTAGAACAGGCTCTGCCTAATTAGGAGAGGCACAAAATATTTGAAATTTAAATACCTACTATGTTTTTTTTGTCTTGAAATAAATAAATAAATACATAAATAAATATATTGCTTCTCTCTATACTAATGTATAGTTCTAATTAAATTTAGCTAGAAGATAATCCTATTATAAAATACATAAATAAAACCTGTTGAGTGAACATAGGAATTTATTCAAACCACCGTCTAAATAACTAGTTGTTTTATTAATTTTCACCACGCTATCTTTAAAGAGATAATAACACCCTTGAAGGGAATTAAAAAGATATAACTTGTATATTTTTTAGCATTTTAGATATTAAAATAAGAATTCAACCAAAGAATGAATCCCTTAAAAAACGAACTATGTCATTTTATCGATCTGTATTTATTCATTTATCGATCTTTATCACGACATCATTAATTCCGTTCCTAGCCATAGTGATTCGTGTTCCCGTCGGCCTTTGTGTGTGAGAGAAAAAATACCGTCTCCCATCCACAACCTGCATTCACTTGGAACCAATTAGATGGGGAAGACCCTTCTCTTTTTGGTCTGCATAGAAGTGCCCTTCAGCATAAAAACATACAAACACACGTGCACCGCGCACACCGACGCACCACACATATTAAAATGAAAAGGGATGCCCCTACGCGGAGCCCGCTATTAATGATGTCAAGCCATGCCAGATAACAGGCTTCAAAAGAGGACGACCTGTCGATAAGTTATTTCTAAAATTTAAAAATTAAAGGCATTTAAAATCTATAATGTCAAACAGATATTTTTACTATTTCCACTTTGGTTAATAAATAAATCGCTAACTACAGAAAGAGAACGATTGCCTTTTTTTTATTTTACTTGAGACACAAAAACAGCGTACCTACTGAAAAATATTCTTAGGTAACTCGACTCATCAAAAAATCTTACTTATTACGTTGTTATATTATTTACCCTAACTCAAAATTGCCATGTTGATAGATAAGAAGTCGCAATCAATTTTAGATTTCGAAAATGTAATGTTTTTAGATCAAACACATAAAAATCGTAAAATAATAATCGTAAAAATGTACCCGTAAATGCGATTGAAAAAGTTAAGGAACCCAATGTAGCAATAGTAATCTTATGTTTCATATAACACAAGATTACTACTACTAATAAGTCTAAATAACATGAATTTAAAAAAGACGTTATTTTTGGCGAAGCATATGAGATTTGTATGGATTTTATCAGTGACATTTGACATTAAACCAGTAAAAACAACTAGATTGCTATGACCTATTGCTCTATATGACAAGTCCGCTTAATCGCGTTTCGTTTTAACAATTTTATTTAATTTACCGAATATAAAAGAGAAAGAGAAAGCTTTAAATATTAGCCAAGGACCACTCACCCTTGATATAACATAATTTTGAAGCAGTGGAAAAACCGTACATAGTGATCGGCGTTTTATCTACGTAGAAATAAAGCATACGTTAAGGATTCTATTAGCAATACTCTGAACAATCATTTAAGATCCCATTGTAACATATTTGTATTGTTCATTGCTGCAACGTCTTTACATGTACATATTCTTACATGATCTTTTACTGGACACAAATGTCATGGTATCATGTCAACTCATTACAACTCTTTTACTCCTGTATTTCTCGAAAATTTTGGCATAAAACATCTAACATTCGTTGATTTAAATTCAAAGTCATTTTTTCGTAAGAAAACAGTTCCCGTTTCCTTTTTTTATTGATGAAGTGTCTGTGCCATTCCACTATATTATAACATTAGTACTAATAATAAAAATACAATATACAAATACATTCGTTCGCACTCTATACGCTATATGGCAGCTTTTTTTTATTGCGGTCGACCTATATATAGACAACGCTATCACATCGCGTGTATTTTCTGCATGGCTTGTGTATACAGTTTTGGTATGCCCCTGAATATCCCCCCTTTGAAGGAGAAGCACAGGTTCATTATAATATTTGCGGTTTGCTGCTTTCATCGCAGCTATTTCGGAAGCACGGTGCGGGGATATAATTATATTTTGTTTTCGGGGGGTTCTTTAAAAAAAACAACCTAAAAATAACTTGGGACGAGTGAATATATACCTACATCGATGACTTTATCCTAGTAGTTTGTCATTACAACTCAACATAGTTAAATAATAGCATATATGGCAATATACAACTAGTTCAAAAGACAGCGACAAAAAAGTGCAAGAGTTTTGTAAAAGCTGATACTTTCAGATCAGACAGTATTTTTGCCATAGAATGCTGGGGAAAGGTGTAATTTTAATTAGTACCCCCAAAGTGTTTTGGAAAAGCTGAAAATTCATCAGTAGACAGTGGATGCAATACAGAACTCGAAACAAATGGTCAGACTCTTTAATTTAATGCGTGGCGTCAGCATTACTCCATACATGTCACAATTATTACGTATTGAAACCTGTATACCAAATTTAAAATTGACGTCTTTATGTAAATAATATTAAAATAATTAGAGCTATGATTTCAAAATTCGTTTGGTGTTGTACTATTATCTTATTTCTAGATAGGATACCGTATAGGCATGTTTAGAACGCTGTCTATAGTGCGCCGCCATACTGTTATACCATGAACGCTGCCATATTGAACATAAGAGAATATTAATGAATGTTTGAAATTATCAAGGCCATCTTTAAGTTGCGTTTTTTAGTAGAATCCTAGCTACCAAATCGTCCTATAGAATTAAGTAATCTAATGCGCTATACAGGTTGAGTTTTTAATTATTGGCATCCTTGAAGTGGGTGAATCAGTAAGAGCTAATAAGCAACTTTTGACAGTTTTTCTTTTGAAAAACACAAAAACAAAAATAAACAACATTTTGTTTTATTCGAAAAATTGTATGTTTTGAAAAATAGTTTGAAGAAGTTGAGCGCGTTGCGCCATCTAGCGGTATGTACAATATTGCAAATATTGTTTATTCGCCATATTTTTGACGTATTGCTAGATGGCACAGCGCGCTCAACGCTTGTCAAACTTTCATCAGTCAAGTTTTCCAATAAAAAAAAATAAAACAAAAACACCTAGCCACAGGCCCAGTGGCGTAGTGGTTAGGTCGCCTGATCTTACATTGTAAGGTCCCGGGTTCGATTACCGGCTGGGTCACCACTTTCCGTTGGGATCAAATTAACGGAATTGCATTTTCAACTCTGTCGATGAAATGCAATAATAAGACACACACTTACACACATGTTACATGCACACATACCTATAAACATTTAGTATGGTTGGTTGTAAGAGATTGTCGTATGACAATAAACCCGCCCATTGTGAAATTTCACAATAAAGAGTAGAAAACAAAGAAACAAAACAAAAAAAAACAAAACAAAAAAAAATTACGAAAGTTGCTAATTTGCTCGTACTGATTCATTCGCTTCAAGGGTGTCACTAATTAAAAACTCAGCCCGTATAATCAATGGTATCGCCAGCGCGAAAAAAAAAACTCGCAACCAGGCCCGCCCCAAGCAAAGTTCGCAGATTCTACTGCATCGCGTGCTTTTAAGTTCATTTCATGTCGTCAACGAGCAATTTTACGAGCACGCACGCTTTACCATTTAACAATGTTGCACAACTGGTACTCACTGTAACCTGTATACAGGAGTACGTTCAGGAAATAATCCTGTATCGAATTCGGGCAGCCGTCCAACAGCATAATGGCATTCCGTACAATGGCGTTGTAAGTATTTGACATAAAATGTTTTATGCCAGCGCAGACGCTACTTGGGAATACACTTACGAATATTCTAGACGTTCGAGAATGCAGTCGTTATTCCGAAATTAGTGACACTAAATTGGATCGAAGGTTAAAATGATTTATAATGTCTATTGTTCTTTTTCTAATAAAAACTTTATTAGCCTCCGCTCGAAACAAGGACGTGGTATAAAATCGAAGACTATCGCGGTTGTTTGACATTTTAAATAGGATAGAAACGAATTTACCGCGTTAAATTTGTAGCACCCAACGTTTCGGTGACGTTGCAGCCGCCGTTGTCCAGGGTAGACTGAAAGAGCTGTCAATCTGTTGTTTTGCGGGTAGGCCGCATACCGCTGCTGCCATTGCGTAGGTTATAATCAAATCAAATCAAGGATACAGTGAGTGTTGTATGCAAGACGGATTTTCGAAATTCGCGCGCTCCGAGTCTGCCCCCCCCCCCCCCCACCACCGTTATAACCTACGCAATGGCGGCAACGGTATGCGGCCTACCTGCAAAACAACGGATTTACAGCTCTTTCAGCCTACCCCGGACAACGGCGGCTGCAACGTCTCCGAAACGTCGGGTGCTACAAATTTCATGCGGTAAATTCGTTTCTATCCTATTTATAAGGATGTGGAAGATTCTGAAACCATTCCCGTAGATTACATTACATTTTGGTCGTGTCGAATTGACGGCTATAACCGCTCTTGGACGTGTCCCAATAATTGTGTAAGTAACTCTCGTTACTACTCTTTACTTAACATACATAGGTAGTCAAAAATTTAACGACTAGGTTGACAAAATATAAATACAAATAATTAAAATAGAAGCCTAATAATTGAGACACTCAATAATTCGAATAGATACGTACAAAAAGTAATTTATCGGAATATTCAAGTTGTCAGTAAAATGTTAAATAATGCATAGAAAACTAAAAGTACAAATATGAAATCGCGGTTGTTTGACATTATAAATAGGATAAAACGAAATTTGAAGTTTGTAGCGCCCGACGTTTCGGCGACGTTGCAGCCGCCGTTGTCTAGGGTAGACTGAAAGAACTGTCAATAGGTTGTTCCGCGGGTAGGCCGCATACCGCTGCCGCTGCCGCCACTGCGTAGATTATAACGGTGGTGGTAGATATAATGCGCTTCGAGCCCCCTCCCCAAAATTTTGCAGAAGCCAAATTGCTTATCACCGACTTGTTGCACGAACCTCTATCACCGTGTATTTATTATTCGCAAGCAAAAATTATAAAAAAGTGAGTTATCAGACTGTTAGTCCGGTATTCGCTGTATCTTTGACACTTACTTTTTTCGGGATTAACCTCAACCAATCAGAAGGATATTTCCGGTCATTTCTTTTGTCATTTCTTTTGAGGAGCTTCAATACTTCTATAGGTATTTCATCGGGCACTGCTGCTTTTCTGATTTTCGATTTTCGCATTCAGATTTTATAGCTTTTCCTACTATCTAAGGTTATTTATTGCAAGTCCGGCTTCAGCATTTTCTATTCCGTAGTGATATATTTCATATCACATATCAATATATCACATATTTCGTCATCAATTTTTCAGAAGTATGTTTGTTTAGAATAATACGGCCATGAAGAAAAACAGAAGCTAAAAGTCAACAAAACATGTCAATACACGTCCTTTGTAGGTTATCAAACATGCAATATTTTATTACAAAGACGTCTGAAGTACACTTAGAGGACTATCGTTCGTACAAAAACAACACGTGTACATTACATAAATTATGTACATATTCATTATGATAATTACACCTTTTATTTAGATAATTGTAGTGGAAATTATTTTTTAATTAGAGAGGTAGCTCAAATATACTTCTACATCAATAATTATTGAACCGTCGGCGTATGTTTTTTACGAAAGTCTTTTCTTCCATAGTCAGGACACTTTCAGCACTAGAAATCAACAACCTATAGAATGACAATAACAGTGAAAAAGTGTTCATCGGAGATGTAAAATGTCAACATTATCAAGAACATCTATTCACAAACTGAATCCGTATTGTACAAAACTTCTACTATAGATTAGATTAGATCCAGGGGCGTAGCTATCGCCGTATCTGCGGTTTCAATTAATTATACGGGGCCCCCGGGCCACGGGGGCCCCCAACGACTTACAGAAAACTATTATTTTATTAAGTGATCTTTTGAATAGACTGTGCGAATTAAGAAATCAAAATTCATTCAATAGTTTGCAAAATGATTCCAAAGATTTAGCAAAAGAGTAGAGGGTAACAACTGTTTTTAAAAACAAAAGGCAAAAGATAACGAAGCGTTTTTTTGATGAGTTATCACAAGATGAGAGAATTTCAGACCCGGAATCCTATTTCAAAGTCAATGTATACTATTGCTGTTTAGATATATTAATTTCTCAAACTAAACAAAGAATTCAGAGCCTTTGCGACCTGAGTAGTATGTTCAAAATATTACAACCGGAGAAACTCCTGTTAGTCGCAGTTCTACACGACATAAAAACGCAATATACGGCGTTTCGTGAACAAAAGATTTCCTTTGGCAGGTTTGATCTGTAGGTTCAAAGGATGGATTTAAGAAGGGGAGCCACCCGGATCTTTGATCCAGGTGAGAGGGAGGGGGGGGGGGGGGAGTTTGCACCCGCCGCGCTTCGAATAAAAAATTATAACTGATCCAGTTACACATACTATGGCGTGTTTGGTATCGTTTTCGGATAAAAAGAGTACGGGGAATCTGTTTCTTATGTTATTTAGAGACACTTTTATACAAAAAGTCAATAATTTTGGTAAAAAAGTAAATTTGTGAGTAAGATTTTTTTTCTTCAACAGTATTTAACTTAGAAAATAGATAGATTTTGTGGTTAAAAAAAAATAGTGCTATCGAGCTCATACTGTCTAGTTTTTAGAAATATATAGTTTACATATACTTATCTGACATTATGTACCCAAAAAAAATGCCGCGTGAATCGATTGACGTACTGAAATTGTCAAAATTTCACTCTCGGTCGCTCAAAGCTCGTGCCGGGCGGGGGCGGGGGCGCGACCTGCCTGTCCGATTTCATGTTAGTAGTTCAGTGCCCTGGTTTTTCTTATTTGATACCCAAATTACGCTCGTTGGTTATCTGTTCATGTAGCTGTCATGCATCTGTCATGCATCTCCTGGAAGAGTTTATCAAGGTTAATAAATCGTCTCAAGAGCTTCATCACGAACAATATCCTGCGTTCCAGAAAACATTTCTGCGACAAGTTCATGCAGTCCAAGCAAGTTTTGAAGAGTTTGGCAATCTTTTTCAAGAACAAACAACTGATTTAATTGTAATAGATACAAGAACAATTGTAGACAACGAAGCTGTTAGCACATTAACCCATCTGGAGAAAAATGGCAAGGATTTGTACAGGATATTCGTTGAAGAAAGGCTGGTTAAAAAGACATTTACTTTATTTGAACCAATAAAAAAAGTGAAAACCAGAATTTTTGCTACTCTCAAGAAGCCAAAAAATTCAAAACAACTTGAAACCGTCTAGGTTCTCAAGTGGGACATAAGTCTATTCTCGAGACTATTAATTTCATGTCAGAATAGGCACTTGGATCTAGATGTCTTCTTTGCTTACGAAAATCAGACTTGTTCACCATCTTTATCGTCTATGGAAAGTACGCGAACGTGCCACAAGTCTGATATCGTCCTGGTTTTGAAAAAGAAAATTGAGAATAACACTCCCCCCGAATCTTGCAACAGAAATATATTTGATATAGCTGCCCTCGTTCACAGTCATCCTCCACGTAGCTCCAAGACATTTGGGCAGTACTGCCGCAAGGAGTTCCGTGAAAGCATCGTAAAAAATACAGGGACAAGGAGGCGAGGAGAGTTGACATTGCCTGGGATCTCTACTCCGATATGTCTCTAGAGAAACAGGTTCTTGACAACAAGGGTCAAGGAGTTCGTCGTTGAGTACATGAAGACCACAAGTTACCGAGCAATTTGTCTAACTTCTTGAAGAATGCTCAGAATAAGGAACAGCTTTTCAAACTTATCGGGTGCTACGCGCTTCAAGAGAGCATTGGAGTGCATATAGTGACCAACATCGGTCCTACAATCAAATCATCCAAACCAACGGAGACGCTGATAGCAGGGCCTAATGTAAATTCCGAGGAGGCTGATGGTCGCATTATTTTGCATGCAAAAGATATGGCTATCAATGGAACAACAACAATTGTTATACACACCGTCGATTCCGACGTCGTTGTAATCGCCATATCCTACTTCTTCGCCCTTAAGCAGTTAGGTCTCCAAGAGCTTTGGATATCTTTCGGTACGGGCAAACACCAAAGCTACATACCTGCACATGACCTGGCACAGGATCTGGTTGTAGAAAGAGCAAAAGCTATCAGAGGATACCATGCTTTAACAGGCTGTGACACCGTTTCTGCATTCTATTCCAAAGGCAAAACATAACCTGGAAGGCGTGGCAGCAATGTCTTTAGACCACATCTGCTTTTAGATCACTTTCTAATCCACTAAAAGAAGTGGCAGATGATTTAATGATAAGATTAGAAAAGTACTTCATCATGTTATACTGTGGTGAAACTGAAATTCTTTCGGTTAATGAAGCTCCCAAGATTTTATTTGCAAAAAATAAGTGTTTGCAAAATATCCCCCCTACGAGGGATGCTCTAAGGATGTCCACCTTGAGGGCAGCCTATCAAGCAGGCTACGTGTGGGGACAAGCTCTTGATCCCTCAGGCGTTATCCTCTCTCCAGCTGACTGGGGATGGACTCAAACTGAAGGAGAATGGCAGCCCTTATGGACAACCCAGCCCAGTATCTGGGAGGTGGCGCGAGAGCTTGTGAAGTGTGGATGCAAGAACAGCTCCAGGAGCCGATGTTCTTGCAGACGAGAGGGAATGTCATGCACACTGCTGTGGAAGAGCTGTTACGGAACCTGCGATAATACCAGGTATATTTATGTTGTCAGATAACTTTAGTCTGCTGAATTTGGTATCATTGAGATTGTTAATTTTAATATTATTTCTATTTTGTTACAGTGTAATTCTAGACCGCGAGGCCCTCGTCGATAATTGATGTGGTTCCGGATGAATTATAAGTCTACCACTTTTATATCTATTTTGTTACAGTTGTGTAGTCCTCGAGGCATTCCGGAGGAATACGAAGACTACTTCTCTGAGAATGTTTTTTTAAATAATTTCTTATTTAATACATGTAAAATCTATTTGTGTATATTTTATCATTATTTTATTTATCTAACTTTAATATTATTTGGCGTGAATTTGTGTGATAAGAAGTGTACCTTTATTTTGTGCAATCCCAAAAGTAAAAAAAAAACTCAAGTAATTTAATTTAAGTGTTGAATATTTTACCCAAGTGACTTCAAATTATGTCTGTCTTATGTGGTTTCCTTGATAAAGTAGAGAAAAACTAAATTTACTCAATAAATATGCCGTGTGAGTCGAGGAAGTATTTTAATTTCATCACTCGATTCTCATGGCATTTTTTTTATGGGTACATACTGTCAGATAAGTATATGTAAAGTATATATTTCTAAAAACTAGACAGTATGAGCTCGATAGCATTATTTTTTTTATCTACAAAATCGATATATTTTCGAAGTTAAATACTGTTGAAGAAAAAAAAACTTACTTACAAATTTACTTTTTTACCAAAATTATTGACTTTTTGTATGAAAATGTCTCTAAATAACCTAAGAAACAGATTCCCCGTACTCTGTTTATACGAAAACGATACCAAACACGCCATAGTATGTGTAACTGGATCAGTTATAATTTTTTATTCGAAGCGCGGCGGGTGCAAACTCCCCCCCCCCCCCCCCCCTCCCTCTCACCTGGATCAAAAATCCGGGTGGCTCCCCTTCTTAAATCCATCCTTTGAACCTACAGATCAAACCTGCCAAAGGAAATCTTTTGTTCACGAAACGCCGTATAATTTATCGTAGAACAGCGACTATGTCTTCTTCAAACGAAGAGATATTAAACGCTTCCGGAAAACTGTCGGCTAAATACAGTAAAGACATCTCAGTTATTCTTTGTAACCAATTAAAGGCTCTAAAAACATGCTTTAAATCTGAAATTCAAAAAATTCATTCCATTAAGGAACTCATTGCTGATAAAATTCAATAGTCCTGCATCCAGTTTTCCGGAGGTAATAACAGCATGCTTTTTATTCTTGACCCTTCCAGTTACAACTGCAGCTGCTGAAGGAAGTTTTTCAAAATTAAAACTGATAAAAAATTACCTAAGAACTTTGATGGTACATGAACGCCTCTCAGACCTGTCACTATTGTCCATAGGGGCAGAAATTTTAGAAAAACTAAAGTCATCATCAGCTATAAATGATTTAATAAATCAGTTTGCTGAAAAAAAGGCAAGGAGAGTGTATATTTAATTTGAATTGTTTGTAAAAATTTTGGAAAAAGTGACAGATAATTATGATGAATAAATATTTCTTTTAATTTTATGCAAACATTTTTTTTTCTATTGTGAGAAATCTTTACTCTTCCAAAGGGCCCCCAAACAAATTTTTATACGGGTCCCGCCAAGGCACGCTACGCCACTGATTAGATCATGCCACCCAAGCCAGGAATACTCCAGAACCAGTTCACCGGTATCTAAAGGGGCACATTTGGAACAGGATAGGAACACCTGCTCTTTGGAAGGTAGGGATATGAGACTCATCCACCGGTATTTAACAGTCTGAAGCCAACACTAAAATTGTGGATGAGAATGGGATTAGGGTGATGGGAGCGGTTTAAGTGGGAATTCTGTGCAACGACCTCGTTTTCCTGTCCGCTTTCTTGCAGTTCTTAGATTGCTGTGATTTTTCGTAGATTTTGGTATTGTCTCGCAAGTTCTTACCATTCATCCATTGTCATATCGTAACATTCCAAGTCTTGGTTCTGTGTGTTGTTCCATGTGTAAATTGGTTTTTCATCCCATCTATTCGAAAAGGACGACTTGGTTCACCTTTAAGTGCGCCCAAAAGTGGTGTTTTCTATAAGAAACTTTATAAGTGCGCCGCAATTATCTTTGGGGCTCACTTTTTGAATTTGGAACATCTTAGTCTTCAGCGCCGAAGACATCGAACGCAAATATTGTTTGAATAAAGACTGGCTGGTGCGACGGCCCCTAGTCGCGCCGCCGGCTGAATAAAAAAAAACTAATGAAATTTTCTCATAGAGGTGATGAAAAGTAGAGTGTATATCACTCGGGCACAAAATATTTTTGGCTCGGTTGCTACTCTAGAATCCCTCACTTCGCTCTGGATTCAAAAAAGCGCCCTCGACGTAAAAATATTATTTTGCTCCCTTGTGATACAATCTACTATTCCATCCTTTCTATTTCATGCAGAGTATCTAATCGGTGCCGATAATGGATGTTGGAGGGACTCTCTTCTTATGCGTGGGCATACTAGCACAAACGGAAAACTCTTATTTTTTTGGTTGATGTTTTCCTTCCAGTAAATTCATTTTCGTTTCGTAGGTAGGTATCGTGCTCCTTGTAGCATTCCGTTTAATATGACTTTTCGTATTTCCCTAATGTTATCATGTTTGCTTTCGTTAGTGCAGTTGCCTTCAGTCCGTAAGTAATCGACGGTACTATGGTCAAGTGAGTTTATATCGACCTCCCCACCTATCGCTTTCTGCCGATTATCTTGTTGCCGATAAGAGTGGTCACCTTCTTTTTTTAACATGTCTATCACACAATTCTGGACAATTTCATGCTCAGCATACATCAAATTAAACAAAAATAATGATTCACCGCTTCCCAAAATCACCTACTGCAATATAATACCAGGCATTTTCGTGACTTCCGTTATTTTTTTTAATACAAAGGTAATTTTTTACATCGTGCATTGTGAAGATCTTCCCTTCCATTATCTCCCAGTTCATATCATTGCGTAACTATCTTGCAAAGTTTGTTTTTTCTTTAGTTTCTTTTTGTTGTTCTGTTAAATCATATTTTACCACAAAATTTACGACACTAATATTCAGTATCCAGAAAATAAAATAAAAAAACAATTAATAAAAGCTACTCCATAACTCAAGCACCCGTAATATTCGATGGAGATAGAAAATGTATCTTAATGACCCTGGTTTTCTGCGAAACACCTGTTCAAATATGACCACAAAAATAAATTAAATATAAAAATGCAATTTAAATAAATATATGTATATATGTACATCTGCTCAATATCTATTTTTGTAATGACAAACCACTTGTTTCAATAATGTCATATACTTCGTATAATGTCGTATATATTATCATACTTGGTATCATATTAACATGTGCTATTTACACCGAACATATCATAAAGTAAACGTGTTGAATTTATTTTAAAAATTCTTTTCAAAAGACGTTTATTTGCTAATAATCAATATGGCTAATTTATATTAATAATTGTTTTAAAAAAAAAAAATAATAAATAGATAGATAGATAGAATAACTTTATTGTGCTATAAAAACGTTACTTAACGAATATTACACTGGTTTTATAAAAAAAGACAATTTTTGCACAAATGGCGAACTTATCGCTATCGCGATATCTTACAGTCGACCATTTGATAAACTAACTCCTAATTGCCACTGTACAATATACACAGAAGTAGTGAAGTTAAATTTAAAATAAACTTATTCAAATATATGTCAATGACTTATGCTAAGGTTGCCCAGGGAAGGATTATTAAGGAGAGGACAAGGTGAGATATTTAGTTAGTGGCTGTGTAAAAACAAATGCTTCTTCAACAACTTTTTGAAAGTGTGCAAAAAAGGTGAATGAGAGAGCTGATTTCATAAACGAGTAGAATGGACCGTAAAAGAGTGCGTGTAAACAGATTAATGATGTATCGGAATGGCGAATGTGTTATCCCGGCTTGATCGAAGTGGAAGATCGTGGCCTCTTATTCTCCTTGAGATAGAATGGTGAAGATGGGACAAGGTATACAAATTTATTCGATCGCGAATAGGAAGCCAATGAAGTTGCTCACGAAAACAGCTAACATGGTCGAACTTTCGCAAGTTAAAAACATACCTGAGGAAGATATTTACCTGACAGATATTTGGGGAAGATATTTGCCAGAAAACATACCTGAGGAAGATATAGAAATGCCTTTCCTTTTGGTATTTAGGGATGGGCGCAAGCTTCCTCAAAGCAAAACATGCACGACCTAGCTTATCGCACATTTGACAAGTATGTATGTACATCTTATCGTAATTAGGACTCGGCGCAAACGAGCCACCGGTGGTAGTCGAGTACGACGAGTAGCGTAGCAAGTGGCGAGTGAGAGCAAGAGGTAGCATGTGGCGGCCTCGGGCCACACGTGTGCGGCGAGTCCATACAAAGGGCCCGATTGCGTTTCTTTGTGAACTAAAACTAAAATTAGTCCAAGCGAACGAGACAGAGCAATACGTTAGAGCGGTATATGAAACGAACGATCGTCGATAAATACTACCTGCCGAACTTATACTCGTCCGAATAAATTCGAGCATATTTCGTGCGGTGTAAGATTTGACCTTGGCGGGCAGTTTTAATGCAAAAAGTGACAACCGGTCATCTCACACTTCACTCTAGCGTATTGCCCTGTCTCGTTCACACGGGCTAATTTCTGATTTTAGTTCACGAAGAAACGCAATCGAGCCCAAAATGTATGAAAAAGCGTGTCATCTGCTTGTCGCCGGTCGCAAGTGGCTGTGTTAGGTGGCTCGTTTGCGCCGAGCCTTAGAGTCAATCGCGAATCCTAAGTACCTCGTATTACCTACTGTACACAATTATTCGTTTATTCGTGTATTCGTTACATAAACATTCAAACGCAATAGCACAAAAGAAATATAATGTACAATTCAGAAAATGCCGCTTTATGCTTCTAAATTTAGTCATACATCTGTCTGTGCCCAGGCCAAATTTTGCATAAATTAAAAAGCATAAAATTATGCCTAGTGTGCCAAGTAAAGTGAAACCGAGCCCGCCTTGCTAGGCACTCCTGTGATAAGGCGAGCTCACTTCCTGAGTCTTATTGGAGTGCCACGGTTGTGTCAGTAAAAATAACAAATTAAATTAAATATATATATTACCTAATAATTTTAACCGCAAATCATATCAAACATAATGCGATATCGCCAATTTGCCATTCCGACGGCTGCCGAGCGCATTCCTACGAACTTCGTTTTTATTATTGTAAGCCCAGCATAATGAAGGTAGGCAAATAATTACGTATCCGACCCGAAGTCTTCACAGATTGACGATTTTCAGGGGTTCATAATTATAGGCGTTATTATATCGAATACGAAATTAATCATGCGGATATTTTTTTCTATAAAGGTAGTTTTCTATGTATAAATTAACCTAAGAATTATGTAAACATGTATCTTTATTTAAATTAAATTATTTTACAAGAGATTAAATAAAGTTATACTACTATAGGATATATAATTTATATTACAGGAAATTAAATTAAATTGTATGACTTTGTGTACCAGAAATTTTGGAAATAAATATATACACACTCATACATACATACTTAGACACGATTATTGAGATTACAAATGGCGAGTGCACTTTAAACTCACTCAAGTTAATTAAAATGTGTACATAATTCGCGTCCAATACAGCTAACGGACAAATCGGCAAATCCATTTAGTCGAAAGTACAACGGGTGCTAGAAGCTAATATAATATTCACGTTTTTAACCGAGCAATGAAAGGCAAACAACAGAAAGGCATATGAATAACCGACTTTAGAAAAAAGATAACATCGCTTTGAAATAAAATTAATTAGAATTTGAAGAGTTAAGTTAAGTTAAACAAATTACATAGGTAAGGAAGTTAAGTTAAACAAATTATATAGGTAAGAACCGAATATTAACTTCTCTATTCATATCCTTACACAAAATCTTGCATTAAAATTCCTGCATCTCCCTGGATCGTGTCGTGTATTTCCTCCCTTTCATTTCATACCCGGCGGCGAGCGCGGTGGGTGATCACGCGCAAAGCGCGCCCGGCACGCGTCGCACGTCGTGCCCGGCACGTGCTGCACGCGTACAGAACTGACTCCCGCACGATCCGCAGGTATGCTCGCTCTAGACATGAGGGTATTTAGTAGTGTGTCCGACAGTGTTATATTGGTTATCATACAGCGCAGGGGTTCTTAAACTATAGGTTATTACGGACCATTTTAGGAAGTTCAGTAATTACTGAACTTTTGAAGGGGCGCGTGCCATAGGCACGTCTGCCCAAAAAAGGAGTGTTATGTGTTCAGGATTCAGCTATGTATGTTTTCCGTTTCTTTAATACACCATAACTTCTGATCGCTCGAACTGATTTAAAAGTATGTAGTATCGTTAGAATCGATATGTCATCCCCATTGTTAGTATTCAAATATCAAGTAAGTAGTTGTCTAAATGTCCAAATCTCAATAAATTAATATGAATATATCGTGTTTAGTGTCTTATAAACGCTTGAATCGATTTAGAGGTGTGTCCTATTGTTAAAATCGTTTTGTCCTCCCGAGTGGCATATGGTACGTGCTACGACCCCTTGCTCTCATATAAGAAGAAAGCAGCGTCTTTAAATAAATCGCCGTGTTACGCAGTGCGTGTTTACATTCATCAATTGACATTTTGATTTTTTCGTTCTTGCTCTTTGCGGCCGTCAGGAATTGATCCGGTAGTAACGAAGAGAAATATTTGCAATATTAATTTAGCATAATAAATTATACAAAGTGTTTCAATATTACACTCCACAACATATTTCCGATTTTTAAATAACCTTTTTTGGTTCTTACGAATTTATTCCAATCCAACATTTTGGTAAATTATAAAACTACACAATTGAACTCGGAAAAAATCCCGTATGTATTAATGATGAAACCCTGATTTTTATTCCACCATAAGATTTAGAAGTGTATGGTATTGTTAGGTTATCATATGATATCTAAACTATCCAAATATCAAAAAAAATATTGTCTAAATGTACAAATGTCGATAAATTAACATAAATATATCGTGTTTAGTGTCAAACGAAAGGTCTGATTGAGTACATTTCGGAAATATACTATATATATCTATAGATCTATATAGATAAATACATAAACTACAAATATTTTAAAAAAAACATAGTAAAAATAATTATAAATACAATTATTCACATTCTGTAACGACAGTCGTGTATTTTAATATTTTATATATGTCATGGTTTCGGTCATGACTTAACAACGGGCAGTGTTTAAATAGGTTTATTTTGGGGCGATTGCAAAGTTTAATCTTCTTTCTCTTTTCATTACTTAAGTTTACGGAGGTACTTATAATAGTATTTTGGAAAACAAATTTAATAAGAAGAGCGACTGTGAAGGATAAAAGTTCAAGATGTTTATCCTTCTTCGGCAACCTCTAAATCCGGCCCTGCATAAGAGCGCAATACCTTACCGCGACGCACTGGAAAGTGCAATGCAACGGGCTATCCTCACGCCCTTACTACCAGATTTGGACGAATTTCTCCATACTCCAGTCTGGTCCCGGATTCAAGGCTCCTTGTGCGGCTTCTACCCGACGTTAAGAGTAATTTATATATCGAATTTGTCCCGGATCCGTGGCGCCCTTTGGGTGTCAAAGGGTGTCAATCCTTGGTGGCCAACGGATCTAAGGATATGTGACGCCAGGTTAACAGCTACCCCCGCTTCTTAAGAAAAGTACAGACTCCCCCTGTTATTCGCCGGATTCCGCAAGCGTGGCAGACACAAATTGCTCAGTTCCGCCCGAGGTGTTTCCCTCGATCCGAACTTCTGATCTCAACTATCTACGACTGCAGGTTGCGGCCGCAGGCAGAGTTTAAAGCGGCACCTCCAGTTTAGTCCCTCTTCGAGGAGGCTACCGGATGGGAGCTGAACCGTGAGTTGGGCCGACCTAAGAAATACAAGTAGGCTATCAGGAACAAGCTGCACGGAAACATTAGGAACCATGCAGAAAATAACCGGTTGTGTCCCGACATGGACTGATTTTAACTGAATAATAATTTCATAAATAAAATCGATAAGTGCCCTCTCTCATCGATTTTATTCGGCCGGCGGTCGAACCCGGCTGGGTCTCATTGCGACGTCTCAGACGGCGCGGTTTGTTTCTCGTCTATCATCTGGCAGCTCGGCGTTAATATTTGATTAAAATGCATGGCGAAATTTAAATATTATTAGTGCAGTTAGTATATGAGATATTCCAACCACATTTTCACAAGGCCCGGTGGCATAGTGGTTAGGTTGCCTGATCTTACATTGTAAGGTCTCGGGCTCGATTCCCGGCTGGGTCACCATTTTCCGTTGGGATCAAATTAACGGAATTGCATTTTCAATTCTGTCGATGGAATGCAATAACAAGACACACACTTACAGACATGTTACACGCATCATACATATAACACGTCATAGTAGGGTTGGTTGTAAGAGATTGTCATATGACAATAAACCCGCCCATTGTGACATTTTCACAATGAGAGAGTATAAACAAACAAACAAACAAACAAGGTGATTTTGGCCCAACAAGGCATATACATATGTACCAAATGTCAATCTTTAAGTCCAATACTTATGTGTTGATATATGACAAGTGCGCCCCTTGGTGGACTGACGTTAGGGCGCTATCGTGGAAGAATACATACAGACAGACAGACAGACGCTCAGACAGACTACTTTAATCTGGAAATGGCCTTAATCGTCTTGGGGGGCTCAATACTTTCCCCCCTGTTCGGTCGCTGGGCCGGAAAATAAAAATATAGGTAATAAGCGACGATGATCACTTGTCATAATATTATTTATGTTCAATATTATTCGTTTTATTTATTCTTCTATTTGTATAATTTCGTGGTTTAAATTTAAAAGTATTTTTTATGCTGTAACATTTTTCTTTTTCCTTTGTTTCAGGTAAGTGTCAACCTACGTACGTCTTATTTTGCTCAAGTGAAAATGACAAAATTAAATGGTAAGATTTCGATTTAAGTAATTTTACGAGAAACGTTCAAATAAAACTACATATTCGTCGCTGTTGACTTCATGAAATACACATATAAAAGAATTGGACAATATGGCCAAATTATGTATTATTATTGGACATTTCTCTCACTGTACAGTAAATTTATATATATATAAATTTATACTATAAATAAATCACTCACATAAAACATGATCACACGCTTTTAATTAATGATAACATTTCTTTATTCCAGCCAGCAAGACGGTTGGTTAAATATCATTAGTCAATTTATTAGTCATACATATTTAAATTAATTTAGGTGTAATCATTATCTAATTTAGTGTATTTTATGCTTTCGCAGTCTTCGAATCGCCTCGAGCAAACTTAATGATCTATAATATGTTTTTAGGCATGCATTATTTAATCGTTAAAAATACACGAGAATTTAAACGTTGCCTAACAAACATTTGGAAAAATTAATGTTGCATTTCTCTCCTTTTAGAAAAAGAGTACAAGCGCTTTTTCAGTCATAGTTGGTTCCAATGATTTAACCCGCATGAATAGGTATGTAGTTGATATATAAGCGCATACAATGTCATCTGTCCGAATTGTCAGTGCGGTACTTTGTATGCAATTCATTATGTATATGGCGTTGCACTCGTGCTCGCGCATGATTCCGTCTGGCTTTAACCATAGATTAATGAGCGAATTGTGTGAACTTGCGACAGATATGGCAACGGGAAATAGAAATTTCAGAGAGTCGCATGTAATAAGTGAAATGGGAGTAGACGGCATACAACGCGTGCATGCCAATTTTTTTATTTAACCCCCCCCCCCCTTATTATTATTTTACCGCCCCCTTATTATTATTTCACCCCCCCCCCCCTTATTATTATTTTACCGCCCCCGCCCCCTGATTATTATATTGCCCTCGCCTTTCAAAGCTCAGACAGAAAAATTTTTTTTTTGTGGAAATGAAGTTTTTGATCAAAATTGAAGAAATCGAATATCATAATTCCCTTAAACAACGTCCAAATCTACTTCAATCCCGTTACGAAGTATCAGGAGATTATGTTACACGGGGAGGAATCCATTACACATGCCATACTTTATTTGACAAGCGGGTGTGAGTTTCTCTCTTTCTCTCTGTCGTGATTCGAATTACTGCTTTCTCATCCCCGATGACCTCCTCTCACAATATGTACTCCTAATGTCTCAAAATTTACTGATCCAGCCTAGAACCTAGGCTGCCGTATAATAAAAATAATTAAATATGGTCAATATGGTTTTTTATTTGAAATTTGACCTTGGAATACGGAAGTGATAGAGATATGACGTCATCCCTTATCGCCTCTGATATTTCAGGTTACCGATTATTTCGACCGTGTACACAGTGGTGATTATTAAATCGATATAGAAAATGTCCTACACGAACGACGTCACGATGACGTCATTCCCTATCGCTTTTCATTTAAAATTCAATAGAGAGATGACGTCATCTCAAGTGATAGAGAGATGGCGTCATCTCATATACGACATTTTCTCTATCGTTTTAAAGATTAAGCCCCAGGTACACCCCAAAGAGAAAGAGCATCTATCGCTTCGCTCCTCACTCCCGGTTCTGGCCCAAGTACACGTTCATGTTGGACGTGGCTAAGATATACAAAATAAAATATGATGACAGAGGTACGTCAGTAGTAGAAGTAGTAAAGTTACAGATAGCTAACACGAGGGATATCCAATTTTGATTGACTATGAACGACGGTCAGACATTGACGAACAACGAAGTCTCACAAGGGTTCCCTCACTTGTTTTTGTACGGAACCAAACAAATATGTTAAATCATCAACACAATATTAAGCAAAAAATAAAACCATACAAACGGCCTGAGTGCAGTCTCCTGTAAATTACATGTTTGTCGATTTGCTATATTTCTCCCACCTGTATCGCCAAAGTTGCCAAAAAAATATATAATATGTCTAGTACGTTAAAACAATGAAGAAACTGGAAAATAAATTTTAATATTTCGCTAACCGCGTTTTACGCTTTTGTGTCGCCTCCGTCGTGTCTGTAATCACGCAAAGCACTAACGTCGTCAAATTCGGCGCTTCCGCGAGCTTCCGCAAGCTTCCGCAATGTGCGAAGAGACACGCAATAAATGTTGTTCCTTTATCATGGTCTACCCGGCTTGGTCGATCTACAGTACCCATTGTGAAAGGCGGCGGATTGGTGACTTTCAAAACGACGTCACATTTCGTTTATACTGAATCTACCTCTTTCATAATCTGTGCTTTTAACCGAACGCCGCTCCGTGTCATTGCGTTCTGTGTTGCCGACAAACATACGCATGCGAAGTCCCGACGGACTGCGGAGCCAGCATTGTCTATATTACTTTATATTATTATTCAGACAGGACATGCAGTCATCGATTATAGGGTGGTCAAGTTTAGGGGTGCGATTACTGTTTGCATGTTTATACCGTACGATCGTTATTACAAACCGCACCAAAAATAGAGATGTTCCTGGGACCTAACCTGAAGATCAATTCATGAGACCAATCCCACAATTTTAGAAGGTCGAAATTATTTTCACTTATTTTTATATTGCTAGTAGTAATAATAGGAAATACGGTGTGAGTGTGTGAGTTTATGTGAGTGTGTGATTATATATGTTTGACAGACACTGCCATCAGCTCCATCTGCATGTCCCCGGCGCAGAAGAGTTTCCAAAACGTACTAAAGCGTTGAGCAATTTAATGCCCTGTGTAATCAAAGATATAAGTAAGAACTGATCTCCTAATTTCTTATTAAATTAAAAATATTTATTTTAGTGTGTAGTACACATTCTTTACCGTTTTAGGTAGATGAATAATTTTTAGTTGACAAAACATAAATATATATGTAACGTATATTCTTGTTTGAGTTAATAGATGAGATTCAATAGACCTTAAAACAGTTCACTTTATTTAGTCAGAAGTATAGTACACCAATATACATTTATTTTCCTATTAAATTTTAAATATTTATTTTAGTGTACCTGTACGAACACATTCTTTATTATTTATTCTTTATTGAGAAATCACACAGTATTACAGTAACAATATTTTTTTTTAAATATACAGTTTTCAACAAATAAAACCGGTTCCGGATTTCTATAAAATTACATAAATTACGTTTAAAAAAACTACCTTATAAAACTAATGTACCTTCAATTTTAGTACTACACAAGAGTCTAGTATTAAGGGTGTGTGTATATGTTTGTGGGAGTGTGTTGAGGGTGTCGGTGTGGAGTGTGAGCGTGTATGATATTAGTAATAGCGTATATAAAATATAATAATTAAAATAATAATCAATAAAATTAGCTAATACGAATAGTCAGTTTATTGTATCGGTTAGGGTATGATTCTTTACCGTTATTTTTATTTATTTATTTTATTTATTTATGAAAGAAAAGCACATTTTTCACGGCAGTACATTGTACGTTTAACATTAGAAGCTTAAATATAAATAATAGCAAAATAGAAAGCACGGCAGATCACAATTTTTTGAAATCAACGCCGCCTAACTAGGCCTAGGCCCGTACTAAGGCAAGCGTACCAAGTAGATAGTGGCTTGTGAATACTTAATTTAAAAATATGCTAGGTATCAAAAACTATTAAAGATTAACTAATAATAATAAACATTGTAATTTAGGTGTAGTGTGATGTAACTGTAGTGTGCTGGAAAAATAACATTCAATAAATGGTGACATAATCAAATTGAATAATAATATATAATGTCGTAAAAAATACAAAAAAATATAAATAATAATAATAATGAATCGAAATAAATGGAAAAATGTTATAGGTAGATACATAATTTAAATTTGACAAAACATTCTTTGACAAACTTATATTCTTCCTTAATATGTCAGATTTAGATAGTACACCAATATAAATTTATTTGTTTATTTGATCATTTCGGAAAACGCACAGCGCAAACATAATCCAGGCGTGTTATACATACTTTCATGATGAGCAAAGGCAAAGCATTGGAAGTTATTAGGAAGAAGGAGTTGCACGATGGTATGTATATGGATATACAAATATAGGTATGACACAGATACGTCGTATAGGGAATATATAGATATAGGCATTTATAGCATGTACAGTTAGTTGTGTTGCATAATAAGGATGTAGTTTAGTTTTAGTACTTTTAGTACAACTCATTTAGTAAGATTGAAGAATATCTTAATTGTGTATTTTACATGTGTAGGTATATTATTTTATGTGTGCACGTTTTTTTTTAAATCTAGGTACTAGCATTGATTATTACACCATATAATCAACGGTACTAGCAAGCTCATTAGGTTGAATCGATTTGAATAGTTCCTTGACGAACGTTGGTTGATTAAGGTTTAAAATGTCTATATTTATAAATAATCATCTTTAATCAGACTAATATTCAACGTGTACAGATAGTCAAAGTGAATACAATAGAATGTCAACAAAATAGTCCACTATACAATTACACGCTTATGTGGTTGAATAGTCGCTACAGAAACTAGAATATTATATTTTATCAAAATTCGCAGTACAATAGAGCAAGTTCTTGATAACTATCCTTTGGAATATTTTTTTAATTGATCTTCTGCAAGCCCCTTAATTGACAACTTGAGTTGTCGACTACAACGGGGGAGCCCATCACCACAGGGAGTTTTAACGATTAGTCGTTCTATCTCCCTGGAGTGAGCGTAGAAGACTTTGGACAAAAACAATCCGCCGTATAGTTACGCCACAACCCGTAAGAGAGCAACGCCTTACCGCGAGATAGCCAGTAATGATTACCTGGCGGGCCCGACCCTCGCGCCCTTACTTCCAATTGTGACCAGATTTCTCCGGTCTCTCGATTGGTTCCGAGTTCGAGGTCGCTTGTGCGGTCCTCTCCCTTACGAAGCGGTGAAACGGTGTATACCGAATCTATCGCGGACCAAGGCGTCCTTTGCCCGGCTCTGAACCGGGATCGGATGGCCAATGGTCATTTCAAGAGCAGTCGCCGTAAGGTACGCAACCACCCCCGCTCTATAGGAAACAATACAGTTTCCAGACTCCCCCGACTGTTAGTCGGAGTGCACAATCGATTGGCTTGCGCCGCACGGTGCGCAGACCGTCCAGGAGCGCCAGAGGTTTGATTCCCAGGGGAGACTGGATGACCCAGTGTCCTACCCAGGCTCGCACCCCATGCGTGGAGGCCATCGGATGGGTGTTGACCCGTGAGTGTGACCCACCCTGAACACATGGGTCATCGTGGCCACCTCATCATGGGCCCATTAGATCCCCCCTTAATTGACAGTGGGATTCTGTTGCAGAATATTCTTCGATGTAGACTTGGAAATGTTTTTGTAAAATAAGCTTAAGAGTCTGCCATTCACAGACGGCCTTCACTAAAGTGAACTGAAGGTTCAGCAAAGAAACATTGAGCCTCATTAATGGCCTTTTGAAATACGTCGTGAACCTTAAAGCAACAAAACTAGAGGCCATGTGCAAGATATTTAAAGCTGTGAATGGTAGGGATCTCGCATTTGAAATATTGTAAAGAAGACCGATGTTATAAAAATCAAGAGTATACATCTCATTCTATAAAACACAATTACTTATATTCTACTACTATTACATTCTATTACTTATAATAAATTCATTGTTTGCGCTATGCCTGCACTTAAGCTATGCGAGCTGCACTTTTAGAGCGTGTGCTTTCCAATATGGTACATGTAGAGCAATGACTCTTATAAAGGTGGCCCCTAACAGATAGTGTGCTCACCCCGTTTTTAAACCCTTGACTAAATCCTTTAGTTTTTTTTATCACACAGTACTTTTTTCATCTTTAAGAATATGTCTATGCCTATTTTGATTTCGTTGCTTATTATTGCCAAGGTATTGGGAGAATTTTCTTATACTTCCTGGTCAATTCTTATACGTTCTGATGTTCAGACCCATATTCGTTCTACCCTCTTTGAATTTCGAGAGCTTGTACAAAGTAACCTAATATTAAATTGACCGATATTACCGTATAATAAAGTCTGGAATGCTGTATGTTTTTAAACAATTTTGACTAGACATCGTTTTGAACATATATGCGGTATCTATGTCACGCTCGCATATTTCTCTATAGCTTCAGCGTTTTCAGTGTCGGGAGTCCGGTGTCATCGACCTGAGAAGTCGGTCGAACCGTACTTGGAGTCGTCGACTGAGGGAGGGCTTTCGGGAGGTGGGGAGTGGGGTGGGTCGCCCCCCTCTTAATATATTTCCCCTCTCTTTTCCCCTCGCGCCAAAACATGACGAGGGTCTCCCCGCATGCCGCAAACGATGTTACCACTTTTGGTATGGAGGCCGTGTCTATTGGGAGCAGCGAGCGTTTGGCGATCGATAAATCGCAGCGTCACGCCTTTTTATTTTCCACCGTCTGCTGTCAGTATCGAATGAGTGTGGATCGGAATCACAGAAGTCTTTATATCCTCTTGTATTATTTTACCTACACCCTCGTGTCTCGTCCGTGGGTATTGTAGATAGATGTAGACCTACGTATTTAATCGATATACACATCCTAAATGCTATGATTTTGGTTTTATTTTTATGTAAGCGCATTGCACGCACAAATATTTATCGAATAACATATGTATATTAATTTAATTATGCAAATAATATATTTTTACTTGCAATTTTCGGTTTTTCATTCCTTCTATGGCTTTAATTGTGTATATCAATTGATTCAACATTTGAAGTATGATATAATTTGGTCTTCTAGGTTCATAATTATTAATTAATTTTGGAAAGTCTATTTAGTTACTGTCCATTCATCTTGAGTTTGTTTGGATTGTCGAAATGATTGTTTATTATGATTTTATATACATATATTAATTTGTTTCACGGGTATTAATTACATTGGTATGTTAAAGTAAAACGGACTCAATATTTATAATTTTTACTTCGATTCATAGGTACTTGCTGGGTTGTCATTAATTTTAAAATGAGACGTTGTAGATGGTTAGTTTTACAAGTAGAATACAAGTGAAATGTTAAGTTACGGTTCTTCTAACGACGCGCGATGATTGGATACTACATCATGCTATTGTTAAATAATCATTGTGTACTATAGGTACTCCATAAAAACAACTTTTCTATCAGCATTTCGCTTGCTCAAATATTTTACTAACAGTTGTAGGAGTTCATGCTTTTCAATCCCTCATTGCGGATAATATATATCACAATACTAAAATATTCCATTTTTCTCTCCAAATGGAATCCAGCAGATTTCCTACACAGAGCAGCACCTAGTCGTTGGAAATTTTATCACCAGATTTGCAGTGCTGATTGAGGATGTTAGTTTTCCTATCAATTGGATGTAAGGTCCAGATTACATGGCGTACAAAAGCAAAGCTTTAAATGTAATGCACTGAAGCCGCGTTCCCAGGACAAACAAAAACACTTCCCGTGAGAGTAATATTAAGATTCTTGCAAATGTCCCTACTTTAAATTATATCTGCATAGGTGGCAAAAGACCCAAGGTACTATGTAGTACCGCATTATGTTCTACGTAGCGAGAATCCATGGGCGAAATTTCAATAGGAAGAAGACGAAAAGAAAAAGTAGAGAAGAAGGTCTTTTTCTTCGTCTTCTTCCTCAAGAAGGCTTTCCCGTGAGGGTCATAATAATCGCTAATAGGGATATAAAATGATAAAACTTTCGTTAGTCTGAAAGCCGAAGAACAGGCAAAAAATTGAAACCTTTTAAACCCTACTTCTTGGTGTTTACAAAATTCGGGAAAAAATCCTTTTTTTTTTGCTGAAAAACATTGATGATTTTTAATGCAAAACTAATGAATTTAGAAATGTTTCAACCCGTTTGAAGGATCCATCAACTTTTTGATGAACACTGGGGCTCTATTCTTGAAAATTTGGCATGCTTAATTTGTCTATGGCCCGTGTCCATCAAATGAAGCATAGGCAAATTTGTCATCTTTTTTTTTTTAATCACCCCCACCCCCAGGATATGTTGTCTTTATAGACATTGGGGATCATTTAAAACGATACATACTTAACGGGAAAGTCTTGGGGTGGCACAGTAGATGTTTGTGTATTTTTTCAGCCTTGTCTATAAACACAATCGGCCGTTTTGCAAAACAGACGAAACACGACGACCGCGTCCTAATTCCACATTCTACATTCCTGGCACGATCGCGCCCGCATCACGTGGGTCGATCAGCTGTTGCGATTACATATTCAAAGCGCGCTACGTACGCGCGGAATGAAATTTCACGGCAGCTATAATCGTACGAGAGTAACTGGAAAATGGCGAACTTATCGCAGATGAAACTATCTGTTGGAACCCAAAGTGTATTTGTAGACTTTTGTAATAATGACGTCAAAATGTCAAGATAGGCAACATAATTGATTCTAACTTCATTTAGAAGGAAAACAACAAATTGAAACACGTTTGTAAAAGTTAGGTGAGTGTTTAACATACCGCTGACCAAAAAAACAGCGTGCATGGTATCAGTGGTAGCCATGCATAAGTGGGTACCATGTGTAAGCGAGCTTTTTGTCCACATCGTGGTATCACTATATGGGGAAGTAGTTCCGACTACCAACTTTGATTCTTTATTCATTTACGCATAGTAGGGATATTTAACAGAGGACAAGCTGTAGGTACGTTATTTTTTAAAGTTTCTTCGTTTTGCTATCACTCTTAAGTATACGTTTGATACACTGAAATGATCGGGAATCGGTAAAACAACAAACGGAAAATAACTTAAAAATATATTATTTCTCTTTCGTTGTACTCTTACCTACTTAAAATCAATAGGTATATTTTGGAATTGGTCAAACATACTGTTGAAGCAGTAATTGTAATCCAAATTTGAAGTTGTTAAAATGGTCGTTATGAACGCTTGGACAGCTTCTTCAGGGTCAACCACTGACCACTTAACTTATCTTTGATTGCCATAATCACTGATTATCACTCAGATTAGAATAGTACGGAGGATGGTTAATCAAGTAGATGTTTTCCTGCTTTAAAAATTCCTTAGTATTCCACGCGGTGTAAGAACCCTTATTAGTGCTATCGTGGTGGAGGTTATGCGACTTTTCGATTCATCCCTATATAAAGCCCGGTTATCATTTTTGGCAAACGACCAGTTGTGCAACAACTGTGGTAACCGTTCTCCTTTTGTGTAAGGTAATTGCGAATACATTCTAGCGGTACTTATTGCAAAGGCTTTTGATGCTGTCTCGCACCCCACACTAGTAACCAAACTACAAAACATTTGGCTCAGAACGCCGTATTACATTATTATGTAATACTTGCGTGTAGCGGCGTAGCGTCCCGTGCCCGATCTCTTGGAAAACTTATAAATTGTATAGTACTGAGAGAGGAGCATCCACATCAGAGAAACATATTGTATATTGTTGTTTGTTAGCGCTTCACCAAAGTAAATTAAAAACGACAACAACAAGCATTTATTTCTGATATAACCCTTTTCGAAATGGTCGATAAAATATTAAGCAGAAATTGTCTCGTGCAATAAGACGAAGAACATTTTAAACGAATTTAAACCCTTATACAATGTGTATAAGATTTTCATTAACATTCAGCAAAATTTCATTATATTTTTTCCGATTTTATCTTTATTTGCAGTATTTTACTAAAATACTAATGACATCTGACGGATTTTTAGGAGGTCTATAATTCACTGACTTAAAAATAGACAAAAATATATTATAATATATTTTGGCTTGTTTTTATGGACTGTTCTCCGCGTATTACTTACTCAATAAAAGATTATTAAATAAAATTTTAATTAGATGAAACCAACTACTCAAATGGATGAGTAGTTGGTTTCATCTAACTACTCAAACCCTTGGATGAGACCAACTACTCAAATAACATTTATGGTTGAAACATTTGTAATAATACTTTATATTTTGGTTACGCAATGTGTTTGTTGTTTTGTCGCTTCCGCACGATACAACCAACAAAAATATCTATATATTTTACGAAGCACTTGGTTGAATCTGTCGACTACATCAGGTTTTAAGATCCACGTCCATCAATTATCAAGAGTGAGTTTTCTACATAGTGCACATATCGAGATAGGTCAACATTACGTTGTCAGCATCGTGTTTATTGATCGTACCTTTCAAAGTATCGTACATCTCTCTCCACTGCACCGTCTACGACGGCCGACTCCGCGTCGGGCATCTTCGCACACGCTCGGCCGCCTTCGTCTCTGCGCCGCCAGTCGATACTGGGGATGCCGCGGGACAGAGACACCGCTATAGATACTACGAGAGCGCGAGCGAGAGAGAGTGCTTCCTAGTTTAATGCCCTCGCGCCAGGACGGGCTCTGTTCGTGACATTGGATATCGTCGGTACGTTAGAGATACGTTTTTGTACCATTTCTCTTTTGCTTTCTCCCGTCGGCAGTAATTTATCGCTTTGTATTGTGATGTGATAAATGGTTTCAGGTCGCGTTGGTCCTGACTGCCTGATGCAGGACAGAATAGTCGGGACGCATGTCATGTTTAGGTATCGGTACTTCATTAGGTAGTGAAGACGTGCCTACCATTAAAGGGACACGCCATTAGGGGACAAAGTCTTATAAAATTAGAGATAAAAATAAAAATAAAATTTGGCAACGTCAAAATAACATTAAAATTTGCTACCTACTGCAAGTATACCAATTAGTACCATTAGTGCCAATCTTTACTCTGAGTTTATCTGTAAGGAAGCTTTACATAAATCCGTAAGTGGGGCCAAGGCAAATGTCATAAACATCAACAATATAAGATATATAATTGATAATGTAGTTATTGCCGGCAGCGTGGCAGATCTGCAGTTTCCATTGACAAGGTTACATGAGAATGTGTTAGATATGGGTTGAAACTGAACACGATAGACGAATTACCGCAACGTGCAGTGATGTATCGTTTTTCATCTCAACAATAATGAATCGAACAGGAATTTAATTCCGTCAATGTGCATTAACCTGGATGATGCCTTTCTCAGACACCTAGGTGTAAAGATAGACAGCAGCCTAACTATCGAAGGTCACTTAAAGGCAATAAGTCTATCATAACAAAATCTATATAATAAAAACTAACAACAAAAATATAGCATAATAGATAAAATAAATCTATCATGATATAATAGCCAAAATTTTAACCAAACAAGAACAGACTCCATCTTTTTTTAATAAGTGCAGCAGCCATGTCATGTTGAAACTTAGTCTGCTAGTGAAACTATTGTGAAGGAATACTTACACTTAGACACACAGACAGTCAGACAGACAGATCAAAATAAAACAAATACAGACATGAAATAGACAATTAAAATGCAACAATTAAATAAAATAACATAAATCCCTAAGTTAAAACTTACTCAATTTGTACAAACATTTATATAACAAATATTGTTTCGTTCGTTTTCTAAACTCAACATAATTATTAATATCCTTCAAGTTTTGTGGCAGCTTGTTACAAAAAAATACGTGTGGCACTCGGGGACTGCCGCGGTAAAGCTATTGCATAGCATTTTTAACAACTTATGCAATTATAATTATTTATTTATTTTATTTTTTCTGATACCAGATAACTGCGCTTTATCGGAAAACGTTGAAATTATTCCAAATCATCTGCGGAAGCAAATGATTCGGAATAATTTAAACGTCTTCCGATAGAGCGCCGCGCACGAATTTTTTATTCGATAAAGCAAAAAAAACGGATTATTAAAAAAAATCGTAGATAAAAAGATAGATAATTAAATTATCTTTAAAATGGTGCAGGTTTCATAATAATATGCCAGATAGTATTTGCGTAGTAGTCGTTTTTGTGTTCGGTTAGATCTAATTTCACAAATTAATTACACTACGTAATATAAATAAAATCTAAAATATTCAAAGCTAAGAATATTAGGAAAATGTTCTTGTTTAACATATATTTTTTTCGAATCGTAAGCAGTACTCGTTTAGACGTAATTATCAGTTTAAAATCATTCATTTTCGTTAAGAAATGTCTTCATTCGGTCGCCGCGCTGGCCTAGGCCCGCGATAAAAGCTATGCAATAGCTTAAAAATACGCTTCTATACATCGTTGTGCGTTAGAACTCTGACGTGGAAGTCTGCGATGAATGGATATAAAGTGACTTATCCCTTGTATCGTGCCTGTGTATAATATGCGATTGCGTTAAACATGTTTGCTTTTTCTCATAGAATTCACATACACCTTCATGAACAAAAATGCCACATATCGTGGAAATAAGTAGTTCTAGAAATAAAGATTTGCACGATTCTCGTTGATACACATAATGGGTCTCACTGTCCGTTTTTGCAAAATAAATGTATCGTTTACATTGACGGCATTGGCCCATAGAAGTATTCCATAGCGCAGGCACAGTATACCAACCAACCAGTAGCTTTACTCTCGAGCTACAGGGCAATGCGGGAGGAGGGTGCGAAGAATGCAGGCAGAGAGGTACGTCCCGACGAATGCGAACGTTTAGCATTACGGCCAGGTAAAGGCTGGCGACATTTCGAACGTTCGGATATCTGCGTAGGCCGAGTAACGGAACATCTAGCGACCATATCCGAGCCCTTACGACTCGTGACGTATTCGCTTTGATTTCAAATTTGTTCTAAGGTCTGGGGTATATTGTGGCGCAGGTGAGACTCCACGAGCGAGTAATATGCGTTTATCACTTCTTTTTCATGAACGATCTTCCTTGGTTTGCAAATTGCTTAACAAGCTGACGATATATTCGATTTCAGATGAGCATTATCTTCGATTTCAGATGAGCAGATGAGTTGTCAGTGATTTTTTGTGTTTTTTATTAGAGAAGTTTATAGTTGCTGTTTTATTTATGACATTTTAAGGACATTTTATTTAAACAGACACACACACAGGCCGATTTCAATCTGAAAATTGTCTATTTTTGACGCGTCTTGATAGGATAACGTTAGCAGGCTATGCCTGCAGAAAATATATATATAGACATGCTCAATCCCATCTATTTCTGCTTCATGTTTATCACAGAAGTGTTTAGCGTCCCCTCCTAATGCATCATCGGCGGCCATCTTGTCTAGTCTCCTACGGAGTTGTCAATTGATAGCTAATAACAGGCAGCCGCGAACGCACCCACATCCCTTAATTGCCAATAATGAACATATGCGGTCTCCTGCTGTCAGCGCCACACCATAAATATTTCGCCCCAGTATTAATAGAAATTAGATATATAATATGCCTTAGTAGGGAGCCCCCCGTCACACATAGATTGGTAAAGAATGACTGAGCACTAGAGCATAACATAAACATAACCAGAGGTTAGTAGGTACGTAAATTTTGTTTTTAAGAAGTAGCTGCGAATAAATGCGATTTTAACTTATTTTTTTATTCTATTCACGAAGTCACCCTGTGTCTTGCCATATTATTTAAAACAGTCGTTTGGGCCACCCTAAGACTTTCGCGGCAAGTGGACTTTCGCGGCAAGTGGACTTTCGCGGCACACACGAACTTGCGTTGTCAACTATAACGGGCAACAACGTACAAACCTACCGACAGAGGCCAACGCCTTACGGCGAGACACCGGGTAGGGTAATCAGCAGGCAGCCTCGCCCCCTGTCTTATCAGTTTTGGAAGGATATCTCCGTCTTGAATTAACTATCAGTAGACTTCCAGCCTCCCGACTGGTCACGGGTCCGAAGTCGCTTGCGGGACACCTCTACCAGCGTTGATTCATTTGAATCTATCGCGCACCAAAAAGGCATCTTTGCCCGAATTCAGGATCAGGTAGCCTAATGGCCATTTCAAGAAAGATTGACGACTATGAAGTTGATCGATATAATGCCATATATAATAAATACTTAAACACTCTTCTCAAATGACATCGTTCCGCACGCACGTTGCTATTCCCGACACACATCGCTCCACTGCTCTTTGGGCAACTGACACACACGCGAGCCGCAAATCTACATTCCCGTTTCCACCGCGTAGCCCCATTATGTCTACGCCGCGCGGTAGACACAACAACAAAAAACCGGCTACCGTCTCGTGCGTGCGTTTCATTCAGTCATTTTGTATCACGACCGTTTTGCGGTTTTGCGGTCGGTTCACATTTCGAATTATCGTTTCGTTTTTTTCGTTACACTTTTGACGCCTGCGCCGCCGCCGCATTCTCCGCTATCGTAACCGCAAGCAAGGATACATAAGTTTAGTACTTATATATATACCATTTATAAGTCTTTAAAATAGGTATAATAAATACTCTACTAGAACTAAAGAGCGCAAATCAAGTTGACTAGGATGTTTTTGAAGAGTTACTTTCAATCTTTACTCTGAATTTATCTTTAGGGATGCACCGAATGGACCTAAAAGTAGGGTCAAGGTAAATGGTGTAAATATCAACAATATTCGTATATTGTTGGTGCATAATATTCATAATATTCTTCTTAATAATGAATGCTTATTATTCGTAATAATATACTAGTCTAAGAGGCAGTTTGTAAAAGTGCAAGTTTTGTAAAAGCTGATACTTTCAGATCCCCTTAGCACTTAACGGTAATGAGACGCTATATACTCTATTAATATCCGGCATTTCGTTCAAATGTGGTATTGTCATTACACATCGATCCATAAAGATATTATAGCCACTATATTATTATGGTGTCTAATATGTTGGTTGTAGTGTAGTAGAGCGTCTAGTGGTAGCACCTTTCAGGTTACTTCAGCCGGCTCTCGTTACGGAGAGTGGAGAACCACACTGGTCCACAGGCGTTCTACAAATCTCTCACCAGTGGCTCCAAGTAGCTGTTGTACACGCAGCAGCCACACCGCGGTAAACCACGTCGGCTCGTGGGCTAAACCTGGTCGAGGGGGGCCTGCACGCTTCGGTGGACAGGTCTGATTGCGGATACCTCCTGCATAGTCTGCGAAGACTGGCCCGGCGAAGAAGGCAACTCGACAGCTTATAAGCGACGGATGTTGGCGGAAGCGGCGGGACAGCACGGCATCGTGGAAGGCCTAGGGCGTCCGGTTGAGGGCTAAAAACCGGCGGCCAGAAACTGCATCCCTCTTTCCTCCAATCGTGGAGGAAAGAGGGATGCAATCTCTCGTCCCTGCAATCCGTGCGCCAATGGATCTCCGCTCCATTGGCGCACGGATTGCAGGGACGAGAGAGTGAGTCTGCACCAGCGCAACCGTTTACTCACTGTAAACTATTCACGCGCATATGACCTCTAGTTTTTGAACATCGGACCGGACTTGTACCCAAGACCTGCGGCGATAGTGCACTGGTGGTGGGGTCGTGTCTTGATGGAATTTAAAAAGGCACCTAACCGCCAGTGGTAAAGAGTTTGAGGAAGCCCGGTTTGTAAACCTCGACTCAAACCGCCAACAGCTCAAAACTCGTCCGAAGCCCACTTCTTCAAAAACAAACTGTGATTCACGAGTCACTTCCGCGCGCATCTTCGAAGAAGTCCTGTCAACCAAGAGGTCGCCGTCGTCGGATCACGATGAGGAGGACATCACAATATGTTGGTTGAAAAATGTAAAGCCTTGGAGATAATATGCCGCCTACTTATTGATAATGACGATAGAAAAGAATTTATAATGCCATAAGTTCCTTGGTGTTGTCACAAATATAAGTAGGTAGCTTTATACAATTAGCATACAAAGAGAAGGAAAACGCATTACAAATAGAACGAACAATTACCATATAGTCGAAGAAGTTTAGGAAAGTCAAGTCAATTGGAGATAAAGATTCATAGGGGAGCCAGCGACAAAAAAGTGCAAGAGTTTTGGAAAAGCTGAAACTTTCAGATCAGCCATTATTTTGGCCATAGTATGCTGGGGTAGTCAGTAGGCCAAACTCCGGGACACCTGGCGCTGGCGTAGTAGGATAGGTGTAATTTTAATTAGTACCCCCAAAGTGTTTTTGATAAACTGAAAATGCATTAGTAGACAGTGAATTCAATACAGAACTCGAAACAAATGGCCAGACTGCTTAACAATGGAATGCGTGGCGTCAGCTACGTCAGCTGTAACATGTTACAAAAACTAAGTTATAAAATGCCTCATTATAGTTCTAAAATGAAGTACATTATAGTTATCGACAATAAAATACGTACCGGTGTATTTGCAAAATTCCAATTCCATTTAAAATCGGCAACATTAAATATCTTCCACATATTATATACATTCCCCTTCTGTCCCATTCTTTTCTTAGGTTTTAATTTATTTTTCTCTGGCACATTCGGCGAACGCAAAGAGATATTATTTTGTGTTATTATTATTACCTTTTCAATTGCTAAACTTATTATATAGGTTAACTTAGTAACTACGCGCAAACAATGTTTGCGAATCAGTATAGGTTAGCTCTATAATAAATAATTTGTAGCTCTTTTAGACAATTTGTTGCAATACTAGAGCCCTGTCTTATCCCAGTTGGGGAACAGATGCAAATGAGCATAAGGTTAAGGTTTTGTCATTCGAATTCATTATTTTTGTAAGCAAAATCAATGTTTTATAGTAATTATTTCTTAAATAAATAAATCTTAAATTCTCCGACTTCTCGCTGTTCTCTTTTTTCGGCAAAGTTTTCTCTTCTTTACGGCAAAGCATTCCAAAGAGGGGATAAAAAGAGGTGGAAAAGCATTCCAATCAATGCTCTGACTTGAAGTAGAGAGTAGCTGGATCTTTAGATCTCAAAGGGCTCCCATGAGCGGTTAGTGTAGTAAATCTGCCGGTGATATAATCGGGAGCGACGTCCTCCAACATCCTGAAAAGCAGACAGATAACTCTCGTGTCTCTTTTCTCCCGGGTCAACAGCCAGTGAAGCGTTTCTCTGAACTCCGTGATGTCATGTATATAACGATATGATTATTTTCCTCCGTAACGTCACTAACTTTTTATAAGCAATACAAATTAATACAAAATACAGATTATCGAAAGAAATTTCGAAATCGGATTGTGCGTTCTTGAGTTACAGAATTTAAATCTGATTGATTTCAGAGACGTTAACTTTTGAACAAGTTGACCGATTTCAAAAATTCTTTCGCTAATTAGCTTTATTCGTCGTATGGATGAGATTATTAGATCTGCTATATACAAAACGATCCTAGCCCAGCGCTAGCGTTTTGTAAAGTATTATACTGCTTTAATTTTATGTGTTTTCTCTGTTTCTCTTTCCTCTGTTTTTAATAAAATATTCTGTAACTATATATTTTTCATTTCACTCTATTTCTAATGCCATATATAAGCCCAAATATATAACTTTCTGAATGAATGAATGAATCATTAAATTACTTAAAATTAAATGTACAGTTTGGCGGTCTTATAGTGTATTACGACTATCTCTTCCAGTCAAACAAAGTGGTTAGAGTTATTGTATAGTGCCAGTAGAGGTAATGCTAGTAATAAAGACAAAATATAATCCTTTTATTTACGTAATTCAACTACATACAGTATCTAAAACACTACAATTTAAAAGCATGACTTCCTCATCGCATGTATCTTATAACTCATTGCTCTGCACGCCTTTCGCCATGCCGATTTTATATCATGTCATTCCGATGAATTTCTTTATCCATGAGGAATAAGAGCAACATTTTACCGCTATAAGAGCTCGGCAATATTCCAATATTGTTGAATTCTTATTGCGGAAAAAATTGCAAAGAGCTGAGATTCTTGAAAAAAAATGCATAAACGATCAATATCCCTACTGTTCTCGACTTGGATGCCGTGGACATCATGCCCTCTCTATATTGTATGATATCATTGCTGATTGATTCCCATGGAACTGTTAATGGTGTATGGAACAGAAAGAGACAGTTAAAACGTACTTTTTAATATGCAAACGCTGGGCTGAGGTCCATTTATATAGACAAAATTATTATTGGTCGATTTCCCATGACCATGGAATTTATTTTAGATATCTATATACATTTTCAAACTACGACATTGGTTCACTTAGTACGTTTCACAGTTCGTTGTAGGTTAACTTTCTTTGATTCTTTACTTTACTGTGAAATTTCACAATGTACCGATTTATTATCATACGACAATTTCTTACAACCAACCCTACTAGAAAGATTTTATATGTACGTGTAATATGTTTGTAAGTGAGTGGCTTTATAAATAGGATAGAAAACGAATTTACCGCGTGAAATTTGTAGGACCCGACGTTTCGGTGACGTTGCAGCCGCCGTTGTCTAGGGTAGACTGAAGAGCTGTCAGTCCGTTGTTTTGCGGGTAGGCCGCAAACCGCTGCCGCCACTGCGTAGGTTATAACGCGGTAAATTCAAATTTCACGCGGTAAATTCGTTTTCTATCCTATTTATAATGTCAAACAACCGCGATAGTCTTCGATTTTATATTAGTGAGTGGCTTGTTATTGCATTCAATCGACAGAACTGAAAATGCGATTCCGTTAATTTTATCCCAACGGAAACTCATGACATAGTCGGTAATCTAACCCGGGACCAAACAATGTAAGATCAGGCGACCTAGCCACTGTGCCACCGGGCCGCCGTGTGACTGGCGGTTAGCGAAGTTGTCGACTTTTACTCGAGAAAATATGCTTTCTATCAGTATCGTGTAAAATTATTAATTTTATCGTTTCAGTTATAACGACTGCCGTTATTCGTCAGGTTCTTCGTCTGTTTTATGGTTGATGGCAAGATTTATTTGCTTGATAGCATAGATTTTTGCTTGCTTCACTTTTATTTTCAGTTTGGTCGGAAGTGTTTTCGACCACTTTCACAGCGGCCACTCGAACGGACAGTCCTTTTATTAGTTTTTAATGTAAAATTCTCTATTGTTTTTCATACGTAGTTACAACACAATGTAACATTGTAAGAAATGGGTTGAACGGAGCGTTTAACCTCATAAAGTATGCAAACCATAAACGTCGATTACAGGCACTTCTGTATCATCAAATGTCGCCTCGGAAGTGACGTGGACGTCCTCGTTGCCACATGTTGTTTTATTCCACATTCGACCTCCATCCGGACATTATAATTTAAAGGTTTCAACTCCCAACTTCACTCAAACACCCCCCACCGCCGCACGCCCACCCCCTTAGCACTTAACAGTAATGACGCTATATACTCTTTTAATGTCCGGCATTTCGTTCAAATGTCGAGGTATTGTCATTTCACATCGATCCATAAAAATATTATAGCCACTACATTATTCTGGTGTGTAATATGTTGGTTGAAAAATGTAAAGCCTTGGAAATAATATGCTGCCTACTTATTTATAATGCCAATAGAAACGAATTTATAATGCCATGGCCATGCCATGGCCATGACATGGTCCTTACCTATGAAGTTGCTTTTCTATAAAGGAAATTTAACTCAAAAACTTTGTAGAAAAAGATACATTTAATAAAAAGAAATATGCATTGACCCTTATTATCTATGCAAATTTGTCATTTTAATGGGAAACAGGAATGTTGCCCAGCGGGCATACAGTCACGCCCTTACTTTCAGTTGCGATTACTCCGCTCTCTCGACAGGCGCGGATCTACGTCTTGTTTGGGGGGGGGGGGGGGGCGGAAAGTGGGGGTGGGTTTCTGTCTATAGATAGTTAAAATAAATTATAGTGTGAATTTAGGGCATCCAATATGCTGAATAGATAGGTAATTAAGTAACTAAGGATTATAAAAAGGGAAAAGAAATAATGAATACACTCGTACGTTTTTATTTTACTTCTAAATGAACAATGAACAAATGATACATAATACATAATAATGATACATAATACAGAATTATATTACAAATTGCAGTTTCCGGTGTTTTTTCTTCGCAAATCTTTCAATTATCTTCCCTTTGTCTACTGGAATATCAAAATGAAAATGCAGGAGTGCCAACCCTGTTAACCTATCCTCTACCATCGTGGATTGTAGCCAGGTTTTTAGTCGCCTCAGAGTTGAAAAACTTATTTCGGCAGTCGCCACACTTACGGGCAAGGAGGCCATGATAAGGATGAGGCGATGTATGCCAGGGTAGATGAATTCGTTGGTCAGATCTAGAACATCTAGAATATTTTTTGTTTCCGAATAAGCGGGAATATTTCTCTTTTCCCTTCTAAAACTTTCTTTCCAGATCTTGCATTCTCCCAGAACTCCTACCGCACGAACTCCTAGGAGACTCTTATGTCAGTGTAAAAGTATCAGTCTAGTCGTTTAGTCGTCAGTGTAGACGTATAATCGTCAGTGTAGGTAGACGATAAAATCTGGTAGGTAATCGTCATTCAGGAATCTTGCCCGCTTTTTGTCGACAATTTTTTTTTTCAATCCCCGTTGGGGGGGCGGTCGCCCCCTCCGCCCCCTCCATAGATCCGCACCTGTCTATCGACTGGTTACGAGCTCGAGGTCGCTTGCGCGGTCCTCTCCCTTACGTAGCGTTGAAACGGTGTCAACCGAATCTATCGCGGACAACGGCATCCTTTGTCCGCCGGCTCTTCCCGGAATCGGGAAGCCGATGGTCGTTTCAAGAGCAGTCGCCGTAAGGTCAGCAACCACCCCCGCTCTATAGGAAACAGTACAGCTTCCAGACTCCCCCGACTGTTAGTCAGAATGCACAATCGATTGGCTTACGACGAACGGTGCGCAGTCCGTCCAGGAGCGCCAGAAGATTGACTCCTATGGGAAACTAGTCCTAAGGCCAGAGTCTTGCCCGGGCTTTCGCTTCATGCGTGGAGACCGCCGGGTGGGTGTTGACCCGTGACTGTGACCGACCGACAAATAGGTTCCGTGTGACCGACCGACAAATAAATTCCTTCCGTCTTATAAACAGGAACTCAAAAAATCTTAGCCAGTGTTTCCCAATTAGTGGTACGAGTACTCCCAGGGGTACGCGAAGTTGCATCAAAGGGTATGCGTGGTAATCTTTTGACTAAGTTGTTTCAGAGTTGTGCAAAGAAAAACGTGCACATTTGTCACATTAAACTGAATTTCATTATCATCATCTGTATTTTGATGGTACTTACTAAATATTAAAAAAAAACTGCTTCAAATTTTTGTTCATCATTTCTGCAATAATGGGTACGCGAGTTTGAGGTTTTTGCTGTAGTGGCACGCAGGGAAAACTAATTGGGAACCACTGCTCTAAGCTAAGAGCGGCCAGCCTATGCCATTATTCAATATTTTTTCACTGAGAAAAATAGGACGATGTAATACACGGATATACGCATGTTTCAACAAGGATTACGTATATAACTCGGACTGTGATCTATACGTATGAATTAACATGATACGTAACGCTATTGGCGTGATAGTAGTTACCGTAACGTAATGTTTAAACATAATGTTATTTCATTACGTCGCGACCTTGGATCTCGATTATTAGTATACGTACGGTTATAGTCGGACACATGAATCATGTTGAAACTACAGTAGGTATACTGTTATTTTCGTATTAACCGTAAGGAAGATGTAGATACATTTAATCGAGTAATGAAATTTCCACAAAATTCCTTGAATTTAACAAAATTACCAATGAAACATAGTTATCTTCTTCTTCTTCTTCTTATATATAAAAATGAATCGCCGTGCGTTAGTCTCGCAAGATCTCGAAAATGACTCGACCGATTTGAATTATTATTTTTTTGTTTTGTTTGCATTGATTCAGGGGTGGTTTGCAAAAAAAATATTTAGGAAAAAATAAAAGAAACAACTGAAAATCGAAAAAATCGAAATTGGTCATTTTGGGAAATGGGCCACTTTCAATAGATGGCGTTCGCGGCGATCCTATTGTTTAACAGCTGCGCCATCCATAACTGTTATTCATTCCGTGCGATTGGGTAAAATTTTAAAAATTCGAAGTCGAAAAGTGAAGAGACAAAAAGTCAAAAAAGTAAAAAAAGTCGAAAAAGTCGAAAAAGTCGGAAAATTCGAAAAAGTCGAAAACGTCGGAAAAGTCGAAAAAGTCGGAAAAGTCGAAAAAGCATTTATATTTCATTATGTAAATTGAATACATTAAATTTATTATAATCACAAACGACTTAACTAAACGAAACTCAAACCGTACATGATTCGGCCATATTATAGATTTCATTGAATTGGATTTGGAAGGTTGATTAGGATCAATAAACGCTTATGAAGAGTTACAATCAAATCAATTGTAGGTGGTACGAAGTTCACCGGGTCATCTAGTTCTGTATAAAACTGTAATAACAAGAATCAACCCAATATGTTTCTCAGTGTCGCTATTTGGCTTGATTCTTATATTTACATTAGGTACACCATCAGTATCACAACAATATCCTTTTATTTTTAGAACTTCCTACCTAAAACAGCGGTAAAGCTTGTAACTCCGGGTTGACTTTCGAAGAAGAGCGGTTTAATTTTACGCGTTTCCCGTAACTTTAGCTTCCGCGCTCAAAGGAAGGCGTAAACTTCGTCGTGTTATGAATTTCCCAACGTCAAGACTTTAAATTATTATTGCTCATACTAATGCTGTACTTCCCGTCGTTTGGAGAAATTAAACTGAGAGGAGGTTTGAGCTTATTCATTGCTTCACGAATTCGTGACAAAATCACTGTTAGAGATGGTTACTATAATCAAATGACCGAAAGGGCAACTCTGGTTGCGTTACAAGAGGCAACTACTAGAGCTGTCAACTACAACGGGCGAATCCGTCACCTCAGAAAGTTTTAACGATATTAGACCGTTCTGTATCCCGTGAGGTGAGCGCGGAAGGCTTGGGACGATAAACAATCCACAGTCTAGTTACGCCACCTGTCCGTCAGAGGCCAACGCTTTAAGGCGAGACACCGAGAAAGGTAAGCAGCGGGCAGCCTCGCCCTCTGAATCGCCCTACCAGTTTGTCGCCCAGCCTCGCCCTACCAGTTTGTAAGGATATCTCCCTCTGGAATTAACCTTCAGGATACCTCCTACCTCCTGACTGGTTACAGGATCGAGGTCGATCGCGCGGTCCTCTCCCTTATGAAGCGGTGATTCGGTTTCTACCGAATCTATCCCGGACCACGGCATCATTTGCTCGGCTTATTCGCTCGGGATCGGGCGCCCGAATGGTCTGTCTAGTTACGCCATTTGCCCGTAAGAAGCCAACGCCTTACCGCGAGATAACCAGGTTAATCACCCAGCGAACCAGATAACTCCGGTCTCCCGACTGGTTACAGGTCCGAGGTCGCTTGCGCGGTCCTCTCCCTTATGTAACGGTGATACGGTATCTACCGAATCTATCACGGACCACGGCATCCTTTACCTGGCTGTTCACCTGGAATCGGGTAGCCGATGATCGTTTCAAGGGCAGTTGCCCTAATGCCAACAACTACCCCCGCTCTATAGGAAACATTACTGTTCCCAGACTGCTACGCTCCTGGAGCTCCTTGGAAACCGCCCAGGAGCGCCCGAAGTTTGACTCCTAAGTAAGACTGGCCCGTAGGTCAGCCCCCTACCCTGTCTCTCCCTTCTGCGTGGAGGCCGCTGGTTGGGTGTTGACCCGTGCGCTTGACCGACCCTATACAACTGGGTCTTAGTGGCCAAACCACAAATAACACCTTCATTTATGATTTTACGTCAATGGATGTATAACTCATATTGGCCAATATGACAAGGTCGTCCCAATGAGAAAAGTATGATAGTCGAGTCGTCCCAATATGAAAAGTATGTTAGTCGAGTCGTCCCAATGAGAAAACTATGATATTCGGGTCGTCCAAATGTGAAAAGTATGATAAAACACCATAATTTCGAACCGCTTGCGTCTTTTCAATCGTGTAAAAGACTGTTTCGCCCATCACATCAAACAATCCCCGCTATTTTGTTTGATTTATAAACGTCTTCGCATGCCAGATTTTTATAATTCGTATTTGCATTAGGCGTTCAATCTCTGTTTAATTTCTTATACGTTCTCCCCTCGTAAAAGCTATTGTTTTATTCATGTCTCGATACGCGCCGCCCGTCTGCAATGTTTATAAAGTATATAATTAGAGTCACTTTGTATGACGACTTTGCTGGTGATGTATTAAGTCGTGTAATGGCTCTGAAACTATAATTATCGCCGTTATTATCTGTCTCAAATGACAGAAGTAGACCAAGGAGACCTATTATTTATTTAAAATGACGTCGAAATTGGGGAGGATGTAATTAAACGAAGAAAAAATTTCAAGGGAATAATATTTTGTGTATATATATAATACTAGCTGACCCTTCGTACCGCCTAACAGTCAATGAATGTCGTGTTACAGATTAGCTGAACCTAATTTATGATTTTATGAAAGTAATAAAATGAATGCAAAATAAATATAAAGTTCACCACTTTATTAAGATAATAACACAAAAAGAAACATAAAAGTACAAAAATTAAGTATATCAATCGCGTGTCAGCAAGACATGATTGAATTAAACTATTTACATATTGTGCAGCATGGGATGCACTCGGTTTAATTCTCTTCATTGAAGCACCTTGTGATATACGACAGTTTTTGTTTTTTTTTTATTAGGCGCAAGAACAAATAAAGCGGATGATTTGTCGACACGTGAACATGCCACGTACAACTGACCATGAGAAAAACACGGATTTACATTTTGTATGGGAAAATGTTTTTTATTTTATTTTAATTCTTCGTCAATTTTCCAATTTTTGATTTTAATACTTATTCTGCTATTCGGGACGGAGACAAATACAACAAATAAAAAACCATGAAAATCGGTACATCCGTTCTCGAGTTATAAGTGTTGGAACAACCCCGACTTTGTTTTTTATATATAGATACTGACTAATGTTACTACGCAGTTGAGAAAATAATAGCAAAAAGAAAACTTTGATTGTAAAATCAATAATTATAAAACACCTCTAGTAGTTCAGATTAAAATAACGATTTTAAATGGAAATGAAATCAGATGAGATAGCATCAAAATGAATTTTAATTGAATTTAATTCGACTAGAAAATACGCGTATGTACGGGGTGGGGCAAAAGTCGCGAAACCCAAAGTTCAAATGCGTAGCAAAAAAAAATTAGGGAATTGAGAATCGCACGAGTGGCAACACTGATCCCTCTTCTTCGAAATGAAAGTGGGCGGAAATCGTCAGTACATGTAGGTTATTTTCGCACAAACTCTTACCGGGAAGTTTAAAATGAATCGCAAACCGAAGGAAATGAATTTGAAAACAAAGTGCCGGTGCCAAACAATGTCAACAATAAAGCGTCTGGTGGATAAATTCAATGATATGAGGAATGTGGGAAAATATGGTTAATCTAACAGGGAGCTGTGACCAAGGATGAGGGAGGGTATTTTTAACATTTATGTAACTTTTTGATGTTCTTGTATGTGTTTCGAGTGAAAATAAATTTGTTTCGATTTCTTTGAATTTTTGACGAACTAGGTTGCGCGACTTATGCCCCCTCCTATGACTTAGGGATCGTCCATTAATCACGTGAGGCTCGAAAGGGGGGTTTGGTCGGAAAAATCACGATATATCGCAAGGGGGGGGGGGGCGAGAGCGGAAGTCAGGTGTATTTATTTTTTTGTTGAACACGCGATTTCTTATCCAAAAATCGGTGCGTGACAACAGCTGACTTGCAAGATGCTTATCCACTTGATAATGTTGAAGAAGGTCTCGCTAATCCGTGGTTCGAGGACAATCTCCATTTAATATATTTATGTACCAGTGCAAATATAGGTTTTTCACGTGATTACACCTTTTCTTTATTATTTTTATGCCAGTCAGAAACAACCTGCAACCTCAGTGTCTGTCTGGACATTTTTACCACGGTTTTTCGTTATATTCCAGAATTAAATTAGGTTATACGTACCTACATGTAATTAAAGATAATATTCTGAAAATTTTCAAGATACTTTGTAACAAAAAAATACACGTGATTTGGGGGGGGGGGGGTAGTCTAAAACCTCACCATGAAGGGTGGAAGGTTAAAAAGTTGCTGAAAACCATCACGTGATTAATGGACGACCCCTTATGACTACATAATATGAGCAATGCTGGGCACAACATATGTTGGAGACCCAAGAATGGCAAGTCCAAAGGAAAATATTTCTTGTTGTTATTGTTCGTGTTGTTATAAAATTTTATTGTACACTGCAGTATACAAATAGGTAGGCTTATTGCCTAGTAGCAATATCTACTGGCTAACCTGCCAGGGTTATTGTGAATGTCTATTTGGTTGACGCGTGCAAACATAATAAAAGTCGAAGAATAGTAAAGCAAATTATAAATTGTATGTTTATATAACTTGTATGAAATTATAACTTATATTTTATAATATTATAACGAGGGGATAGGATGGGATGACATGGGAGGGGAGGGGAGGGAATGGAATTGGGACTGAGATTTATGAAGGGTAAATTTAAGTTTCATGGGAAGGAAAATTTAAGGAGAAGGTCATGGTTTACCACTTAAAGTAAATGGGATATCAGCTGTTTTTTAAATATGCCGAGCATACCTGATTGGCGTATGTAAAAAGGCAGACAATTCCAGTGGCGAGCTGCCTGTACTGCGAAGGGCTGGTTGAAAAGGGTCGAAGAATTCTGAGGTATTGACAACAAAATATGGGGATGACCTGACTGGGGGATAAAGAAATTCATCCAAATCCGATTGTAAGGGCGCTAGAATGGCACTTTCCAGTGAGGTCATGTTGTCCTTCTATCTGTGGTCACTTCATGAGAGACAGAATGGCATGATGGCTTTATGGTGGCATGGTGATGGCTTTGGAGTGGCGGGTTCGCCCATACCACTTAACAACAAAATATTTTCGCTCTTTCTCTATTTTCTCAGTGCCAACAAAATATTTTCTTGTGAGCGGATAGTTGTAAAAAGAGATCATAAAAGTGGTGGTTTCATAACAATTCATACTTTACTCGATTTATACAGATATTCGACGCCTTCGTTTAAAATTCTAAGTAGATATCTGCCAAGTATATATTTTGGACTATTATGTTGCAAAATCCGATTCCACCGCGTAAAGATTGTAGTAGTAGACAGCTAAGAAATATAAATGAACAATTCTCTGATTTTTTTGGATGTCAAGGTTACGAAGAGAAGTGACAATACTTTTGGACACATGGCTAATGCTGAAGCCTATACGGAGATATATTCGCATCCAACTCCCACCACTTCTCTACCACCTACGATTAGTGTAAACGTTGTTCGTGAATCGAGCACGTGACCTATGCGACGGTGAGCATTATTCGCAATAAGTAATTAAAAAATCAATTGTCTCACCCCATGAATTTCCCGACAAGCAGACACACACCCCTCCCCCCACGCCAATCCCCTCGACGTTATTATTTGATTAAAATGTATGGCGTTTTTTTGTGTGTCCCTGCTATATTTAAGAGATATTGCAACCAAAATTAAACAATGTAGTTTCAGCCCTGCGACGCATATGTGTACCGAATTTCAAGTCTCTAAGTCCAAAATTTCGAGATTAAAGTATGAATAGTGCGCCCCCTGGTGGACTGATTTTAACCACAATTTTATCAACTCTTGTTATGACCAAAAATTGCCTGTATGCCAAATTCCAGCTCAGTCGGATGAAGCGTTTGGGCGCTATCGTCGAGGAATAGACACAGGGACACAGAAGTGCGTTCGCAATATTTTTCTCTGCCGGGTAACTAAAAATCAAAAATAATAATATCAGAATCTAAAAAGTAAAAAAGACAACAAAAATACAATATCTCAGAAGACATTAAAAAGTGACCGAAATCACTTGCTAAAATTCACAAAATACTCGTTTGTAATGCTCCTGTGGGCGAATCACTCGGGTCACAATGCATTTTCACAATGTCTGTAAACATTGTATAATTTGGAAGTAAGGGCGGGAGTGTAAGCCCGCCGGGTAACATTCCTGGTTATCTCGCGGTTAAGGCGTTGGCCTCTTACGGGTTTATGGCGGAGCTAGATGGTAAACTGTTTTGTCCAAGTCTTCTGCGCTCACTCCAGGGAGATATAACGACTAATCGTTAAAACTTCCTGAGGTGACGGGCTCGCCCGCTGTAGTCGACAACCCTAGTTGTATAATTGCATTGTGAGAAGTATATTGGAAATTAACTATATGTCATTTTAAATGATGGACTAAAACTATTTTTTCCTCCTCCAATCTAACTTTTGATTCTATGAAAGGTGCTTGAAATCCAGACCACTGTGCGGCGGGTAGTTTGAGGTATCCAAGATTAGGTTCGTAATGCTAAAAATAGCTGTTCCTGGAAATATCAAATTCGGGTCTGGATAAATGGACGCCGAAAACGCACGTCGAGTGGACCGATTGCTACCACGATAGCGTCCCTAAACTGACAGATGGAAATGTATTATTCAAAATGGCGGCCGAGCGCACGTTACGCAATAAAGTGGGCTGTTATTAAATTTGTGCCATCAAAGAAACAGGAGCGACGCAAACAGAATAATGGCCGACGTCTGTCAAATTCGCAAATTCAATACAGCTACTACTTTTATTCAAATACTTGCTCTTGTCCGCGGCTTCGTCCGCGCTCCGGCGTGCGTTGCGCACGTCAAATCGAAATAATAATAATAACAAACTCTTTATTTACACTTAGTAGTATCAGTATCACCCCAAGACTTTCCCGGCAAGTAGCCATGGACTGATTTCACCTGAATAATAATTTCATACCTAAATAAAATCGATGGGCGCCCTCTCTCGACCGGCGGTTGAACCCGTTTGGGTTCCGCTACATAACAGCCTCAAGTGGCGCAGATCGTTCCTCGGTTAGATTCGGCCGGCTCAGCGCTAATATTTGACCACAATGTATGACGGAATTTAAGTATTATTACTGCTGCTATGAGATATTCCGACCAAACTTTCACATCGCGATTTTGGGCCAACAAGGCACCTGTGTACCGAATATCAAATCTCCAAACCAATATTTCGAGGATGATATACCTATAATTAGTGCCCCCTTAGTGGGCTGTTTTCAAACACAATCTTTTGAATTCTTGCCATGACCAAATGATGCCTGCATACCTACCAAATTTCAGCTCAATCGGATTAAGCATTGGACGCTATCGTAAAGAAAAACATACATACGGGCACAGAGACGGCACACACAGGTACACACAAGCACAGAGAGGCACAGGCACGGAGACACAGAGGCACAGACACAGGCACAGAGACAGCAACTTCAATCTGGAAATGGTCTTAATCATATCATGACGGTTCAACATGGATATTTCCGTCTTCATCTCTATTTATTTAGCGCGTTCACAATGCTTTCCCTCCTTGTCAGTTGGTGGGCCCGGAAAGTCTACTACAAAAATTCGAGCTTATTAACTAACTACCCTAATCACAGTACTGTGGAAATAAAGATTATTTAACAAATACGTCTGTCTGCATAAAATACAAACAATATTTAAAACTAATAATGCCCGAGGAGAGAAAATTGGTAGAGGAAGAGTAGAGAAAGGGAAGAACTGGTTACGTCTTAGAAAAGTAGTACTTCTTGAATGATTCCAAACTAGGCGAGCTTCGTATATTTTCTGGTAGATCGTTCCAAAGTCTTGCACCATGGACACAGAAAGATTAGGAGTAAAAATCAGTATTATAATAAAGAATTTTGAAGAAACTGTCAGAGGCTGACCGAAGGACCGTGGGAACTTAATGGTTCGAATAGCTCGAGGAGATAGGATGATGTTTATTAGGAGATTACACGATAAAAGAGAGCAAGAATATGAACATTTCTCCTTTTGGCGTAGATGCAATTACTTTAACTCTGCCCTGTATTCGGCGACGTGATCGTCCTTACTTCAACTGAAATCCTCAAGTAAAAAATTTCGTTGGGAGTATCCCAAGTAGCACAAATTGGCTATATAACGGTCGCGGAAACGTTATCGCTACAGCTTTTAGTCACAAGAATTGGTCATATAGCAGTCATATAAACGTTTATATGACTGCTATATGACCGGATTAGGCGCATTTTCTACGGCTTTTAGCTGAATAGTGGCTGAATAGCGTTCATAACGGCTACCTTTGGTGATATAAGCCACCCTTATATAGCCAGTGTCTCCAATTGATACTATGTTACAACTTCTAGTCGGGTAATGCATTAAAATGATATAGAATGGTAACGAAAGGATGCAAACATAGAATTCCTAATAGCTACTAATATATTGAATTTTATTGACTTTAAAATGATTGTAGTGTAGTTTAATAAACCAAAATCTCTTGCGGACATCATTTCATCGACAATATTAAGTAACATGTCTAACAAAAATTTTATATAACAAAAATAATAATATTTTTACTTAATTTTAATTCATATTTATGTTTTTTTGTTTCATAATTATGGTTTTTTAGTTTTTTTGTAACCCAATTTTATTTTTCGCAGTAAAAAAGAACACTTGCTGGGTATTTTTCACACACTTTGAAACAGGATTTACCTATAATACGTGTATTTTATGACTTAAAATGCCTTTAAAAATATAGTACAAAAAATTTAGGTTATAAAGATTCGAGAAAAAATGGCCGCTTTGCTTATGTGGCATCTGCAATAACCTTTATAAAACTATTAGCTGCGTAAGAGAGGCCCTAGTGACAAAAATATGACTATAAGCTGTATAAGGTGGGTCTTGTAACTATTATACAGCATTTGGTGGAGTAAGGGTAAGGTACAAGTATATAGCTTTTGTTTTGTTTGTTCTATAAAGATTATTTATTCGACTACTATATAGCAGTTAGTTATATAATGGTAATAAATTAGTATGCTTTATAGCGATTATACCACCCTTATTCGACTGAAAGGCTTTATACCAGAAAATTATATGATTATAATGTCATATAAGTTAAATTGCTTTAAATGACACCTTTACATAGTTAAAAGTTAATCTGAACGCCTTTACATGACTCTTAATCAGCTTAAAGCTATATTCGGCACTTCTTATATGGCCTTTGTGCTTGTTGGAATGTCTTCATCGAACATATGAATTACTAACTGTAGAAAGGAAACTATTACATTTTTATAAATTTTACGAGGGACTGAAAGCTTAGCAAAAAATCTTATTAGTGGTGGTTGCACTGTAATTTTTTTGGCACTAAGCTCGAATTTAAATCATGTCGATAGATAAGAATTAGCAACCAATGTTTGATTTTGTACATGTTATGTTTTTACAGTAAATGAAATAAATGTCCCCTCTATACCGTAAACTTGAATCTTTTATAACCTTTTAACACGACTGCCCAAAAGGAGTATTTGTGTTCAGGATTCTTTTATGCATGTTTTCCTCTTCTTTATTCCACCATAACTTCCAAACGCTTGGACCAATTTAGAAGTGGGTCGTATTGTTATAATCGTTTTGTCCTCCTGAGTTTCATAGAGTACGTGCCGCGACTCCTTGCTCTCATATCAGGAGAAAGTAGCGTCTTTAATATAAATCACCGTGTTACGCGGTGCGTGTTGACATTCATCATTTGGCAGTTTATTTTTTCGTGATTACAGTCCACAAAATATTACCGATTTTTATATAACCGTTTTTGGTTCTTAGGTACGAATTTATTCCAATCCAATTTTGGAAAATGATAAAACTACGCAATTGTACTCGGAAAAAATCCGGTAGGTATGTATTAATGACGAAACCCAGATTTTTTATTTCACCTTAACTTCTAAATGCTTAAACCGATTTAGAAGTGTCATCCCGAGTGTCATGGTATCTAAACTATCGAAATGTCAAAAAATTCTTGTCTACATGTCCAAATGTCAATAAATTAACTTAACCCGTTGAGTATGATACGACCAAATCTGGTTGTGAAACAATTATCCGTTGAGTATGATACGACCAGATCTGGTTCCGCGTTTTTTTCACTTCTTTGACGTTCTCATATTTATTCATAATTATCTAATTGTTTTACAAAATGATATTTCAATATTCTATATTCGAAATTTCAATGCAATCATTGTGCAGTTGTTCTTTTTATGATTGGTGTAGTAGATTCGTAGTTATAGTACTTTAAGTCGATGTCGCCGAAAATCCTGCAAAAGAGACAGATGCATCCATGAAAATACCCATTTACTCCAAGGGTTAAACATATCGTGTTCAGTGTCAAATGAAAGGTCTCATTAAGTACATTCCGAAAATATAGGTACATGTTTCTATATGGATAAATACATATAGGTACATGTTTCTATGTACATAAACCATAAGTATTTCGTAAAAAAACTTGTAATAAAAATAAATATAAATACAATATTTCACTTTCTATAACTGCAGTCGGCAGTCGGCAGTCATTTCATTTATTTATTTAAATATATTTAATTGTTAACATTGACCTATGCAGCGGAGAGGACTATCTACGCTTAACTTATACAATGTTGATAAGTACACGAGCAGGTGCATTGCGGCGGATAGAGGAACCGAAATACTGTAAATACATCCGCCGCTTTTAATGCTGTGGCGGGAAGTGAGAAATGTGCAAATGCACTATAAGGTACAGCACATACCTAAATGCCCGTAAATAACATAGCTGATAAGCTACTCGGCGTATGCGCTTCTGTTGGGTCGTCGACCTTTACTTCCGGCCAATTTTCTACGTGGGATTTAATAATGGTGGAGTTTGTTGACGTGTATTTTTTACGTTATTTTGTAAAGTAGCGTATGTTTTCAAATGCATAGTGGTTAGGTTGCTTAATCTTATATTGTAAGGTTCAGTGTTCAATTATCGGCTGGGTCTCCGGCGGCATTCTGTCGATCGAATGCAATAACAAGACACACATGGTATACGCACACATATATATAAACTCTTCATACTAGGGTTGGTTGTAAGAGATTGTCCTATGATAATAAACCAGCCCATTGTGAAGTTACACAATTAAGACTAGAAACAAACAAGAAGTCTGTAAACCAGGTGAAACCTTGTTCATATGATACATTTTATGAGAGTCTACCTTTAGATAAGTGTGGGGACGAATATTCGATAACTAATCAGTATTCGACCGAATAGGCCTAATAACGATTAGTTAAATTCCGAAATGCCGAATATTTGAAGGTCGAAAACCTTCCTCTTTTCAAGACGAACAAGGCTCAGTGATCAATATGAAACTTTCAAATTTGTCATTTATTTGTTGATTTAAAATTATAATAATAAATTGTGCATTTATATACAAATTCCCAAATTTTGGACATTGAAATGTGATACAATATAAAACATTAATAGCTCAAAAATATATTTATTTTAAAGGACAGCACACTGCTCATAATATCTTGAAGAATGAGGGATACAAATTTACACCTTAGCGCCATTTCAACGGCCCGATATATTGACATCGTCAATTTGAGGTATATTATTAGCGTTAACCGTTGGAATGCCAATATCACCGATCGGCGGTTTTTCTGTTGTGACAGTTCGCGGGCGGCCGATATCCTTATAATTGTAATTAGGCAATCATAAGCGAAAAAAAGTCGCTTTCAATAAATACGCTACCGTCCCTAAAAACAAATTTTCGAGGTTTGAAAACATGCCATTATGAGTTCCATTCCCATAACTGGCTCTCTAATTAATTAATTAATTTGTTGTGTGGAGCTTTTCTAAGGTCTTTATGAGCCTTTAAATACTGCGTCTATTGCTGATCTATTGTGTTCGCCACCTACTATAGTTCTGCGCTAAGCCTCGTGTTATTTAAAAACCGCAACAGGCTTTTGGCGCCAGATTGTTTTACCTCGTCAGGTTAGAGGTAATGATCACCCAAGTGGGTGTATCTTTTACGCATCAGCGGGCCGCACTCGCACATGAGGTGCAGGGGAGTTTCCTCGGCCCCTTGGCAGAACCTGCACATTTTTGTGTCTCGGAGCTTGCCGCGTGAGCGCCCTCACCAGTATGCGTAGATTGTTCCTATTTAGCGATAAGGCCTCACGGGCCGACTTAGGGTCGTAAGCTTTAATTAGCGCATTGGATTGGTTCAACCCTGGCGTGATGTTCTAGGCGGCTCTCTAAGGATTAAGGCCTCGTCATATTTAAGTCAGTTGAATGCACGCTTGACTAGTCTAAAGAATGCGTAGAAAATATTCATTAGCATAAAATAGCATTAATTGATTTCTGTCCTAGGGAGTTTTACAGCAAAGGATTGACTAAGTTGTTAGTACTTTATTGTAAAAGCTTATTTTAACAGACTACTATATTATTTATTATTAAAATGCAGTTGGAATCAGATATTCCAAATATAGTAAAGTGCAGCGTCTATCCATCTGCCGGTCGTGTGATTTATTACTAATTGATACACGTTGAATATAATATAAATAGCATAAACACAAAATGTCGATCTGTCTCTCTGTATGTCCATCAAAAACACGAGAACCGCTGGCAATTTTGATGCGGTGTTTTATTAAATATAGGTTGAGTATTCCCGTATATTATTAGCCTCACTATATTATAATCGATCCAATTATACTGTTTGCCTTTTAATATACGCCGGCGTTATTACAAAATATGGATTTTTCTAATTTTGAATATTTATAAAATTTCGATTATTGTGGCTTGGTTATTATTGTTGAAGCTAAGAGCGCAACACTTTTAGGCAGTGCCTATGAATTGCTTTCCAACGATACCTTGATCGGCATCCTAGCTTAACGCGTTCGCAAGATAGAGTCCTCGAAGACGCAGTATACCAGACAGTAACTTCTCTTAGAACAAAATTGAAATCGAAGCGATTACGAAACGAGTCGTAAGGGCTCGAATATGGCCGCCGGATGTCCGCTAATCGGCCCACGCGGATATGCAAATTTTCTAAAAAATCACCAGCCTTTACCTGCGCGTAACACTAACCAAAGGCTTTCGTCGAGACGTACCCCTCTGCCCACATTCCTCGCACCCTCTTCCCGCAATGCTCTGTCGCTCGAGAGAGAGTCTACTGTTAGTCTCGGTAAACTGTGTCCAAGGTATACGTTGACTCCGCCGCTAAATATCCTTCGGCGCTCCCGTAACTTCCTCGATCGCTTGGTGCTGGTCTTTGTGGGATTTCTTGGATTCCTCTCTATCCGCCATTTGTTCTGTACGTATTTTAATTTTATTTATGCCGAAATTCTCAAAATTTTAATTTTTCCAAATTTGAAAATTCGACAGTTTTCTATCCTCACGCGTTTGCCAGAAAGACTTCCTGCATGGTATGCGAATTATATACCTATATTTCTATCTCTCTCTGAGGATTGCGTCTGCTGTCTCATTAAGTAGAATCGTATATCTGGATTTAGTCAAATTGAAATTCAAATTTCTTTATTAAATATAAAAAGGTACAATTATTTTAATTACCAAGCCATCCTAACTAGGCCTCGCCTGTACCAAGGTAGGCTTAATCTATATGTTTGTTTTGTTGTATGTTTGTATGTTTGTTTGTATGTTTGTATTGTGTATGTATTGTTTGGTTAATATTGGGTATCAATTGCTTATTATTCTATGCAATGAATAAAAATTTATGCAATTAATAGAAAATTAAATATATACATATAATAGTAGGTAACAATATGAAAAAATAAATATATACATACATAATACAATTACATACACATACATATTTATAAATATACATACATATATTTATAGATATATCTTAAATAGTATGTAGTTGTATTTAATATATATCTATAAGATATGTATATACTTATAGATATATATTAAATAATACAATATTGATTTGAAAATTAGTGAGTTTATTCGTTAGTCGGTAGGTTTACTATCGGTCTTTAATTTATCTTATTTATTTAGGAATTAATTTATATAAATCATTATTTTTGGCTACAAAAATAACAGGAACCGAATGGCAAAACCTTAAGGGGCTCTCTAGACGATCAAGTATGCTGGACAAGCTTCGCGTCGTGGGCAGGGAGGGGATCGTAAACCGCAGGAAATATGCAAATATATTTTTGTAATATTTACCAAAAATGCCTAATTTTGTAGTTTATACCAGGGAGTCACGTTAATTAGACGTAATTGATTGATGAATGACGTGACTCTCTGGTATAAAACTACAAAATTAGGCATTTTTCCTGCGGTCATATATCATATTTCCTGCGGTTTACGATCCCCTCCCAGCCCGCGTTTGACAAGCATGCTTGATCGTCTAGAGAGCCCTTAACCTCTTGCTTATTCGATTATTTCACCCAACGAGGGCTAACCCTGGGGTGGACGGGCTTTAATAATACTAAAAAATATTTAAACCCTGTCGTAAAATGCTCATAAAGTAAATTGTCTTCAAATGTGATTGCCAAGAAAATAAATTGCAATTCGATTATAAGATCGGCAATAAAATGTAATATATAATTCCGTTAAATAGAGTGCGACAAATAGAATAGTCTTAAAATTAAAAGATAGAGAAACAAAAGAGTAGTAAACAAAAGGAACACAAAAATCATGAGAAAATATAATTAATATGAAATATATTATAAGTATTCCTCACCGAGTTATCGTATCATGAAATTTGGGAGATTTTCGTTGCATCGAAAGTGTTGATCTGGCTACCATGATGATTTTATATCAAATCGAACTAAAATAAGTTTTCACTTCAATGCTGTTTTGTTTACAGAATATGATGCTATCTCGTTGTAATTCTGACAAGCAAATAATTTTCACAACGAAACACTGTTGGTTTAGTTTCGGAAGCTTTCGTGGTATTTTTTGGAGGTCAAAAGCGTCAGGTGTATTTCCGTGGCGGTGCAGTTCCGGGCGAGCGGCCACCGCGCGATTAGATAATGGCGGAACGAAAACCGAGGAAGAAGTAACAAAACAACAAAAAAGGCTCTGTTGCGCGAAGTCGCTGACCTGACCTTCGGATTTCGAGGACACGCCTGTGGAGCGGTCGACGCTCCGTGATCCATGGCAAGCTTTTATATCCATGACGGGCGAGTTTCATTCTCTAGCCAAATTGCTAGGTTGTAGGTACCGTGAGGAAGTTCATACATAATATTATATATGTACATCCGGTGGTTCAACCGCTGTATACTTGTGTCTCACGGTTCGTAAAAAATCAACTATAGGGGAATAGTTTGTTTTTAAAAGTCGGTTGTGTCACCCCAGAACTTTCATGGCAAGCAGACAAGCCCCCCGCCCCCACGCGCAACAACCCCCCACCCAATCCCCCTTATTCCGCTCCCTCCCTCCTGCATGACCGACCCTCCAACCCGATAATGCTTGTATCAAGTGATTATGATCGCAAATGTAGTATATTTGTAGTATTTCCGTGGTATTAGAATGGTTTTTTTCCAAAGTAATGTCGTATTGTTTTTAATACGGCGGTTTCTTTTTGTGTCGCTTGTATAAGAGATATTCTAACCAAAATTTCACGATGTTTCGGTTTAACGACGGAACTGTGTACACAAATGATGCCTGCATGCCATTTCAGCTCAATCGGATAAGCGTTTGGGCGTAATCGTGGAGGAATACTTTATCTCTCTCACACTCACTCCACACACACACACACACACACACACAGACTCACAGACTGACTTCAGTCTGGAAATAGTCTTAATCGTCTCGGGGGCGGGGGGGGGGGTCAAAAAGTATATATCCGTTTTCATCTAGAAAAAAAATTTTTTTCGAGATGTATCTACATTTTTTTATGTACATATTTTTCTCAAATTCACTTATTATGGAATAATGATTCTATGAGATTCTGTGGAAAAATGGCTCCTGTTTTATAAGGTGTTGTAAAAAGGCATATGTCAAGATCTTGTGCTTTTATGGATTATAATAATAATATTTTTTTTATTCTTTCTGGACAGGCAGCTTTTCTGATATGTCCAGATCGGATCTTGTAAAGCTAGTCATAAACAATAGTATAAGTTTTCAGCTACAAATCTGTTTTTAAATTGATTATCAGAACTTGCACTGATTACTTCAAATGGTAGTTTATCGACATGTTCACCACTCTATTTTGCAGAACGTCATTACACGGAAAGAAATGGTTTCATTGATTTTACAAAACCACATTTGGTTAAATAATTATTCATAAAATTAATCAATAATTAGTAATATCAACTAAACCAGTTACAAAATCGATTGATTAGTTTTACGAAACGGGTTTAAGTTGAACTAACAGTATGAAGTTTGATAAAATTTACAAATGCTTCCGATAGTTTTAACAAAATGTCTTAGTCAGTATTACTTAAGTAAAAGACCAATAAAAATACTTTAAAATTAAACAATTTGTTGTTGGTATTACAAACAAAATTTTGTTGTTTTTACGAAACCTTGAATTTGTATAAACAACTGACAAACATTGTTAGTTTTACTATATGCTACTGTTGAAGTTACGAAATCATATAATTGAAAATTACAAATGTATTTCGTAATATATAAAAAACCTTTAATTTCGTAGTAATAATAGATAAACGGTGTTAATGTTATAATAATTATTTGTCCAAATTACGAAATCATACAATTAAAAATTACAAACAATTTTCATATGTATTATCTGTATAAAAAATTGACACAAAAGGTTAATTGTACAAATAATGTCGCATAATTAAGACATTTTATTTGTTATACATACATTTGGAATAATTTGGTCCCACATATAACTAAATATTAATTTGTACACAACGTTAAAGTCATGAAATTTTAGTGTAAGCTACGTATTTCTCAATATTATTTTTTTTAACGTCACTGATAATGATTTCGTATATTTAATCATAAATATTATTATAAACTACATAAATATTGGTATTTTATAATACTCTATGTTTGTTACTATTACCGAAATATTTTCGTAAATTTTATCAAGAAATATTAGTGTAACCTACACATATAATCGTATATTCTAATATCTGTTGTTGTTTTTCATTACTGATAAAGATTTGGTAAATTTTATAATACATATTCGTATAACCAATATCAACATTTGTATTTTCTAATTTACTATTCTTTGCTATTATTACCAATAATAATTTCGTTAATTTTATTATGAAATATTAGTGAATTCTAAATTAGATTCGTATTTTAATATTAACCTTATTTGTTATAAGTACTGATAATCATTTCGTAAATTTCATCAAGAAGTATTAGT